>CM055098.1:32697298-33100055 GCA_029204225.1 Diphasiastrum complanatum
TAGTAGAATAGCATCCACTAGACTAATTAAATTCTCCACAAATAAGATAACTATCTTGTGAGAATGTCTGTGAGATCCATAGGTCCTCAAATATAACACTAGAGTAGAGAGATTCAAAAACATTGATTCGAATTCTTACTCAAATAATAGATCAAGAATTAATCATCACACTTGAGAATCATTACAATTCCTTATTATTCTCTGAACATAATTAAGTATCTATTTATGATTCGTCAACCATAAATATTTAGATTCATATGATCCATCAATCATAATTTCCTAAAATCCAAATCATACTTAATCGTTTACAAGATACTGGAGTATATGTCTAACATAACTCAGGAAAAGTAAGAGTCATTTCAAAATCTTTTCCACTAGGAAAATACTGGATTAGGAACACTCTCTAAATTCTTTTACTGAAGTGCGAAATTCAAGTTCTATAAACCACTAGTATTTAAAGACTGAACACATACCAAAATGACAATCATCTTCAACTACAAAACTTTAGATTACAATCCAGAATCACATCTAGATATTCAAAGTCCTACTGAATATCAATTCAGTTTTTATTCTTGGATTCATTATGATTCGTTATCCATTTGAGCTCTCTGGGATACAATCATTAATGAGCTGAGTCTATTCCTTAACTAAGGAATACTCTATCCCAAGAATACTGTATATCTAATACACACAATTTTAACTGATGAACCAAAATAATCATGCGTCTTACAAGCAATATAATTCAAAAACCATCAGTTTCTGGTGAATCCACATCACACTGATCATTTACCAATTAACTTTATCCTAGAGTAATCAACTAAAGTTAATTGCCAATGATTCAAAAGTCTCAAATGTCTAGATGAAGAATTCAATTATACTAATATAACACCACATTTAAATCCTTATCCAAATCATTTATAAGTTAATCCATAAATCTTCTTTACAAAGATTTGTTAACTCTGCAAATATCTGTCAAAACGATACTTGATCATATGCTTATGTTCACCGACTAGGTTAAGTGCACCAAATAACCCTAGTAACCATGAATACACAGTAGATTCATACAAGATTAATCGTGCACATATGTGAATAATCTCACAGTGACCCAGTACATAAACACATTCTTATCTGGCAGATTCCTCCAGAACCCACATGTGTTACTCACATATCTCACTGAGATTTTGTAACTCAGCTACAAAATATTTTCATGAGTAAATAACATATTGAGAAAATCTTTGAGACGAATAAAATTCACTCTCAACATTTTTCCAATCCCACTTACCTCTAATTACATGATTTCTCCCATTGATTAACCTCTCTCTAATCCTAGTACTTAAACTAAGATTAGATTGATCCAATATAAAACTCTTGGACTTAAATTCTGATCAAACCTACTTCTATTCCAATCAAAATGAAATTAGTAACCTTTGACCTTTTATTGTACTACTTATAGATAATTATTCAAATTTCAAACTTGTTCTAGTTCTAGATTATCCACACAATTCCTAGAGAATTCCTCTTATTCGAAAAGTTCCAATTAGGCATCTTACTCTGAATCTATCCGAAATTCCTTCCAAATCCAATCTCATTTCTATTCCCTAGCTGGTTCTCTACCGAAAACTTGCAACCAACAGATTTCAAAATAGAATTATATTCCACCACTTCACCCTTCCTTTTAAAGAAATTATAATTTTCCATAAAAGTTAACTGGAAAGATGATATATGAAAATATCTAAATCCAAGAAAAGTCAGTAATAAATGTTTCCACTAAAGGATTCACCCTATTACGCAACATGACTTCTCCTTCAAATATTTCCACTCTGAGTGATAGAAACTACTATTCCATCAAAATCCATCTATGCACCAGAGATATTCTAGGTTTAAGAAATTGAAACATTTTAACCTTAGAATGTATCTGAATTCCAAGTCTATTTACACAAGTAGTAATTTATATGACATAGCAGTCTTTCAGAAGAATAACTTCATTCTGGAAAGAATCATATAAATCAATCTGATATCCAAAAGCCAAGGTTTGTGAGGATATCATTGGCCAAGGTGAGCTGCTCGGCGTAATTCTTGATACAAATCATAAAAATATCCAAGGATTAATTAAGAAAGTGAGAAATAGATTTGAGGGCCTCTGATTTTGTAAATAATGAAATACCACATTGGAATCTAGATTAAACCTCAAAATTTTTCAAAATACCCCACATTTGATCGAATGATTTTTTCTTTTTAATATCACGACTAGGTACTAAAACACACCATTGATCACCATCTCTTTACAGTCCTAGAATTTCCTTTCCAAAATTACTAACGTCCCATACCATCAGCTTTTCCTTCTAGAAAATCTTTAACCGCCTTATCTGATATTCTAGAGATCCATTGATCATCTAGCTATCCTATAATCACTATAGGAAATTATCTCTTGTTCCCAAACACTGAAAAATCGATTTATTTGGATGACTGGAATGTCTATCAGATGGATACCCATAATCTACATTTGATTATGTGACTTAGACAGAAGAATTAACATGGTTCACTAGTACACTCTGAACCTTTCTGGTTATTGACAAGCTTCGAAACCCTACTGATGCATCAAATCTAGGGACAAGAGTCAACTAACAGATCCAATGTAATCCATGTACCAAATTCCACTTCTAAACCTCACAATTGATGTCCAAAACTGCGGATAACTCAATTTTTACAAAGATATCAGTTACAAATTCATCTGAATGAATTCTAACCAGGAAATTAATAACCACTATTAAGCAATTATTTACAAGGATTACCAAAATCCTAAAAGCGAAATACATTTTCCGATCAAACTTACTACCTTTGATGTCCACTCTTCTTCCCTCCTTAGAATTTTCAGTTCCCTGAAAATCTATTTCAGTTCCCTGGAAATCTATTTCAGCTAAGGTACCAAGAAGACGTAATGACATTAATAAATGTTTAGAAACTAATTACTGTAGGAAAAAAAAAAATCCAAAACAATTTCATTTCTATTTTATACTTGGGCTGAATATAATTCACCATAGGATTTTACTAGAAATGAAATTTGTTATGTAATTCCTCTTATCACAAATTTTCAATAAAATTGGACTGTCTTTTCTTTTTATTGATTGGTTTGGCATTACTCCGCTAATATTGACAAAACCTATCCAAACATAAAATATAAAATTACATGAATGGAAATCCCACCAATAGGATTTCAGTAATTCTTGAACTGTATCTTGTCAAATTTACTGACTAGATAAAGAATACTATTGTCGCTCATCCAATCTGGTCATTTCATATTGTCTGACGGTTTTAATTCAAATTTAACGAGTTTTTTGCACAAACGTTCACTTGACTGATTACTATCGATCAACATCGATTAGAAAACTTATCAAACAAGTAACTGATTTCCAATTATCAAATGGAAATACAACAAAAAAAGAAAAAAAAATCAAATTTTAACTTTCAATTCATTGTGGTTCCTTTTGTCAATTTTAACTTATCTATCACCGAGAAATAATTCAAACTTAGTGAAAACACTTTGATCAATTTTTTACTGATAAACTCAGTTTAATCAATTCACTAATCTAAATTGATTCCATAGATAACAAAAAAATGACCGAAATTTTGATTTTTTTCGGAAAACTCAAAATTTGCTTTATTTTATGTAATTCGAAAATTTTGACGAAAATATTGTAAGTTTAAAAGGAAATCGGAATCGAAAAAATCGAAACACTGTCCAATTCCTAATGTTACTAACCCAATGTTTGGCATGCAAAGCACACTACATCAGTCATAAACGTCATTACGGAATTTTTTACGTAAACTTCAGTTTTATGGTATTTGTCAGCCATTAACACTGATTTGTGAGCACTATCAGAGCACATGCGTATGACCACTCAAATCGATTGTAAATCCCTCATGCATGTCAGAATCACTCAAAGAATTAACATACAATTAATCCATGCAAACACAGTACTACAAATTAGGAAAATAACTGGCATGCAATCAGAACAATTCCAAATTTTGCAAATTTTACTCACAAAACTACAAAACTTCAGATGATCATAACTTTAGCTACAGGACACCAAATTGGGTGCTGTAAAGCTCAGTACAGAAGGAGACCAAGTGGACAAGATGTTTGCCATGTCAGCCTGCCACCTAGGCTTCACACGTGCGAGGTCAAAGAGTCTGAAAAACTGTAGTAGGGCGCACTTCCGCAAGAAATAATCATGCAAAAACGTGCAAACACCTCCCCAAGCTCAAAATTGATGCTACCAACGGTCTTAAACCATCAATTAGACCTCCATGAAGCATTCGTACTGATCCTAAGATGCAGTATAGGCTGAGAACGAAGATTTCTTGATTTGTAAAAGTCAAAATAGTTTCAAACTTGATGGAGATGGTGCATAAGCCACCGTCCATCAATTCACAGGTCTGATAGCTTGTTGGGAAGGTAAAAAAGAATGTTAATCATGCTGTAATTAATTATAGAATGATCTCCTTATGGATTTGGAGAGATCCATCCCTCAAAAATCACCAAAAATGATCATTTTTTGAACTTTTTTGACTTCCTACAAGTTCAATTGCTGGAATTCTTGGTTCTAACTTCAGGGAAAGCTTCAAAAGACTTTGGTCCACCTCTTTACAAGCTCTATGTGGTATTCTACAGCCACCTACTATCCAACTTTATGAAAAAAAAACAAACAAAAATGATGATTTTTGGCTATTTTCCGGTTTTTCATCACCATAAAGCATTCGTACTATCCAGCAAGATCAGATCAATTGATCTGATCTTGCTGGATTTTGGTTCTTACTATCTATTTTTATGTCAAAAAGCATTAAAAACCAAACAATTTTGACCAAAACATAGCCTAGAATCAAAAATCATTGGAGAGGACCGGCATGCATCATTAATTTCATCATTAATGACCCTAAAATGAAAGTACACTTGCTGGAAAATTGAGATCTACCAAAGATTTGATCTACACATGAAAAAACTCCAAAAAAGCATCACAAATTGGCCTTCAAAGACAATTCTCCATAAAACCACAAAGAATCCCAAGAGTAATGGACGTTAGCAACATGCAAAATGAAATTGGGATAGTACACCCACTTGCAACCTTGCTATCCACCTTGGAAGAGAATTCCCATGATCCAATCCAAAATAAAAGTACTTGTATAAAGTTAGATTCATTTTAGATCAATCTACACAAGTGTGAACTTGACTTTTGAGTAGAATCTTGGAAAAAGTCATTCGGTCAAACTCCTTGTAATTAGCTTGCACTTCCATGTGAGCTCCACAAGTAGTCTTTTGATCCATAGCACTTCTTTTGTTGTAGTAGTAAGTGCTTTATATTCGGCTTCATATGATGAGAGAAGTATGGTATCTTGCTTTTTTGAAAGCCAAGATATTAGATTTCCACCAAGATATATCACATATGCACTTGTAGACTTGCGATCCAGTTTATCCCTAGCAAAATCCGAGTCTGAATAGCCAATGATTGAAAGATCTTCACTCTTGTAAAACAAACCATAGTCGTAAAGTAGAAGATATATACCTTAGTACCCTTTTGGCCATTTTCCAATGATGAAATGTAGGATATTGCATTGATTGGCTCAATTTATGAACACTAAGCCTAGTTATGATAAGCCATATTAAAGAGCCAATAAGACTCCTAAAAAGAGTGATGTCCTTGAAGGAACCTTCATCATTCTTATTAGGATCTTTTTGAACTTGCTCCATGGGAGTATCCATGCTCTTAAAATCTAACATAATAAATGTTTTCAACGTAGAAAGACATTTGAATAGTTAGTTCTCTCTCTCTCTCTCTCTCTCTCTCTCTCTCTCTCTCTCTCTCTCTCTCTCTCTCTCTCTCTCTCTCTCTCTCTCTCTCTCTCTCTCTCTCTCTCTCTCTCTCTCTCTCTCTCTCTCTCTCTCTCTCTCTCTCTCTCTCTCTCTCTCAAGCTTACGAGCTTGAACACTCCTGAGCATTCTAGCTCACTTCTTAGAGTAGTTTTAGAGATTACTATTGCGCTACTGCTTATCAGCATTGTGCTTAATTCAGACTTTCATTTTAGTCGCTCAGAGATAGCATAGAGCACATGACTTCGATCCGCAACTTATTGTACTCATTTACTTCTGTTACGTTTTCATACTAAGTCAATACTATCATTTATTGCGTTCAGCTTTGTCTCAGAATGTATGCATTTCTGGATTTTTTCGCGACTAAATATTGTCTTGTGATTCGCGACTAATTGTTTGTCTAGCATTTCGTGGCTAATTATTTGTCTGATAATTTTTTATGCTTTATTGTTTGGCAACGTAATCACTGTAGTACTGATGATTTCAAAGTTAGTTACTATAAGATCAAACGTGATTTCTATCACTATTGTTTTGTTTGATATTGATAGGTGTAGTCATGCATTGTGAAAGAGGAAGATAGTTTATTCCGCCATGCACAAAAAAATTTCTTTCTAGACACTTGAATTATTTTCATTCGTTTCTTTTTGAGTTCGACATATCTTCACAACACCTCTTTCCGTCTAAGTTCCAGATGGATTCTCAAAGTAAAGCTGGTCTTATCGTAGACAAGCTGAATGGATCCAATTATCATTTGTGAAAATTTAAGATGAAGACCTTGCTAATCGCCAGCAAATTATGGGATGTTGTTACAGGTACAGAAGTAAAACCTGAATGGGACGACTCAAAGTGGAAATCGAAGCATGGTAAACGAGTCCGACCTATCTTCACAACACCTCTTTTCGACAAAAAATTTATATACAAGGAAGGATCATAGTCACTAAGAGTAGATCCTAGTGAGACAAGAAAAGAATTAAGTATAGCATACCAAGATCTTGGTGCTTGCTTAAGTCCATAAAGACTTTTTGAATAGCAAGCAAACTTTGGACTCATCCTTGATGAATCCTTGAGGTTGTTTCGTGTAAATCTCCTCCTCAGGATAACCACTAAAAAAAGCAGTGGAGACATCCAATTGGAACACCTTCCACTTGAAATAGGTAGCAAGAGATATAATAATCCTTATTGTCACCATCTTTGCCATGGGTGCAAAAGTTTATTCATAATCAAGTCCATGGATTTGAGCAAATCCTTTTACACATAATATTGTCTTATAATTGTTGGTTGTTCTATTTTGATTATACTTTGTTCGAAATACTCATCCAATAATGTGCTTGTTGGATGGAGGATTGTTGGAAAGAGGTATATAAAGGATAGGTCAAATAAGATTTGAATAAATAGAATTCGAATGACAAGAAAGAAAACTTATCGTGCGCAGCGGAATAACTATCTTCCTCTTTCTTCATGCATAACTATGCCTATGAATTTCGAACAAAACAATAGTGATAAAAAATCATGTTCGATCTTATAGTAACTAGCTTTGAAATCATTAATACTATAGTGATTACGTACCCAAACATTAAAGTATTGAATTATCAGACAAATAATCAGTCGCGAAGAATTACAAAAATGCATACATTCTAAGACGAAGCTGAATGCAATAAGAAGATAGTATTGATTCAGTATGAAAGCGAAACATATGTAAATGAGTACAACAAGTTGCGGATCGAAGCTGCGTACTCTAAGCTATCTCTGAGCGGCTAAAATATAAGTCTGAATTAAGTGCAACTACTGATAAGCAAAAGCACAATAGCAATCTCTCACCAACTGTAAAGAATTGAGCTAGAATGCTCGAGAGTGTTCAAGCTCACGGGCTTGAGAGAGAGCTAACTATTCAATACTTGATCTCAAAATTAAGATCTTAAAATATGAACGGCTATTTATATTAAGCAATTGGGTCGTCAAATGCGGCCGCCAGTTGGCTAGAGTCTACTGGCATTCATCCAGTTCTTCTCAGAAGCCATAAAGAGTCTGCATAAATGAACGTAATTGTCATCAGGGAGAAAGTGAAAAATGCAAGTTTTGTGAGAAGTGCGAGTGTCGCAAAATCTCATTTTAGAATATTTGGGTAGCCCCATACTTTAACAAAGTCATTTCCTTAACATTTGAGGCACTTTGAAAAAATGCGAAAAATGCAACACTGTATTTTTACTCGAAATTCTTGACAGGCGAAAAATGCAAAAAACGCGACTGTATTTTTACTTGCAATTTTTGACAGTGTCGCTTTGAGAGAAAATTGACTATAGCAAAAAGATGATAGTGTCGGATTTTGTAGTGAGAAAAAATTTTCGACATTGTTGTCAAACTCCGAGTATTTTTGTAGACTATGTAAAAACACTTGTAATTTTGTAGACTATGTAAAACATGGGAGAATTTGTAGAACTGGATAAACAGTTGGATGAAGATTAAAACTGATTAGTCGATTAGTAGGAAGGAGAATAATCCAACACTCCCCCTTAATCTGAATCCATGAATGTCTTGACCTTTAAACTTAGTTCTGCACATAACTTTCTATGTGTGTCCAGGCTTCTCTTAGCAAGACCATTTGACTGAGGCGAATAGGAGACAATGTATTGTTGCTCAATGTCGTTGTTAAGACAGTACTCCTTAAATTTGGTAAAGATGTATTCTCCCCCATTATATGACCTCAGTGCTTTGATTCGTTTGCCAGTTTGATTTTTTGCATGCTCTTTGAATTGTCTAAACTTGATGAAAGCTTTTGATTTCTATCTAATGAAGTAAACAACTATTCTTCTGAAGAATTCTTCAATAAAAGTAATGAAATACTTTGCATATAGCAATGAAGGAGTTTGCATAGGTCCACGTATATTTGTATGAACAACATCTAACAGACCTTTTGTTTCATGCCTATGACTCGATCTAAAAGGAATCCTAGTTTGCTTTCCAATAATGCAGCTATGGCAGACAGAGAGATCAATTTTGCCAGAAGGATAGTCGAGATCAAGTGCTAAGGATTGTCTAGACATGTTTGAAACATATGCATAATTCAAGTGTCCTAAGCGATGATGCCATAGTAATGCTTTATTGACAAGAACAGAGGTTTTCAAAGCTTGACTAGAATCAGAATAACAATGTGCCAATCTATATAAGTATCCATGCCTCTTGACGACTACAAGGGTCTTATTACTCCTATCGATAATTCTACATTGATCAAACTCAAACTCCACCTTATGACCTAAATCTATAATTCTACTTACTGATAATAGATTTGTAGAGAGTTTAGGAACATACAAGACTTTTGACAATAGTTTGAATTGATCATGCTGGAATTTTAATCTTACAGTAGCTTTACCTTCGATAGCGTGAGTGCTATCATCACCAAGATGAACATACTTCTTTGTGCTGTAAGACGTATACGATTGGAGAATCTCACGATGATTGGTCATATGTTGAGTAGCTCCAGAATTCAGAAACCACGGATCATCTGAATTCACGTATTTGTCTTTGACCATAAAAGCGTCTTCGTCCATTTCAACTTCGGAAGATGTTGTAACTGTATTTGCTTGTTGATCAGGTTGTTTGGCTGCATTCTTCGCTTTGAGAATTTGGCAATCCTAGATCTCATGGTTATTACATTTGCAATACCTACAAAACACCTTCTTCTTCGACGAATGTGGATTTGATGATTGTTCTTGACTTTGAGTATGTTTCTGATTCGATGTAGACTGCTTGGAACTCCCTCCTCCTACCGTGCTTCTTCTGGAAGATGGCTGAGAAAGATGGAGAGTGGGCGCTTCTCCCACTCGGCTCTCTCTCTCTCTCTCTCTCTCTCTCTCTCTCTCTCTCTCTCTCTCTCTCTCTCTCTCTCTCTCTCTCTCTCTCTCTCTCTCTCTCTCTCTCTCTCTCTCTCTCTCTCTCTCTCTCTCTCTCTCTCTCTCTCTCTCTCTCTCTCTCTCTCTCTCTCTCTCTCTCTCTCTCTCTCTCTCTCTCTCTCTCTCTCTCGGTTTTTTCTCTCTCGGGGCCCTACTCGCAACCAGCAGGAGCCGAGTCTTCTCGATTTAGGAGGGAGGGGGGGGGAGTAAGTTACAGTTTAACTTAAGTTTTTTATGATAAACGAGAAGTTGTCTTCGTGAAGTTAGGGTAGGTTTGAGGAGGGGTGGGTGGGGTTTTTACTGTTTTTTTTTTTTCCCATGGGCTTCATGTAGCCAAGGTAGACCATGCAAAATTTTTAAGGCAGTTATGTAATAATTGAAGGGAATGGCTCTAAAATTTTTTTTGTGTAAATTAGATTTTAGAACATGTAAAGGGTTCTTTCGGGTTTTTTTTGCTGGAAATCCATTTGTAGTGATCATTGGTATCTTTTGTAAATAAGCACGATAAGTTCAATGAAAATTAAAAAAAAATTGGACATTGCTTTATTATTAAGCATTACCCATAATGATCATTCACTGAACAAAAAAAAAAATGTAATTTTTTTTTTTCAGTTGTATTCAAAATGGATTGTGATGGAATTCCTATGCGGGGGGCAAATGAAAATTTGTCTGGCATCACTTGACAATGATGGCCCCCTGCAATTCTACCCATTGTTGCGAACTTTGGGTAATGATGTGTTGAAACTTCATCACATAAACTGAAACAACCAAATGTGAAATCTAATCGATTGAATACAAGTCATTATTGTGTTGCTTTGTGTTGCTTTGGATAAATGCCTCCTCGTGGTGGAGGATACAAAGCATACAACTTGTGACTGGGCTGAATTCTTTGGGGAATTTCGTATGGTTGTTTGTCAAAATTGACAAAGCACTTTCGCTTTAGTAACTGGCATTTGGGCAACCAAGAATTGGACAATTTTGTCCAAGAATTCTTGGATTTTCTTGGCTAGGATGCTGATTTTTTAACCAGAAATGCGGCACACCAAGATGGCTCCGTTGTCTAAGGAGGGGGGAAGAATTTATGAAGTTAACAAAAAAGTCAGTTTTTTGCTAAATTTGAAGCTATGGCATTCCAACATACAAGAAAAAGTCGGTTCATTATTCCCCATTTCTTAATCTGTCACTGTGAACCTTACAGTGACCGTAAAGATTGTGAAAAGGGACGAAAGCATGTTAGATTGAGATGAAGTTGGAATTTTTTATAAGTTCCCGAGAACTTCATATACTTGTATTATGTTTCTGACACTTTGATCAAGAAGTGGAGGGCCTTTGTGGAGGAAGAACATGTGGTATGGGACGTAGGCGATTCCAAAATGAAGATCTGAAACTAACTGGATCAGTTGACCATAGTATGGTCGTAAGTCTCTGTGATGCCAAATACTATTGGTCATAAAACGGGTGTTTTGTCGAAAATTTGAGATATTGGTCATGACCCCTTTTTAGGATATCTCAAATTTACAAAACCGAAAATCCAATAAGCTATTTCTGTGTGAAAGATATATTGGTGAATTTCTTAACACATTAATTAACCCGGTTTTCTTGTGATTTCTTGGAAGGTAATTTTTTATTACCCGTTCAGACGTTGGGTGATGTCACGAAAATAATTAATGAAATTGTTTTCTAAAATTGTTTTCTCTACTTGAATTTTCAAGAAATTCTTTTTTTGATTTACGAAGTAATTCTCAAGCTTGGTAACGAAGAAGATCTTTGGTTTAGTCACTGTGTTGGAACATCATTGGTATTTGCTAACAATGATACAACATTTCTTTGGCTTTCAAAATTTTCTCATATCTTTTCTTTGAAACTTCTCCTGAGCAAATCACGAATGATATGGACCCTTGGAAACTCGTGGCGTTTCTTGTTGAAAAGCGGAGATGTAGGAAGAGTTATCAAGGAGAAGCATCAGTCAAAGATTCCAGGAGGAATTTGTTATAGATGACGAACCTGTTTTATAAATCAGAAATGGTAGGATATTTTGATATTACAGAAATCCTTTATGGATTATAGTAGATATCAGGTTTGAAAGATTTAACTGGAGGAAAAATTAGAAAGCATTCTTGCAGTAGAAAAGTGGCTGATAACAAGTCCAATTGATTTGTGTCAGAACTACTGAATTCTATTGCAAAATGGGGGTTTGTTGAAACATGTGCCTTGCTAGAAGCAATCAACTTGATCTTAGTGTGGACTGAGATCTGTGGGTTGATGCAAGGAAGGAAATTCATGCTAGTAATATATTTTTGAGTAAATCTTTGGTTGAGATTTTTGATTGTGAAATAGCACTCTTTGAGAAATATTCTCTCTTAGAGGATAACCAAGTTACAGGATTCTCGGTTATGAAAGTGTTGTGTACAGATCTAGAGTTATCTGTAGAGATATGCTATGTAGTGAATCTTTGTGGGATCATAAAGCCTTTTTGTACAAACTTTTAATCCTGTGGATATACAAAGTATTCCTTGAAGTAAGTTTATTTGCATGCATAAACTAGTTGTTGGTACATAGGCATATTGATGAGAATTCTGTTTAAGACATTTCTCGCTGGGTGTTGTGATTTCTCATTGAGAATTGCTTATTGACCTAGGATTGATTTAGAATCAGATTAAATGTGGTGTTTTGGTACCACACCTAGACATTCAAATATTTTCTAAATCTGATATAGCTAATCAAGTCAGAAGCGTTACTTTTGAATTAGTTGTGGGAAATCAACAATAGTAATCTTACTTATGGATATTATTGTTGAGTTGTATTACTTATAAGTCACATCATTTATGATTCATTTTGGATTCATTTACAGATGAGTGTTCATAGAATACACAAGAACTTTTGGGTCGTATCTTTTCCCGTTTGGAATTGATGGAATGCTATTCCGGAAAACTCAGGAGAGTTGGATAGTTGTTGTTTGCCAAAAGTTAAAATTTCACGTAATGAAGTTTTGATGAATCTTAAGTTATTCTAGATTAGAACTTAAGAGAAAGATCTAGACGTATTCTAGATTGGGACCCTTACTCTGGAATGATAATTTGTGCCATGTTTGAAGTAAAGGCGTTTTAGGGATTACAATCCTTATATAGGCATTGTATGTGAGTTGGAAAAGTCTGAAACTTTCTAGATGGAAAGGACTTTTTGGAACAACTCATGTGTCTTTCAAGAATTGTATTGCACTCTTATGATATGGTATGGTATCAGGAATCTGGAGAGTTGAGATTGGTGAATCATAATTTAGATTCTAGGATATATGGAGACTGTGTAAAAACACTTGTAATTTCATAGACCGTGTAAAACACGGGAGAATTTGCAGAACTGGATAAATAGTTGGGTGAAGATTAAAAACTGATTAGTCAATTAGTAGTAAGGAGAATAATCCAACAGGATCCACAAGCTCCTATGTGCTATTGGTGATCAATGCATCATATTCTTGCTTCATTGCTTCAAACCACTCTTTTAAATTGAGTGCTTCTTGGGCATTACTTAGCTCTTCATGTGATGTGAAATATGCATAGTTAGTAGAATCAAGATCCACTTGCTTGCCTTTGTCAACATATGAAAGCCTCTTAGGCTCGGATCTTTTTCTCAAAGATCTTCTAGGTGAGAAAACTCGAGGTGACTCCTCCCCAAGTCACCTCATCTCTCCATGATTGTCTTCAAGAGAGATAATAGGTGATATACTTTGAGATGACTTGATCTCGGCCTCATCCAAGTTGAATTTTTGAAAAAATGTGATATCTCTACTCTCAATTGTCTTTGAGATAGAGGGAATAAAGATTCGATATGCCTTCGTGTTGGACGAATAGCCAACCATGATCCCTTTGAATGAACTTGGATCATCTTTCCTCCTTGTTTCCAAAGGAATATGAGCAAAGCATGTACTTCCAAAAACTCCAAGGTGAACAACCTTAGGCTTGATGTTGAACAAGACTTCATATGGTGATTTTCTCTTAAGAGCATTGTGAGGTAATCTATTGCACTAATAGTTTGCACAATTTATCACTTCTCCCCAAAATCAATACGTAAAGAGGCTTAATTCAAATTGCTTTAGCACACTCACATAAGGATCGATTTTTCCTTTCAGCAACCCCATTTTGTGAAAGGTAATAAGCACAAAAAAAATTCTCTCTTGATCCCTTCTTGCTCACAATAGTCATGGAATTTATTGGAGATATATTTTGTACCTCCATCACACCTCAAAGCTTTAACTTTGAAAGAAAATTGTTTCTCAACATAAGCTTTGAAAACAAGGAAATTATCATACATCGTAGCTTTATAAGAAAGATGATATAACCAAGTGTATCTTGTGAAATTATCAATAAAAGTAACATAGCACGTGGCATCGCCCTTGCTATTAGATGATGAAAAGTGTACATCTGAGTGTACCAACTCCAATGGATGTGAGGTCTTGATATAAGACTTAGGAAATGGCTTCTTATGTGATTTTGCTATTGCACAAGCCTCACATGGCTTGATCTCTTTGGAAAGTGATCTTGGTAAGCCAATGGCTTTTGCATCCTTGACCATAGAAAGCATAGATTTGAAATTGGAATATCCCAATCTCCTATGCCATAACTCCTCCTTGAAAATAGTAGTCATTAAAGCAACATCACAAGAATTTGCTCTTTCATGAGGATTTAACTTGAAAATGACACCATATCTAGATCCATGTGCAAGGATCTCATCACCTTTCTTAATAGTACAAGTATTGATATTGAATTTCACATCAAGTCCATAATCAAGCAATTTACCAACACATATAAAGTTCTTTGTGAGTTTAGGAACATAAAGAATATTGGCAAGAGATAAAAGTTTAGAAGATACAAGCTTTAAAGGAATACTCCCAATTCCTTCAATAGCACATTCATGATAATTTGTTGTGTATATTGATTTCCTAAACCCTTCATAAGGTACAATAGAATCAAAAGAATTCTTGGAGCAACACATGTGTGATGAAGGACCACTATCGATATACCAAGATCCATCCTTCTTGAAGGGTGTAGAGGAGAAACTTGACACCATAAGGGATCCTTCTCCTTCACTTGCAATAGAGTCTTCTTCTTTCTCATTGATGATGTTGGCTTGCTTGAGTTGATTCTTCTTTTTGAAGCAATTAGTGGCATAATGCCCCTTCTTGCCACAAAAGAAGCACTTGATCTTCTTCTTCTGGAGGTAGAATGTTGAGATGAACCATCTTCTTCTCCATCTTTGTCTTTGTCCTTTGCTTTGTCATTGTTGAAGGCTTGATATTGTTGTTTCTTGCTCTTCCCTTTCTGCTTGTCTTTGACAAAGAGAGCTTTGCCATCTTCATGATGATTGAGAGATAGCTTCTCCATCCTCAAAAGCTTGTACTTTTGTCTTGATTCCTTGGAAATAAGAATTCCTTGAAGAGCCTCCAAGTTGGGTACCTCCTCCTTGATAGCATAGGATTGAACAAGGTTGTCATATTCTTCTTTCAAGCCATTAAGTATGACTTGAACTAGCTCATCTTGGTTGTAACTCCAACACAAGTAAGCTCTCTATGAAGATCTTTGATCCTCAATACATAGTAGGATGCACTCTCCTCGCTTCTTTGGAAACTTTAAAAATTTTGATTCCTAAGAGTAAGAATTTTAGAGATGTTCTTAGCCTCATAGATAGCCTTGAGTGCATCCCAAGCTTCTTTGGAAGTTGTGCAAGATCCAATTTCTCTTAAGATCTCATTCAAGACATTCATTTTTATAAAATGAAGAGCCATTCTAGCTCTCTTTTTATATTTTGGCACTTCAGCTTGTACTTGAGGCTCCTCCTCAAGTCCAAGTACTCTATCCTTTACATCTTGGAGTATTAGGATAGACTCCATTTTAACCTTCTATATTGAGTAATTGGATGTGTTCAGTCTTTCACTAGCTTCTAAGAGATATCCTCCCATAGATGTCATCACATGTGAAAAAATCCTAGTAATGAACAAACAATATGTTGCTTCTCTCTCACTATAGGAATCACAAAGGGTGTACTACCAAACTAGATCAACCTCTCAAAATGAAATGGAGTATAGACAAGTTTTGGTTCTATCTTTCTTTGGCACGTGTGGAATATTCAAAGAAAACACTATTGACTCAAATACAGTCACTTTATATGAAACAATGTGTCAAACAACACAAAACAATGTCTAGATCTCAAGTTTGGAAGATTGGTATACACAAAAAATGGATTTTGGATCAAACAAGCAATTTTTGGATCAAATCAAAAGTGGCCACACAGGTTTAGGCGACCTACCCACCCTACTTCAAGTTCTTATACCTCTTGATTGGCTTATCAGATTGATTTGAAGCAATTTGCAATGAAAACTAGACTTTCCTAGCTTTCCAGCAAGCTATATTGTCAATATCTTTGGATGAAGCATAAGGGAGGACAAGGAGACTGAAATAGGCTGGATTTCACATAGGTGAATAGTTTGAAATTCGTACAGCACCCGTTCAGGTCTGATCATATCATTTATGACCTCAATGATTCACAAGATCCTCAAGAATTGATAGAAAATTGAAATAAATTGGTTCCTAGCTTGAATAGAATCATAATTTCTCATACATGAAAATGATTATAGCATTCAAAACTTAGTTTGGCTCTGATACCATGACAAAAATCTAGCAAGTTCACACGTGTGGAAATGACAATAAATGTGAGAATGATCTTTACTAAGTTTTGTGTTAGCACATAGAACAATTGTAGAGTGAATATCACAACATATCACTAAATTCTATGGCTAGATCATAATCTATATTGCTAATAATCAAATTATGATTGCTTTCACACGTGTGGGGAAAGTACAAATAAATTCAAGTATATATGAAAGCAATCTACTCGGGTTAGAGAGAGAATGAAAATTCAAGCTTAAAATTACAAGATCCAAATTGACAATAGCATAGTCTCAATGCTTGATTCATCATCAAAATTAGTGAGGGATCTCACTTACATATATAGGAGAGGTACTAGCTCGAGGTAGCACAAGCCTCAAATGACATTTGTCTACTTCTAAGAGTAGTAACTACCAAAATATTGACACCTACAAGTTTGCATGTAGAGATATGCACCTACTTCTACCAACTTTCTACATGTGTCACTAACTAGAATACAAATGTACAATTTCACTTGCATGTGTCCATAACAACTTTTGCATGCATTGTATGTCACATAAGACAAATTGGACATTATGAATGTGTAGCGGCTCGAGATTCCACTAGCCCAAATTTGGCATTTTCAAGTTGTAAATCTATATGCATGGTGTAAATTCCATCAAGAGTAAAGATAGATGACTTTTTCATTTTCAACAAGAAACAGTGAATAAGAATGAATCTACTCCTACTGAAATCACCAGATCAACAAAATTGAATCTAACTAAGAACTGCAAAATCCTACAAAGTATTTATAACAAATATCACTCAACATTTGTAATAAAAACTCCTCAGGGAGTCAAGCACAAAGCAACATCAAATCTAATTGGTTATGATCTGCCACTAAGCCCTACACATCTACCTGATGTTAATCACAAAACCAAACCTGAAAGAAGGAAGAATCAACAAGCACATTCATACACAGGTACCCAAACTGAATGCATGAAGATGGAGCATAGAGGGAAATGCAAATGGTGAAATTTTCAACTAACAAAGCAACAACATTTCATTGCAATTCTCATGCTATAAAAACTCATGGAGAATGATGGAAACTGGCAATAAACAATCCCGAAGTCAAAATGCTTAGATAGAGTCGATCTGTGTAGTTGTAGCTACTACTTCATACTATGATCAATCATCTTACAGGCTATAGACTAACACTCCAGATCTCATTTAAGTTTATGAACACTAGATAATGTTTAATAATAACGGAAGTATATTGTGAAAGATTTCAAACCCATAAAGATCTAAATCCACGAAATGATCTTGGGTTAGAAGAACAACATATCACCAATCTTGCCAATGTAGAAAAATCAGCATCCACACACAAAATGAGATGCAAACTCTAATAGCCCTTGATCAAACATGAATCTAAACATAAATAAAAACTAATTTCCATACAGAAACTATACCCTACTGTATTTCATATGTGTGAATATTGATCATTCTACACATAGAATTGCAAGATATCACAAGTATAGTGCACCAATCGATAGTAGAACCCAAGAGAACCATGTATAAGCATGAGAGAGAGAGAGAGAGAGAGTATTCTCTCTATCCACGAGTTACTCCTTTTATAGCAGGTCCAAAACCTAACTTGCCACTTGGTTTCCCTCCAATATGAAAAACCCTACTATTTTTAGGACTAGATTCAATGTACCCAACATTCAAATTTGAATCTATTCAAACTTGACTTCTAAACTTTCCACACTTTCCAAAAGTGTTTATTCAAATGCATTTAGACTAATATAACTTTGAAAAGTCAAACTCTAAGTCTAATATAAAAATGGCCTCAATTTGCCAAATAAACAAATGTAGCAAATATGACTAAACTAGTTGAATTTCTCACACTCCCTCTTCAACTAGTTTTAGCATGGACTTTGATAACACTCCAAGTGAAGTCCTATGCTTCATGAATAAGTCCTTTCCCAATGCTTTGGTGAAGATATCAGCTACACATTCCCTTGAAGACACATGTTGAAGCTCCACCTCCTTTGCAATGACTTGCTTCCTCACAAAATGTTGACATACCACTTCAATGAGCCATGAAGAATCACATAGAATGTAAATGAGATGATTCCTCCATACTATCAAATTTGAACTCTCTAAAAAATTACAGCAAGCAAACAATAAATGTGAGTGATCAACATTTGCTTGCATGTCTCCTCCTTTTCTTTGTCCACCATCAAACTTCATGAATGAGCCTCCATCTCCATCTTGCCACAAGATATCATCATACCTTGATGATTGATCATGAATGAGTGATATAATGAGCCTCCACTAGATTCATTTCCATCAGCAAAACCAGCCAGTACAAATCCAACATCAAAATGATGCTCACCAATGTAACTAGTTTTACCATATCTTGACAATTTCAACACATTCACATGAAAATGCTCAAACATGAGACATAACAAGTAAAGTAAACTTGAAAAAAACTTCCTTGCTGATCCTTTGACCTTACTTGAGTCTTCAATAACCTGAAAAAATAGATCCATAACATCTTTGCCAAATGACTCTCCTTTGATGCTCTTGACTAGTTCCAAATTGCCAACTTCCCTTTTGCCTTGTTGAAGCCCTTTGAGATCAACCTCTTGATCATCAAAGTCATTGAAGAAACTTTTTTTTTCTTTCCATATCCATTACTTGCTATAAATTCATTAAAAACATCCAATAGCTTTCTTGTCCTTAGGTAACTCCACCAATCTCCATGTTTCATTCTTCATAAAAGTTGATACTCAAGATCCATTGCTTGGATCCACTCCTCTTCTTTCCTTGCTTCATCTACACTTGTAGGTTCATCAAAAGAGGTTAGAAAAGTAGCATAGTTTTCAGAAATTACTTGTTTACCCTTTTCATCATATGTGAGCCTTGAAGGCATTTGTCTTTTCCTTGATGTTCTCCTTGGCTTTTGACTTGATGAAGGTCCATCATCATCACCATCTAAAGTAGGATCATTTACATCAATATCAAGAATGTTAGATCCATCCACATCATCATCAATAGTACTTGAATATACTTTTGGAATGTTTTCCTCATAAAAAATGACATCTCTACCAACAATCACTTTGTTAGTAGAAACCTTGTAGGCTTTACTCACCTCACTATATCTCCTTGGTCCTATCATCAAGAGTGATGTTGACATAGCATGTGCATCCAAAAGTTCTTAGAAAGTTGACACTCGGCCTCCTCTTGAATATCATCTCAAAAGGTGTCCTTCCATCCAAAATAGCACAGGGCCACCTATTGCACAAGAAATTGGCACACAACAAAGCTTGATCCCAAAATGGTTTATCAAGATTAGCACTTAACCTCATGGCTTTAGCACTTTCACATAAAGTATTATTCCTCCTTTCAGCCACTCCATTTTGTTGTGGTGTCCTTGGTGTTGTATACTGTCTTTTGATCCCATGCTTATCACAAAAGGCCTTGAACTTGGTAGATATGTATTCACACCATTGTCACCTCTTAAGCACTTGATCCTTGTGGAAAATTGGTTCTCCCTTGCATTCTTGAACTTAATCATACACGTCATCCTTGATCTTTAGCAGATAGATCCAACAAAATCTCCTAAAATCATCAATGATAGTTACACACATCTTAGCTCCACTATTGCTAATTGTAGTAATTCCATGAATATCCAAATGTACAAGTTGACAAGGCTTTGTAGATCTAGTATAAGGTAGTCTATGTGACTTAGGCAAAGCACAAGACTCACAAACATGATTGATGCCACTTAAGAAACTTGGAAGACCTATCACAACCTTCTTTCTAGCCATCATCTCCAATGACTTGAAGTTGAGGTGTCCCATCCTTTTATGCCAAACCTCTTGAATAGGTTTTTGCTCTCTTGCAACACATCCAATTTGGTTAGCAATAACACAAGCATCTAGTTTGAACAACTTCCCTTGCCTTTTACCTTTTGCAATCAAGATATCCTTCCTTTTGATCATACAAGCATCTCCATCAAACTCAGCTTCGAGTCCTTTACTTAGCAATTGACTCATTGACTCACACTAAGCAAACTCTTGGTAATCGATGGAATGAACAAAACATCCTCCAAATGAACATTCCTATTTGTAGAGAGAGAAATAAGAATTGTTCCAATCCCTTTTATTGCAAACTCTCTTGATGAACATAGCCCCCTCTCCAACTTGAGATGTCGATGAAGATCCACCTCTTGCTTGAAGCCTATATTCTTCATTGATCAAGATCTCTTGAAGATCAATCAAACTTGGAAAAAGTTCTTTGAATAGCAAGACTTTGAACAATGTTAGCATGAGTATCCAACAATCCATTAAGAATAACTTGAACAGGCTCTTCTTCCTTAATGCTCTCATCAATGCAAGCCAACTCATCATTCAATGCTTTCACTCTCAAAATAAAAGTATTTGGAATTTCTTCATTCTTTAGCAAACAAGAAAAGATTTGTCTTCTTAGAGTCAATACTCTAGAAGTAGACTTGGATTCATAAAGCTTCTTCAATGAATCCCAAGCATTCTTAGATGAAGTACTCTTACCAACTTCCTTGAGAAGCTCATTGGTAACATTCATCTTGATCATGTGTAGAGCCCTTTTGGCCCTCTTGTCATACCTCAATTGATCTTGTTGTGTTGCTGGTCTCTCCTGCAAACCTACAACAATATCCAAAATATCATTCATCTCAAGAAGTGATTCCATCCTCACTTTCCACAATGAATAGTTACTTGAGGTAAGCCTATCATTGGCTTCCAACATGACTCCACTTGATGTAGCCATGTAGCAATTACCCGATCCTCTCTTTCAACCTGTCACTCCTTTGAACAACAATAAATGTTTTCAAAAGGAAATCACAAAGATATGAAACTTCTCAAATTCTCTTCTAGCACTTATACCAAGCAAATCAACACATAGAATCATGAAATCATAATCAACCTATGATCTATCCTCAATCTAATGACTCTTGCCACTTCCTAAGATTGAGACACACTCAAATGAAGTCCAGCAACCTCACTATCTAGAGATCCAATCAAAATTAGGGTTTTGACAAAATCTCAAAAAATTGAATATTTCAAAATCTATATGCAAATGCCAAAAACTTGATATGCAATCTATTAGCCACCACTTAGGCTATTCCAATTATTCAAAAATTGGCCAAATCTGACATGTGAACTGAGAAATCAAAACTGATCAAGATTTTAAATCTATATAGGGTTTTGATTAACAAAAGATCCAATCTGCATATGCAAGAAACTCGATTTTGGTGTAGAATCCAATCTAGAATGCTCTAGCATTGATATCTTCTCCAAGTCATTGATAGATGTGATTGCCTCCTTCACAACCTGAAACACAAGCTCTGATACCATGTGAAAGATTTTAGATCCATAAAGATCTAAATTCATAAAATGATCTTGGGTTAGAAGAACAACATATCACCAATCTTGCCAATGTAGAAAAACTAGCATATGCACACAAAATGAGATTTAAAATCTAATAGATCTTGATCAAACATGAATCAAAACATAAATAGAAGCTATTGTCTATACAGCAACAATACCCTACTATATTTGACACATGTGAACTTGAAAATAACAAATATTGATCATTCTACACATGGAATTGCAAGATATCACAAGTGCACCAATGGATAGTAGAATCCAAGATAAACATGTATAAGCATGAATGAGATAAGAGAGAGAGAGAGAGAGAGAGAGAGAGAGAGAGAGAGAGAGAGAGAGAGAGAGAGAGAGAGAGAGAGAGAGAGAGAGAGAGAGAGAGAGAGAGAGTATTCTCTCTATCCATGAGTCACATCCTTTTATAGCAGGTCCAAAACCTAACTTGCCACTTGGTTTCTCTCCAATATAAAAAATCCTGTTATTTTTAGGACTAGATTCAATGTACCCAACATTCAAATTTAAATATATTCAAACTCGACTTCTAAACTTTTCCATACTTTTCAAAAGTGTTTATTCAAATGCATAGAGACTAATAAAACTATGAAAAGTCAAACTCCAAGTCTAATATAAAGTTGGCCTCAATTTGCCAAATATTTAAAAGTAGCAAATATGACTAAACTAGTTGAATTTCTCACATATATCTATTGTAAGCAAGCATCAAGATCATTCAGAGATTACTCATCATAGACAGAATGTCGCAACTCTATTTTTCAGAAATAAGTATACAACAACAATTTTCAGCGTTGTCTGTTTCCCAGATGAGCGTGTTGTCTCTCTTACGAGGAACTAGCTACTACTAATTCTATAGTTATTTGTGTGACAATATGTGTCTGCTACTGCATGACTAACACTCATCAACTCAAATCAACTTTCATCATTCTCGTTGATCCTATATCTAGAGGATTGGGAGAGATGATTAGTTTAAGCTTCAAGATTGTCTGCTTCTTGCTGGCCCAAATAACAGTTGCATCTGATGTGGTGGTACAACCTCCTAAAACGCTCTTGGAGTCGTCTCTCGTAGATGCCCAACTAGCATCACTATAGGACTTCACTAGAAATCCTGCATCACAATTGAGCATATCGAATGGGTTTCACCAATTGTCGTCATTCCAAAGAAAATTGGCAAGATGTTTGTGTGAACTTAAAGGCCTTGAACAAAGTTACGCGGATGACCCAGAGGTTCGATCTCCAACAATGGCGCCAAAATTGTAGCGGATTTTCCTATCCACCTTCAACCCTAGATCCTAGCACAATCAAGCATTTTTTACTGAAGGATCTGGACCTGCACACAGATTCATATTTGCATGTCTACGTGCACAAACGTTGTAGTATAATCATCCAGCATGTTAGAGGATGACTGTAGGGTCTCGACACTTTGTTGTTTACGAATAAGCACTTGCAAATGGAGCAATTACTCCGTTACGAAGCGAGCCATGGTGAACAAAGTCAGATTTGCAACGCAACACAGTTGCTCCGTTTTCAAGATCCAAGAAACAAAACTACAGCATGTTAGAAGTCCAAGAATCAAGAAACTAACTAGCCTTTTGATTATTGGACATCCCAAGAACATCAAGAGCTAGAATGTTAGAGAATATGCAAGATTTATGCCACATTTCTAGCCTATTTAGTTTACTTGAATGCTGGCTCCTACATTAATCCACAAGAAAACAAGAAATCTAATCCACAACTAGGAAAGCAAGAAAACTAATCCACTCTAAATTCACAACCACACACAATATGAATGGAAGGGCATGATCATAGGGGCATCACTCAAGAAAACCATCATGATCAAGGAGCTTAGTGTAGCATCAAACTCATGGAAAATCTTCTTATTAAGCATGGAGTAGATACAATGCAAAAGCTCCTCTTCACAAAGAAGGAGTCTCTTAAATAAGCAAGAGAGCTCCTTAGGTGGCATCCTAGTGGAATTTCTACATTTCACAAATTACAAGTGGAATATTGCTCTCCATTAGAGGTCACCATCAAAAGGTGGCTCACTCTACTTTCTTTAAGAGGGGTCTACTTGCATTTATTGCATTTGCTTAGAAATACTAGTTCCTACATGGTCATTCCATCTTCCGGGATTCACCATGAGGCTTACACAGTTCTTACTTGTTTTTCCTAGCTAGTATTTCTTGGCTCTCAGTCTTCATTAGTCCGTCTTCTCAGAGACCTCCTCGATCTAAGGTGAGAGGTGCTCTTGAGTTGCTCTGTCCGAGTATCTTGGAGATTCGTCAGAATTAGCCAACAAGCATCAAAGGACAAAGAAGATTAAAAGATAAATCGTTCGATACAAAAAACAATTGTGAAATGGAAATTTTGGTTCACGAAACATGGAAAACAATACTACATATGAAATGTCATTCAGAAACTATATTTTAGACAATGGTATTGGATGTGAATTACATTACCTCAGATATGTGCAAGGTTAGCGGAAAGTCGAAGAGCCCAACTAGTCATGAAATAGCCTTGAAAAAACCCTAGTCCAAGTTACTGTGGAAAAATTTAGGCCGAGACGGAGTGCCACAACAAGTTCCCACAACACAAGTAGAGATAAAAAGAGGGTCGCAAGCCTGCAAATTGGTTGGAGACTATCTATTGTCACAGATCTGGAAAAACATAGACAGACAGATGTATGAGGGCCAGCGAGGGTCTGTGGGCCGCAGCAGGTTTGGTAGGCCACAGACAGGCTTGCAGATATGATTTTTTTTGTGGTAGATAGTGATGGCAGACGGTGGATAGGCTATACAGGTCTGGTATGCTGTTTTTAACTGTGGATAGCATTCGAAAGGTTGCGATGTTGGGTTTGTACTACTCTGATACCAACTTGTTGGGTTTGTATTACTCTGATACCAGCTTGTTGGGTTTTTTTGTATGGTTGCGGAATAATTAGAGAGAACTCAACATGCAAATTATAATAGGACCTTTACCAAACAATAGATTCAGAATATTACTTAGATCGATGAGAGGAATATCTTAGTAGGTGTCAAAGACAACCATGAAGGGAGCGAGATAGTTAGGCGTCTAAGACAACCATGCTTTCTTCGAGATTAGATATTCCAAGTGAGACGTGGAGCGAGTATCTGTATGAGAGAGAATTTATCAGAAAGCATTCACAGTGGAACGGACATAAGAAAATAGAGAATCTGAATTAAGCTATTGTAAATACAACTATCAGATCACGATTATGTGTCCGAGAATGGTTCACAAGAAGATGTCGATATCGATGGAGTTGATGTCAAGATGCCGACGAAGTCGAGTCTGTGAAGTCGGTGATGTGGACGTCAACGAAGTCGATGTAATGCACAGACTGTTTGACTTGTGCGAGTAAGATTGCATGGTGTTATAGAGAGAGAATATTTACATAGTATATGGGTGCTCAGGAATCGAATTCGGGTGAGTCGGAGTGAAGATTAATTGCAACATGCAATAATTCTCAAATCACAATAGGCTGTAGATGGAATAGCAGGTAGGCTGCAGCAGCTTCGGTAGAGCTCCGGTAGGCTGTAGAAAGGTAGGACATGTCATTGTAAAACTTTGCCGCAGGTTGGTGATTTGGCGGATAGATGGCTGCAACTTATAGGTGGCCGCAGGCAGACAGCCTGGTGGCTAAAAAGCGCCGACAGACAAAAGCCTAGGCAACTCGCTGATGAATGAGACAAGGGCCCACAAATTTGTCATTGTAGGCATGTAGAAGTCCAATGCAGTCATAGAGCCATGGCAAAAGATAGAGCCAACAAGATTAGTAGGTACACATCTCATACAGACAATGGTTTGAAAAAACATTGGCCCACAACAAGAGCAACCAGTCGAAGGTCAACATGCCATGAATCTGTAATTATAGCAAGATATCCTCACCAAGCACAACTTCTAAGAACTTCCCTTCCTCTCAATATGGATACAATCACTCAAAACATATTGAAACAACAACCTTGAATCCACTCACCCAATCTCCTTCCTCATGCAAGCAATCAAATTACCAACAAATACCCTTGCTACCAATGAATTCAAAAGGTCAATCAACCTTTACTAAATAATGCAAAACACTCTCACATAATCCCTTATTGAAATCCAATCACAAGCACATAATCAACGAGGTGCAATCTACAACCAACACATCAATTATTCAAAAAAAAAATTAAAAAGTTTCAATCATCAATCAATGGATCAACAAGCAGCATTGTAGGACAAGGATACTGCCCTTCACAAGTCTAATAGAACAACCCACTCCCCATCCATCAATGCGCAAGAAACAACATCCACTAATGTGTGAGAAAATACCATCACAACTACAACCAAAGTAAGATGGCACAAAGTAACTAACTTACTCAACACCAAAAACTCTAATCAATGAAACATTCATTCATGGTCTCCCTCAAGTATTCACCCTTATGCAACCAATAAGCATCAATCATAACACTACATTAGAGGAATTATGAATCCAAAAAAGACCCTTTAAGGAATGCCACGTAGATTGACAAATTTTATTAATGTAAATTACCAAAATAAATTCATTTTCTGCCCAAATTCTTTTTCATTTATGCCCGCACTAGTTTCGATGCTTAACCATTCTATGTACATTATTGTTTGTAGTTCATTTAAGATAGCATAACTTTTTAACCGTAGCTCCAATTGAGACGAAAATTATACCGTTGGAAAGCGCTCAACAAAAGCTTTCCAGGGTTATCCTAGATGACCTACTTTTGAGCTACCGTTCAAAAGTTATGGCCAGTCAAAGTTCCAGACCATAAAAAAAAAAGTCCACATATCTCTCTTGTGCGCGGATAGAGTACCCTCTTAGTAGCTTCTGAGATATCATATGCCATTATGGAGGCCACTCGGACAATTTTTCAGCAAAGGTAAAGGTCTGGTACTACCCCGGCCAAAGGGTAGTCATGGTGGCATCAGATGCTAAGAGGGTACTCTATCCGCGCACAAGAGAGATATGTGGACTTTTTTTTTTTTTTATGGTCTGAAACTTTGATTGGCCATAACTTTTGAATGGTAGCTCGAAAGTAGGTCATCTAGGATACCATTGGAAACTCTTGTCAAGCGCTTTCCAACGGTATAATTTTCGTCTCAATTGGAGCTACAGATAAAAAGTTATGCTATTTTAAATGATAATTGCATATTTTACTATGAATAACAAGTCATGCTTGCGGGCTCCCCCGACGCCAGATTATAGCATTATTAAGAAAACTTTTTTTTTTTTTCAATTCTAATGAGCTACGTTACGTAGATTTCAAATTTGAGTGTTTTGATTGGTCCATGTGTGAGCAAAATTTGAGAAAAAAATATAAAAAATATCTTTACAAAGGGTCTTTTTTGGATTTAGATCTCCTTTAATGCAACCCACCTTTAACAAATGACATTCAAGTGAACCAACTCTCTCAAACAATTAACTAACATTGGGACACAAGACAACAATACATGACAACTGCCATCCAACAGCTACTAATCACTTCCCACACAACCTTGAAGCTCTCCTCTCAAGACAAAAACTATCAACTCTCAATATACAAAGAGTGGGCTCTCTCTTATAGCCAACCCCAATGGTCCCCCTTCAAAATGAGGTCTTGCCAAACTTCATGCCCTTCAAGCCCTTTTTTCCCATTTGTCCACACCCCATGGGAAAGTAGTTCAAGCCTACTTGTCTTTTGTGCATATATCAAGGTTGCTCGATCCAAATCAATCAGTTATATGTTTAATGATGAATATGTTTATGCTTATGTAGTTAGAACAAGTCTAACAATAATGAGCTAGGTAGTGTTGGTGATGCTATCAAGAAAATAAAATGTGTACAAGTTCTTCTAAATGGCTTTCATATAAAAATCTTGTTCAAATTTAACCCATTCAAAAGGTAACAGGCAAGGTAAATCTACTTGTGGTGACAGTGACTACGATACTCTCTTTTTTTCATGGAGATTCTATATTTTCATCTAGTCTCATTGCTTGCAATGATTGTTGTAGGTAAACACTATTTGTGCGGTGGCTATTCTAGATCTATCCATGGTTCGGGTTGTAGTAAGTGGTAGACCATTCCGTCCACTTTTTAAGATCTACATAAAACTTTAAAACAATAATGGGAAGGAGAGAGCATCAAGATTTTCCCAACTGATGATCGAAAAACTGATATTTACAACCTAATTTAACTAAGCTTAAACTAGGGCTTTGCTAAAGCTTGCCCAACTAGCCAAACCCGTTAATCTAAACCTATCTAACACCCAAAGGAAAATGATAATAATAATAATTGTGGCTACATAAGCATAAATCATACATAAACATGCCATAATAAAATCCCTATAAAAGGTGACAAGAGGAGGCCCGAGCACCTTCCCTCAAGCTATTCACCTTCCAAAGGGAACACAAAAGAATAGAGAGATCAAATCACAAGATTGCAATTAGCATAATCTCAATGTGTTGTTTACAAAGAAAATGCCTCTCTTCTTATAGCAAGAGGGCCTTCCATAAGTTTCTACCAGACATCGCAGTTTAAAAGAATGTATCTGCCTCACTCCTTGGGTTGAAATTTCTTTGCAAACTCTTGAGACACCAGCAGGTCCTTGCTAGGTGCAGTTGGAGTGATTCTATGCCGTATTGTAGGTGCTTCAGTTGCAAAGGTATGTTCTTGCTATGGATCAAGTTGAGAGGAGAGAGGTGGTGAGGGATTGGATTCAGCAATGTGTTGGGTATTAGGAGGAAATTGGCATTGGATGGAAGGAATGCTAGTGGTGTCAATGAGGTTAGAAGCAAAAGAAGGGAGAGGGTGTTGGGAGGAAGTACTATCAGCGTCCTGCGGGTTGGTTGGTGGGGGAGCTGTCAACACTTGAGTTGGGCCTTGAAATAATGACCCTTGATTCGCTGGTGGAGGTTGTTGGAAACCTGTCCCATCACCACCATCTAACCCATCGTAGTGTGTCCCCGATTGGTGAAATTGGGCGTGTTCTGCATGGACAGAAGGTGCCGATTGGGTAGCTGCCTTTAGTTTCTCTTCCAAGGTGGCAATATGCCATTGTTGAGGGCCTCGACGAAAGCAATATAAGATTGTTGCATTTTGTTGTGTTGCTTCGTCGTGGCCTTTAGCTTCTACGCCAATTGTTGATATGCCATCACTGAGATCTGAGTTCCCTCGGGAATAGTTGTAGGTGCAAAATACCAAGGCAAAAATGAGCTTTGCCCAGATCAATCATGTCGGAAGATAGCATTGTCTTGGATTCTTTTATTAGATCGATACTGTTGCTAAAAAGCAATGTGTCATCCACATATAGAATGATGATGATAAAAGACTACGACACTGCCTTGAAGTAAACATTGGAATCTGAAGAGCTTGGTGTGTAGCCGTGATCAATAAGAAAAGTATTGGTCCTTTGAAACCACGCTCGAGTAGATTGCTTCGAGCCATAAAGTGCTTTATGGAGTTTACACACATGATTGTGTTTACCTTCAATATTGTAACCTTAACGTTGCACCATGTAAATGTCCCTTCGATAACTCCGCTAAGATATGCTGTTTGTACATCCATTTGATGTATTTCCAAATCTGTTGTAGCGACAAATGATAGCAAAAGTTCAATGCTTCCATCTACCTTGTATTTGATTTTGAAAATCCATTTGCAATCAACTACGTTTTTGCTGGCAAATAATTCGACAATCGTCCATGTCTGGTTCTTGATAAGAGATGAATACTCTTTATCCATAGCTTCTTTCCAGAGATCAAAATCGGGCTGACTGAGTGCCTTTTCGACAGTCGTTGGCTCCTAAACAAGGTAAGTTGCAGACTCATCGATATACCTATTAGGTGGTCTACTAGTTCTTGATGATCTTATGGGTAATAAAAGAAGTTGATCATTTTCATCATGCTGTAGTTGCTGAACTGCAACATCATCATATCCAGAATCACTGCTGATAGGTTGTTCGTCATGAGTAGATGAGCTTGGACCTTTGATAGGACTAGTTGACTGAGGAACTGGAAAGTTCAATATGTTGAAAGAGTCGGACAAGTCGGGCTTTGCCTTTTCCCTTGAGGTCAATAAACTGATCTTCGATGAAGATGACATCCCGACTAGTGAATATCTTCAACTCGACAGGATCAAACAACTTGTAAGCTTGATCTGAAATAGTGTAGTTGATGAAAATACATTTGTTACTCTGAAAGTCGAGCTTCTTCTTGAGATCATGAGGAATATGCGCATAAGCTGTACATCCAAAAATCTGTAAATTCGATAAAGAAGGTTTGGTACTTGTCCAAACTTCGTATGGTGTTTTGGTTGAAAGACATTTAGTAGGACATCTGTTCTAAATATAGGTTGCTGTTGAAATAGCTTCAGCCCAGAAAGACTTCGAAAGTGTCGCATGTGCAAGAATATACTTTGTCGATTCGACTAAGGTTCTGTTCTTTCTTTTAGCAAGACCATGCGACTGAGGTGAATAGGAGGTAATGTATTGTTGCTCAATGTCGTTGTTTAGGCAATACTCCTTGAATTCGGTGGAGATGTATTCTCCCCCGTCGTTGGACCTCAGTGCTTTGATTCTTTTGCCAGTTTGATTTTCTGCATGCTCTTTGAACTGTCAAAACTTGTTGAAAGCCTCCGATTTTTGCTTAATGAAGTAAACAAATTCGTCAATAAAAGTGATAAAATACTTTGCATCTAGCAACGATGGAGTTTGCATAGGTCCAAATATATCCAAATGAACAACGTCTAACAGACCTTTTGCTGCATGCCTATGACTTGATCTAAATGGAATCCTGTAACAACATCCCACAACTTGTTGGCGATTAGCAAGGTCTTCATCCTAAATTTTCAGAAATGATAATTGGATCCATTCAGCTTGTCTACGATAAGACCGACTTTACCTTGAGAATCCATTTGAAACTTTAGTCTGTCGGTTGTATCGATGACGTTAAGAGAGAGATACCGTGCTGCGCTACAATTGGAAATCAATTCTCTAATATTGAAACTGATGCTATGAACTGAAGAATATGATATCAATTTGATATCACAATAGATATCAAGTATTAGAGCTCTTGTATAACAGATCTCTCTGATATCATAAAGATAATAGCAAATTAAAGAATTCGCTCTGATATCATGTTGGAAAGAGGTGATGAGATGAGAGAGAAAATAATTCGACAGAGTCAAAGTAGGTGAGCGCAGCGGAAGAAACCTTCTTTCCTGTGCATGACTATGCCTATCAATATTGAACAAAAATTAGTGATAGAAATCACGTTCAATCGTTAGCAACTAACTTTGAAATCGCAAGCAACTAAGTGATTATATAGCCAAACATAAAGCATTGAATTATCAGACAAATAATAAAAGAATATCAGTTACAAAAGAATTATAGAGATGCATGCATAATGATATGATATTGAACACAATAAAAGATAGATTGATTTAGTGAAAGAAATAAATCAAAATGGAAATGAGCACAAATGAATTGTGAATCAAAGTCGTGGGCTCTAAGCTATCTCTGAGTAATTGTAACTTTGTCTAAATTAAGCACTTTCGCTAATAAATAGTAAGCGCAATAGCAAACTCTAAATCAAATCTAAAGAATTGAGCTAGAATGCTCAAGAGTGTTCAAGCTTGAAAGCTTGAAAGAGATGCTAACTATGCTTCATTATCAATTGCTTGCTAATGATCTATTAATGTAGAAGTATGAACAACTATTTATACTAAGAGATTAGGTCGTCAATTGCGACATCTAGTTGGCTGTGATGTGCTGGCGCTCGTCCAGTTAGGACTTCCCAAAAATTCACTTGTTGATAATTAATGCAAGACGGTGGCTTAAATTCAAAACATAATGTTAATTGCCACTCTGCATAAATGAATTGTTTTTTGTGACAGCTAAAAAATGCGATAGTCGAAAAATGCAAAAATTCAAAGTGTCCAAAGTCTTCGAAGTGGACAATAACCATCTGTAAACCATTTCTGAGTAGTTCTGCAGACTGTTTAAAAACACGAAAAAAACTACAAGTATGAATGATCAATTGGATGAAGATTAAAAGTCAATTAGTCGATTAGTAGGAGAATAATCCAACAATTTTGAATTTTGTTCATCAATACCATCTTCATCAAGAGTTAGATTGCTTTACTTTTCACCTTGATCTCTTTTCTTCTCGAAGCAATCACTAGCAAAATGTCCTTTGATTCCACAATAGAAATATTTTAGCTTTGATCTATCTATTTTATTTCCAACAAAGTAGAAGGCTCACCTTGATCTTGCCCTTTAGACCACTTGCTTTTGCCCTTGCCCTTGAACTTGCCTTTTGAGAACATAGCTTTCTCCTCTCCAAGTTGAGATGTAGAAGATGATCCTCCTCTTGCTTGGAGTCTAAACTTTTCAGCCACCAAGGCCTTTTGCAAGTCCTCCATACTTGGAAATTTTTTTTGAATAGCAAAACTTTGCGCCAAGTTAGCATGTTCATCCAATAAGCCATTAAGAACAACTTACACAAGCTCAACATCCTTAATGCTTTTACCAATACATGCTAATTCATCATTCAAAACTTTAACTTTCAAAACAAAAGCATGAGCACTTTCATCCTTCTTTTGAATACTTTGGAAGATTTGCATCCTAAGGGTTAGGACTCTTGATGTAGACTTGGATCCATAAACCTTCTCTTCAAGGTTTCCCAAGCCTCACTAGATGTAGTGCACTTACCAACTTCTTGAGAAGTTCATTAGTAACATTCATTTTGATAACATGAAGAGCTTTCTTTCTGGCCTCCTATCATACCTCAATTGCTCTTGAGGTGCCAAAGGTCTCTCCTCCACACCTACAACAATATCCATCAACTCATTCATCTCTAGCAAAGACTCCATCTTCACCTTCCAAGTTGAATAGTTGTTTGAGGTAAGCCTATAATTGCTCTCCAACATGAAGCCACTTGAGGTTGCCATGTTGCAATGATTGATTTTCTTCTTTGAATCTGTTCCAATGCACCTAGAACTCTTTTGAAAATCAACAAATGATGACAAGAAGAAATCACAAAGATTTGGAAACAATCCAGTCTCTCTTTTTCTCTCTTCTAGCAAAACCATGCTAGAACTTGGAAATACATGTAGATCTGATCAAAATTACTAAGATTTGATATAGCCATTCATAGTGGGGGACAATGCATACCCATCCAGATCATACCTTGTGAAGCCCTAGGTAACCAATCGAATACCCAAAAGCACAGATTTGATGAAGCATTGAGTAAGGGATGTGTGCATATCGAAAATGCATTCGGTATCCTAAAGAACAAGTGGCTGATTTTAAAGGATATGAATGTGCATTTGACTCAAGTAGAACAGGTGATAGTTGCTTGTGGGGTTCTCCACCACATGTGTCAAGCTTGGGAAGAACCCCTCCCTTTTCAATTGAATTATAGACATGCAAATCTCAATCCTAGACTACAGTGGGAAGCATCAGAGAATCGACTTAAAAGACAAGGAGAAATAATTATATAGTCTTTATAAAGATTGGCTTGCAAATGATTCCAATCAAACCTGATCATGTACCTATTTTTTTTGATGATGAAGACATTTTGACATGGTTTGAAGTATGCTATATAATCAGATTTTCGATTTTTGTACATTGTGAGTGCACCTAAAAGCTTACTTTTCATGCTTTAATCATTTATTTATCCAAAGCAATGGTATTGATAATGTTGTAGATGCTTACCAGTTTTGTCAGAATTAGTGAACATCTTTGCAATGTTCGCCAATGCTGCACTCATTATTCTTGTCATTTCAAGATGGGTATGCATGAGCATAGTTGTCTTTTGCAATCAACCTGCACTTTTCGTTTTTATTGCACCTCCAACCTGCTCTCTCAATGCATTTCCATCCGCATGTACCCTTCTTCGAATGTCTACAATCTGCTAGCAAGATCCACTGATGATGCCCCGCCTGATCTCCGCTTCCTCTATATCCATTTGCAAGTGATAGGCGTCTTACCATCAGGTAGCTCAACCAAGTTCCACGTCCTATTTTTTTGATATAGCTTCCATTTATATTTCCATAGCTTCACGCCACTCCTTGTGCTCCTTTGCTTTATCAAAAGTTTTTGGTTCCTGAGCCTTGAGCACATTTTTTGGACAAATTTCGCTCTAATGATAGCCACTTTTCTTCAAAATTGTCAAAATATCAGAGGTTACCACATAGATAAATAGAACAATACAGTCGTAATTCAGAAAAGTTTTCATTTGCTGTAAAAACATGTTACTTTACGTAAAATTTTATAACATGCTGTAAAAATCCAAAGCATGCTACATCCTGCAGGAAGGAAAGCTAATCTAGGCAGGCGATCAATTTGCAAAAGTGAATCAGCCGAGTGAAAACGGAGCAGTTTGGTAAAATTAACAGTGGCAGGAGTCTAAAGGGAAAAATAGGTAAATTTTGATACAGTGCTTTACGACGGGGAAGGCTCATGGGCGGGGGCCTTCCCTATACGTTGTGCTTCATCGCGCTACTGAGTGCCAAGCACGTCTCGTCTGGTATCGTCACATAAGGTGGGTCAAGTATTCGATCGTCAATGACCGTGAGCACGACAGCATGAGGTAAGTTTCTTGTCAAATTCTTGTGAAGCTTGGATTTCGTTCAGCTTTTTTCCAGAAATTCCAGCGTCCTAGAAAGCAATTAAGAATTTTAGACTTCCACTTAATGAGATTATTCATTTTTTCTACCGTCTTTCTTTTTCGATTTGTAGTGTCTGCGGATTGTCGAACTGATTTGCTCGATATTTTGGAAAGTCTTATGAATCAGATGCCTATGTGCGAAACGTTTTCCAGATTTTCCAGATTTTCCTAGAAAGCAACTTCCACTAGATTGAGATTCTTGCAATATCTTCTGTCCTGCTTTTTGTATTTGTAGTGTCTGCATATCGTCGAACTCATTTGCTCTTCCTGCTTCCAGAAGTAAGATAATTTTTCACGCTCGGAAGTGCTTAATCTTTTTTTTTATTATCACTGTGTTGTCTGCGAAATTTCGCCAGATATTTTTTAATAGAGCGAATCGAGAATAAGTCTTATTACAGAGTGAAGCTGAAATTGGGATCAAAATGGAAAAACCATTTAAAGGTTTAAGATAAGGTAGATTTTAAAGTGCTCCGAACGGATTAAGCTTTTTGGTAGATCTGAAAGCCTCTAAAATGAAGCGCCTGGCATTCCGATGGAAACCAGTGGATAATGCGAAGTTGGCTGAGAAGTATCCCCTTCTAAAAGGACAGCTTTCCTTCTCATCAATTTCCGACAAAACTGGAGATAGCAAACTGTCCTATAACGCTCCCCGTGAGAGCAATGAGCGCACTTACAAAGCACAGAGCAACATTCAGGTTATCACTTTTTGTTTTACTTCTTTGCAAGGAGTTATTGCTGTTTATGTAAAAAATGCGTGGCATGTGTACAACATGACATGATATTTGGATATCATAGCATTCAAACTAAGTTAGGGCAAACAAATTGAGAACATATCTAACCAAAGTAATTATAGAAATGAAGATAACATCTCCAATTTTAGTACATTATTTTTGTCTTTCTTCAAATATCAGATGACTTTGATTGCAGTATTTGGGTGCTGTTAAATCTGACGTTTCATCATGTGTATGCCATGCATAATGTAGGCAGAAGAAGTGCAGAATGATCAGATATCCGAGGCAAAGGAATGGAGCCTTAATTGGAATGAAGTTCTACCAAATATAGTTGTAGGATCTTGTCCAAGAACTCCTGAAGATGTGGTAAGTTATTTTTGACCAAATTATTTTTGTGGCCAAGCCACATTTATTTAGGTCTATCACATCACCCTTGTGCTCCTTCCGTTGCTTTACACTGTACCTGAAAGATACCTGCTCCAAGTACATAAAGTATGTTCTACAAAATTCTGCAATGACATATGAACCATTTGGGTTGCACTCATCAATATGTTCATGGAAACAAAAAACTGCTTGTCATCTCAAGCACATCTGAAGTCACCACCCTTGATCAGTTATCAGGGCAATTGTGTGCACCTCCGAGCAAATATTTTTTTATAGTAGATGGTTTTCTGTCTGAAGTTTGTCATTTAAAGACAAATGCGTTTTTTTGCGACTGATTAATTGCACTAGCATCATGATGTACATTATGTACATCCTAATTAAACCACAAAAAGTCGTAGCCAAGTTTGGAGCGCAACGGCTCCCAAGCTCCGCTTTTCTGCAACAGTCAGGACTCAAGCTAGGTCTTCATGGACACAGTAACAAAGGTTATTCAAGTCGGCTACTGCGGAGGATGAATATAGATACGCTGAAGTGCGATCCCTTATAAACTCTTGACTATCATATATCGTTGAACTATGGAATACTAACACAGGCGGAAGTGGTTTCCATATCTATCAACCTAACATATGGAGTGGATCCCTTGAGCTTGGGCCTACCATTGATTTATCCACATTGAACCAGGGTATTCGTTCTCTAACAGGAATAAATCTCACTCAACAAAACGAAAGAGGTTCGATTAGTCATGCATCGATAGATTCTCAAGGTGTGAGCCAGTTAGTATATGCATCAAATGAGCTACGCTTGTGACAATGGCAAACTAAGAGTCTCTTGTTACTTGTCATACTTATATAGCTCGGACTAAGTCTTTAGGATCAATATATTGATGATACAGTACCTGATACAAGAACATTTAATCAGATTAAGAATCCAATATGACTAAGAACCATTCAATGACCTAAAAAGAACCATTTACTGACCTAAAAAGGATCATTTACCAACCTAAAAATATTCAAGATGCATGACAATTAGAACTCATTGAACTGGGACAGATCTAGAACATACAGCTGAATCACGATCCTTCCATGAATGCCAACAAAGTAACTGAAAACCTTAATTTCTTGACTGAGATCCTGAATTAGTATAACGAGGCAAGGCCATAGAGGACCAAGCCATTAAGAATTTGTCCCTCTTGAGGTCCATCGCCAAGGAGAGTGAGGTTGAACACCAAGAGGTTGAATGCCAAGGGGCAAAGGGAGAGATTGAGATTTGGTGACGATCTTCCAAGGGAAATAAGTCTAGTAGCCTAATTTATTTTTTATATTTTCTGTTTATACATAAAACCAATTTAGATTATCTTGATTACTTGAAGAAGAGTAAGATCCTTCATGGTAAGAGATCAATCTTGATGTACTTGCGTTTTGCTCTCTCTTGACATGAGTTTTTCACCATTTTCTAGTAGAATCCTCATCAGAATCTATTGAAAGTTAGGTATGGAGCTAACTGGCTCTCATACAGACTGGTAAAACTATGTTCTTGATAGCTTTACTCTTCCAAAGATCTGAACAACCTCCTATAGTCCTGGTACAACCAATTTAGGCATTGTCACAACCTGCAACAAGCAATATCCTTCATATTTTGACCAAGTCTGACTTAATATAGTGAAGTGCAGTGCTGGAACAGATCCATACGATCACCATCCGACTGAAAAACATAGTTTTAGGCATCAAAATTGAGAATACTGTTAAAATACTTCATTTCAACTCCTGAAGTTGTGTATTTTCAAGTGCCATTAAATTGTATCTAGCCCCAAGGTCTTTCTATTCTTGGAGTAGAGATTGGCATGAAGAATAATCAAGTGCACGAGTCAAGCTCTTAGAGATTGATTTGAGTCCTGGCAAGTTACTTAGTTTCCTAAAGTCTGATCAACTTGACAAGGCCAGGTGGTCCCACTTGTATCTCATCATCCCGTGCAGAATATTGAAAAGTTCTCTTCGCTAGGGGGTGGGGCACATCTTGACCCCTCATTGCTGTGTTGTATTGTGTAGTCTGTATATTGTGTTTCCCTTACTTTGTGAATAAGTACAAATCTCTTAGAGTGTAGCCTTTAGATCAATAAGTTTTGGAATTTATGCCCACGCCATCATATCCTCAAGATGTAGGACAGATATGTCTTTTTTTGCCTACTGACAAAGACTTATCATTTGGAGCCAACATCATGTATTCTCTCAAAGGGAAAGTTTGAAAATGGAAAAGCAGCAATGTACTTTTACATTAAGTTTTGGAATCATATTTTTTATCCATTTCAAATGCCATGCAGTCGTTGTAATCACCGCAATCCAAGTGCAAACGATAATCACTGTAGACATGAAGTCTCAGAAGCATTACAGCCTGTTGTATTGCTACACCAAAAGCACCAAGCCAGCTCCCGAAGCTTCACAATAAGTAAATAAATTGAGAAGATTTGGGAGCTAAATTCACCACATAGCAACAGAAAGGTTGATTTTATCAAACCTTTAATTTCAATGTAGCTTCTCTGTAGTCTTTTCCATAGCATCGCATTCAACATTCTAATTTCCTTCTGTTTACTAAAATGCACACTGCACCTTATTCTGCAGCAGTATTTTAACATGTAAAACAAGTCATTAACAAAGCTCTCTCTCTCTCTCTATCTCTCTCTCTCTGGAGCAATGCTGGGAGTATGTGTTCTTTTCCTGTTTTCTATATTTCTAAGCATCAAACATTCCATGCAGGACCGACTGGTATGCGAAGTAGCTCCTGATTCAATTTTGAACCTACAGTCTGATGCGTGCTTGACAACTTTGCAGGTAACTGTTCATTTCTGAGAGAGAGAGAGAGAGAGAGAGAGAGAGAGAGAGAGAGAGAGAGAGAGAGAGAGAGAGAAAGAGAGAGAGAGAGAGAGTTAGAGTTGATTTATATGTCTGATGCAGATACCTTTTGGTAGTATACATGAGAGGGCTGTGGAATGTGGTATCTATCTAGAACGGGTACCAATCCACTCATCTGATCAAGGAGACCAGGTATTGTACATTGATGTGTACATTGATGCCATTGTCTATTTCTTTGGACTAAGCTGCTTGATCATCGATGACTTAATTTTCGGAATGAAAAGGGCCTCTGCTCGTTTCAAATTGGCACTTTATCAAACAAATAAAGAATTATCGCATTTTGCTTCAAAAATTTGTAAAGCTAGTAACTGTTGTGTAACCCATATTCTCTGTAGATGCCACATAGAGGAATCAATACGAACATCACGAGACCAAGCAAACTCAAAGACCAACTGTTGTTCACCATAAGCATGAAGAGGAGCAAATGCATTCACATGCTAGTTGGATAGATGAGGAATGCGATATAGTGGGAATAGGATCTAAAACTACATGACCAGTAGTAATAGCAATAGTTGAATTTAAACCCTACTCAATAGTTGTAGTAGAATTATTGGAACATGTCTATGCATAACAAACAATATAGGCAAAGGTTTGATCTGCTGATGAGACTAGCAGTATATTGAATTTCCCCCTTATTTAATTTATAAAGAAAGCAAGCATTAGGCTTTCATTGGTAGATACCACCACAACAGCAAATCCATTTTTTGAGAATAATTTACTTACAAATTATAACTCAATTTGTTCTCCTCTGCATGGCTTTCAAGTTAATGAGGTTACTCAACTGAATTCTAGTAAATTTAACCCTCCCACCTGAATACAACCTGTAGATTTTTGTTGACTATTCTTGCGAAAAAGAAAAGGGAACCTTGCACATTAAGTGTATGTTTTTTCTAGTTTGGATTTTAGTCCATCCGCTTCTTTTGTTTCCATGATTCATTTGCAAGTGCCAGAGTTTAATTTTTGGTAGCTTTTTTCAATATTTTGGATAGCTAGATTCATAACACCATATTACTCCAATTTCACCTGATATAATTGCCAGGTTTTCTGTTATTTTAAACGTGTCTTCCTATTCGGCATCAAATGCTCTTTCTAGGGGAACTCATGAGCATGTATCTCAAAGTAGCAGTAGATTCACTGTGAACATAGTTCAGTTAGTACTTCTGAATCCGGGTGAACTGAACATTGGCACTCAATGGTTCACAATATTTTGGACGTTCAAACAGAGCGTTGTGTTTAATGTTATAATGTCACTATAATCAAAGAGCTAGCAAATGAATAATGCAGTTCTTTGATTATGAATATAAAGCTTCAGCTTATTCAAAAGGGACGTGTATGTCATTATGTGTGTCTCATATGAGTAATATTGATTCAAGTCAAACTTTGACATTGTTTTAGCTCTTCTTTGTGACCATTATTTCTGCAGGCATTCATGCTCCCGGAAGCAGTGCGCGTGCTAAACATGCTCTTGGCTAGAGGCTTTAAAGTTTATGTCCATTGTACATCTGGTTTGGCCCATTCAGGTCTCATTCTTGTAGGATACTTGACATTTGTTCAGGTGAAGCTCTTTATACAAAGAATTTTATGTGTAGTAGTTGGTCTTCTCCCTATAATGCTGGTTGATTTTAGATACGTGTTTTTTTGAGCCACTAAGTCTAAACACTGGAAAATTAGCTAACTAAATCATGTGAAGTTGTGCCACATTCTACTGAATTATGGGAACAAATGAAGAAAGACTATGAAGCTATCATGTCAAGTGCCTGTGAACTCATAAATTTAGAGAGGCTATAAAATGTTTAGAACTATGATGAAGAAGCTCTGGGTGGCATGGTTTCTTATGATTATGTTATAGATACAGTTTGGTGAAACATTTGCAGTTGTCCAGATGAATTGTCAAAGAACCCTTTGAAGTTGTTATAAACATCAAGTTTTTGCTAGAGAAATATGTGGTTCTATATAATCTGAACGTGTACGCCCTGTAGAGGTTGTAGGGGAGATTCAATTCATTATATCTTTCATTAAGAGAACATTTGCATTATACCAGAGCATTAACCTTGTTGTTCATGAGTCATGACCAGTCAGCTTAGATAGCATAATACAACAGGAGTGAGTACAGGATTTTGTAGAAACAAATCAGGTAACATGGCCGCTGATAAGCTTACAGTCTGCACATCTATATTTAATTATTCTTCAGCAGAGACTAAGATAGGATGCGGTAGGACCAGTCAACCTTGCTGGCTGCGCGTCCTTATCCGCGGGGACGAGCTGAAGCATTGCCATCCTCCGAGATCTTGGGTCCCATACTTTTTCTCCCTACCTCTATTTCCATGATTGATGTGTGCCAGGAACTTCCAGTGCAGCTGTAAGGCCCTCAAATTAATCAGGGATCTTATATGCAACGTTGAAGATCTTTTTTTTTTTCCGTGTCACATGGGAATTGTCAGATGCTTAATGTTCTGCACCCCAATTTCCTTGATACTTAGCAAATTTGAGAAATACGGTATAGATGATCTGTTTATTTTTGCTGGATTAGGTGATATGATCAATTGGGAAACATTCACCTAAATGAGGAGTGTCATGAAGCCCTCTATGTTCATGCTACAAGCATTCAGAGTTTACCGTAATTGTACAGATAACAACCTTGGACATACACTCACAATAGATGTTTCAAGAGTACTTTTGGGATTGTCATCTTTTCATTCTCAGAGAATTGTCATCATTAGGCAAGCTCTATGACCTGGCTGACATAGAACTCTGGCTGTGCTGTATGTTCTTATGCAGGGTATGAGCTTTGAATATGCTTTGAATATGGTCAAATCTGCTCGTCGTCAAGTGGCAGATTCTTCTTTTTTAGACTGCTGGTCAGAGGCTAGAAGAAGGCTCCTAGGCACGGCCCTTATTAAGCTGCCATGATACCTATTGTCAAGCAAAAGTTGATTGTGATCACTAAGTTGATGCAGCCTTTTCACATTATCATTATGCATTTAACTATTGTAATTTGTCTGATATTTTAAATGGCTATAATTTTTTTCCGAATATAGTTTGCAATTCCTCGAATTCTGGAACACCACCTGATGCAGGACAGTCCAAGTCGATCGGGACTCATTGTGATCATGTATTGCAACATGCATTCTAGTTCCATCCCTAGCCAAACTGGTTGTTCACAATAGCATGTGTCAGCCAACCACAATTTTATTCCATTCCTAAAGCTAATCGTGTCATGTCAAGGCTTTGATGGACAAGTCCTGTACAGAACCTCTTCAAAAGAAGACCTAGGATTCAGGATACAAAGTAGCCATTTTAGCAAACAATGAAGCTTATTTAGTTATTTTGAAATGTTGTTACAATCCTGCTGATTGAGCAAGTCCCTTCCATATCTCCCAGATGAAACTGGATGATGCAATAATCTGCTTGTCTGAGCATCAGCTTTGTGGATAAGCAGTACAGAAATTAGCATATTCCATCAGTAAGAAATATTTGAAGTTCACATAAAAATGATAACTTAAGCAACTCAAGAATCAGAATGTAGAGCAACTTTGAGCAGGACTGCAAACATTTTGTCATCTATGAAATGTTAAAATGATGGGCTAGGATCTTGAGGCGATTTGTGGCAGAAGCTCAAGTATGCAAATATTTGTGTTTTAATTGATTAATATTTGTGCTTCTATAGATAAGAATATAGCTCAACTTGTAAAAGTATCAGATAAGATGGATTTACATATTTGTTCTCCTAAATTCACGTTCAGATGGAAGGAAGAGGCAGGTGCAAGCAGCCGCAACAGGAGCCTTTGAATCAAGGAACCCAGTCTGTCCGCCTGTCAGCTTGCGTGCTGATTATGAGGCTGCGCAGGTAGAAACAAGAATTAGAAGTAAAAAGTACTGCTTTTTGGCCAAGCTGCTGCATGTCGCAACTTATTGTGAAAAATTTAATAGACATGATCATTGCAACAATGAATCTTAGGCCGTTATTTTAGTGATTTAAGACCTCTTTTCTGTTAACACAGAAACAAGTGATAGCAACAACGTTTGGACGTTGGCTGGAGCTGGATCTAGTAAGTATTATTCGTTGCAGTTTTGTGGTAGTTTTTTGGAAAGTGAAAGCTTCTATGTTCTAGTCATTTTCATTATGGAGTTATGAGAAGATCTAGTTTCTTAATAACTTAAAGAAGGCGCAATCATCATTATAGTTAGGAAAAAAGGAGTTGACTATCAGTGCATGTTGTTGATCAGCTTCAGAGTTATGAAGGAGCATGTTAACAGCTCAATTAGGCCTCTTCTTCTTGTCTCCGGTATGTGGCCTGTTGCTTGACGGCTACTTTCCTCACCTCAAGATCTCGAGTTCTACCCCATTCATGGGCACTTGGATGTACTAAAATAAAAAAATCAGGCATCCTCTTGAATGACCACTGTAACAAATACTGTGAATAGCAACGTAAGGCTTTCAGAAACCTGCAGGTTAGATTCTAAAGTAAATGTATCATGTTCACAGAGGAAAATAACCGAAGACTATAGAGATAACACACACACATACCGATACATACAATCCAGCCTAAGACTGGAGCTTAGTCCAAAAGATTATTCAGATCATTGAGGGCAACGATCTTGTCAAGAGGGAAGAGCTATGGGCCTGTAATTAGGGCACAACTCAATACCCTAGCATACTTGGGGCCTCATGTATGAATCAACGAGGCCCCAAGTATGCTAGGGTATCAATATATGACCTAATTACATGCCCTTGACAAAATTGTTGAATTAAAGGACAAGCTGATGTGGATGTAGCAAAATATAAGACTCCAAAATTCCATCCATATGCTGAAGATGGTGCTGCCAAATGTCCATGTCATGAAGCAGACCATGACCAATATTTCAGTGCTAGTGCTGAATGTCAAAGAAAAACATCCACATGTTCTTGGCACCTATAGCATGGAGCAAGAACGCTACTGCCAAATACCAGTATTTGGGACTCTGTTAATGCATGCCATAACATACATGTTTGCACATGCCAATGGAGAGACTTCGTCAATTTGTTCTATTAGAACATTGCAGTTCGCCGCCAAATATTAATGGTAGAAAGTTGCTGCCAAAGACCAGTATAGAATTCTTGAAATGTGTGCTACAAAACCTTTGCAGGAAAATATCAATAAAAAGACACTGGTATGATGTGCCAACGGAACTTTGATTCACATGAAGGAACACCATGCCATATAAATGAGCTCACCACACTTTCACTGCACCACTTTGGTAGACCAAGAGTGCCAGAGGAAAACACGATTACTAGCAATAGAGATTCCATTTTGGAATGCATTTTAAGCCAGTCACATCAACCAGAAATCTCATATATGATATACCATTAGGAACAAATGATTTAGGGGCTAGAAAAAGACTCCAAGCAATTCAAAGGACCATGAATGCCAGGTAGCATCAATAGGGATTGGCTCAGACACTTCCCAAGCTAAGCTTATATATCAAGAATGCCATGTAGTAGTAGGAATGGATTTACAGATGCAAAGAGATTGCACGTTATTGGATGGATCACAAATGCTAGGTGGCATCAACAAGAATTGGCTCTGCTAAGGCATATTCCACAATCACGCAAACATTCAGCTCCAAACTTAGATGTAATGTTGAACTAGAACCCTCAATAGAACCATAGGAGTTATGATATTGGAGGTCATGCGTAACAAGACTTCCCTGACTTGAAGGTCGTACTGATTGAGGAGCTGCTGTTATACTGCTAGAACACTGGCATCTTCAAGAACCACTAGAAGAGCACATACTTTAGCATGATGAAAAGTAAGAACCTCAACACCTCAAGTTGTGGATGTCTACTAGGCGAGCTGTAAAAGGATCATGTAGTGAACCGCTGCAGGAAAGATAATGTGAGGAGACGCTGAAAAAATGGATGCCTATTGATGAAAGAAACACAATGCCAAAAATCTAGAATTTCCATCATGCTATCTTAAAATTAGAACCTGTAAAGTGCATATTGTAAGATGAACAATTATGTTAAAATTTTCAGAAATGACATGAAAAAGTACAAAAGAGACCAAGTCTCAAAAACTATTGAAAACCTGAAAAGCAATACATCATTCTTTTGACATTTGTATCATGAGCTATAGAGTGGACTAGAAGTACCCTATTTAAGGAAGAACAATGGTTCAATTGAATATTAAAAAGCACACAACAAAATACAAAAACATGGAGTTCCAGAAACTTCAAGAAACTAGAAATTTAGAAGTGGAACTTCTATGTATCCAAAATTTTAAATCTAGATCTTAAAGTGCAACAAAAGTACCTTGATGCAAGACGATTAGTGATAAAACTTAATCCACAAAAAGGCATGAAAGTGCCCACATTTTACTAGTGGAAAGTGGATTTCTAGCACCCTGTGGAGAAGACGCTCTAAATGAAGAAAATTTGTGTCTTCTTCCCGGAACAAATCCAAACCGTCAACACCCCACGAAATTGGAAATTTCTCAAATTTCCTCCATTTTCCACCCAATCGATCCCTGTAAATTGCTACGGCTCTCTGTCATTGCTCTTTGCATACCCATGCAAGCCCCGTTGCGCCAAATGGCTTTCCACACAGTGAATTATGAAGCCACCATCGATGATTTCCCGAAACCACCGAAACTGCAAGTTTCTCCATGAATTCTCCCCGGAATCCACCTACGACGATCGTTCTGATCTTCCCGAAGCTCCGATCGAAGGAACTTTGCTGTCTCCAGCCATCTGGGCTGCCGATACCCCGTATAGAGTCCTCTCTCCTGAGATGCTTTGAGTGCTATTTCTCCTGGTGAAAGACGCTGTCCCATAGCTCCACCGGATCGTGCATACCTGCAACACTCTGACGCTCTGATACCATGATAAAATCCTGTTAGGATCTAGAGCAATATGCAGATCACATAATCAATCACCATAGACACTCCTCACAAGCTCTCAAAGATGGCACAACAAAAGCTAATAGATTACAAAGAAACACTGTACATATAGAGTATTCACAAACTGCATGAAAAAGGCAGGTGTCCTAAAATTGGCCTACCACCTGTCAAACTAAGGTCAGGCCCAATATGGCCAAATTCGACCGACAAACTTGGGATATGCCCCCAAGTATAGCAAGTAATGTAAATAACTCTGTATAGGCTAATTCTTCCTATGTGTGGCTACTCGGCTGACCCAAGTAGCCGTCTACGGGATCAGTGCCCGACTGATATGACAATAGTGGGTCACGTCCCGATAACAACCAAAAGCTGTAAATCCTATTTAACTGACGATATGTACAGTTAATTACAATACTGCATTTTGAGCTTACAATAAACATATCAGATCAAATCTGATTCTTAACACATAGAAGCATGACAAGCTAACCAAATCAAAGAGTCTACTTTGCTACAAGTACCAAGGAGCCATGCATGCTCATCTAAAGAAGACAACCTACAAACCTAGATACATCTAAAAATAAGGATTTCAAAGGTTCATTTTTCTCACAGAAGAGAAAGGTATGCTGGAGACTGTCCCTCGAGCTGCTGCACCTGTCGCAATTCCCATCAGAGTAACCCCAATTCAAGGCTATCCCCCCTGTCCATATGGCCCTGTGGGCTATCCTCCACAGTAAAATAGATACCTTCGGGTCAACAAAACCTCTCCAAATGTCCCTAAAGCAGGTCACCCACTCCGAGTCGGTCCACCTAAGAGTCCACCTTCTATTGAGTTTGTCCACTAGCTCTCCTGGAATCTTATCCACTCCTGGGGGTTTAGGCGTAGCTTTCATTCTCCCATCCCAAAGAAACCAGCCCACTTTTGGTCCTCTTCTTTGCCCCTCCCCTTTTGAGCTCTCCATCTTGCAGGCCTTCCATCTATCCCAGAGAAGTCTACACTCATGGGCCCTTAGCTGGAAAGTGTTTTTGATTTCCCTCCTTTTCTTCCATTTGCCTTTTTCCCAATCCCACAGATCTCCCCAATGAGTTATTCCCTTGCGTAACATTTTTTTGGCAACCTTTGCTTCCCTATCTCCCAAGGTCAAGTGGCCTCTGACTGACCAGCAAATAAGTTCCAAGAGTCTCTTTGCCTGCCTCATATCCTTCTCCCTCCACAACAACCTGTGACCCACCTTACTCCATCCCTGCCACATGCCTCTGAATAAATCACAGCACTTGCCTCTAAAGTGCCAGTCCGAGATCAAGAGGTCCCAAAGTCTCCAACCCTTCTAATAGGGACATGAGTTGGAGCCAAGTTCCTAGCCGCCTCCTGTAGAAGAATAGCCCAATAATCTGTGTGGCTTGAGGCTGCCCTGATAAGCTAGCTTGCCATACTCCTTGCAGCCATGAATCTCACATCTGGGAGGCTCAACCCACCAAACTTCTTAGGAAGTAAACATGTACTCCAAGCCACTCCCACAAAACCTCTCTTCTCAAAATCCGATGACCATAAAAAATTCCTGCACATTGCCTCAAACCAATGGAGGTTTGCATCCGAAGGTTGCCAGCATGCTAGGAAATAAATTACTTTGGGGATCACCAAGTGTTTGAGCACTAGTGCTCTACCAGCCATATTTGCCTGTAAATTTCTCCATCTATCCAAGGAAGTGCCTATTTTTTCCACAACCCTCTGCCATTGGGCATGCATAGAAACACCAAAGCCCATGGGAATACCCAAGAATCTGAAAATAATTTCCACTTCTAACCTTGTGCATCCTCTCTGCTAAAGTAAAGCTGGGGTCTCCCCTGTACTAACTCTAAAGGCTGTTTTGGTGTGATCAACCCTCTCCCCTGAGGCTAAGCAAAACAAATCCAGACACCTGAAAGTCTCCTCCACTGAGCTCTCATCATTCCTAGTGATAATGTTAGGTCATCCACAAAGGCCTGATGGTAGAGAGTGTGGCCCTCTAAAATCTTAATGGGCTGGATTCTCCCTTTCTCAATCTTGGATTTGATCAGGTAGCCCAAGGCTTCTGATGCAAGCACAAACAAGTAGGGACCAAGAGGGCATCCGTGGCGAATGGACCTTCCAAGCTCAAAGGCATCCGTTAATCTACTATTCAATATATCTCTAGCAGAAGACTCCTTCAACAAAATAGGAATGAACTTGATGAAGTTGGGCCCAAACCCCAAACTCTTGAGCACTTCTGTAACGAAGCCCCACTCCATCCTGTCATATGCCTTATCTAGATCAACCTTGAGGAAGATGAAGTCCTGACCTGTTCGTTCCGCATTTCATCCCTTCCCACATGGATATAATGACTTCCTGGATATGTCTCCCAGCCACAAAACCTTTTTGTTCCTCTTTAATCCAGCTAGCCATTTTGCTCTTCATCTTATTAACCATAGCCTTAGCTAGAATCACGTACCCTATAGTGAGCATAGAGATTGGTCTCCAATTTTTGAGCTCGTTTCTAGGCCCCTTTTTGTGGATCAGCTTGATGATACCGTGGTTCATGATCCTTGGGAGCGCCCCCTTATTCATTGATTTTTCCCATACCCTCAGAAGTAAAGGAGCAATCTCATTTTGAAACATCTTAAAGTACTCAGCACCCAACCCATCAATTCCAGGTGCTTTGCCTTGTTTTTGTTCTTTGATTGATTGTTTAATCTCCTCAAGGGTGAGTGGCTGCTCCAAACTCAGCTTGTCTTCCTCCTCCACTACTCTTGGAAGGTGTGATAGGACCTCTTGTCTTGCTATCCTCTTGTCCTCTTTTAGTTCTCTTTTTGACCCATAAGCCCCTTAAAGTAGTCGAGAATGAATTCCTCATTTTCTTTAGCATCCTTGGCTGGCTGCTCCATCTCATTAATGAGCATAGTGCTAGGAATTAATGTTTATTTGATACCCCTTAATGATAGTTTGGCCATGCCTGCATGCTATTTTTAGGGGCCAGTCTATTTATAGTAAATTTGTTTTTAATGCTTATGCATGTAGGTGGGCGCACTACAAATAGATTAGGATCTATTTTAGAACTTAGAAGCTCATTTTAATTCTTACCATATATAGGTAGTATTATTAGTAAATAGTTTTTGCTATTTTGCTATTTACTTTAGGCTCATTAGCTTTTATCAATCGTTAGAGAAACTATTTAAGAAGGCTGGCGCCCCACCACATTTATTCCATTCAATTCAATGAGCTAGAACAATTCATCAATTCTCCTATGATCTGATTTCTCTCTATGCTTAGTTTTGTGTGAGTGCTAGTAGGACTAGTAACTCCATCTAGAATTTGTATCACAAATTCTGACATGGTATTAGAGCAAAGGTTTGTGAGAGAGAGAGTTTGTTTGCAGGTTTGCAACCAGATCTGATTGGAGGAGCTGTTGAGCTGGACTATTGTTGGAAGCAGTCCGCTGGAATCAAGATTTTGGACTACTGATCGCTGCCTGCCCACCAGAATTGTAGATCGCTGAGCTGGAATCGAAAGATTATTGTTCGTGACAGTTTCTGATAGGTTGATCGCTTCTGGATTGTCGCTGTCTACAGATTGATCATAGACTCGAAAGTTTACTGTTCGTGACAGATTCGAGAAAGATTCACGAAAGTTTCGAGATTCACGACAGATTCTTGTCTTTGACAATTAGACTGTTGGTAGATCCGAGATTTGTTACGAATCAATATAATGGCAGGATTGAACGACGCTGTTGCCGGAGTCTAGCAAGCTAGATGGAACGAACTACAACATATGAAAGTTCAAGATGCAAAATATTCTCCAAGATAGAGAATATTGGGAGATCGTCACAGGTGTCGAGATACCTCCTACCACTGACAGAGAGTTGTGGGCGTATCAGAGATGTAGAAGAAAAGCTCATCATATTATCAACTTATCAGTTAGAGATATGATTATACCTCATATCAGAGATGCTGCTGGACCCAAGGAAGCTTGGGATATACTGAAGAACTTGTATGAGATGGTAAATTAGACTAATAAGCTTCACACTTTGAAGATGGGTACAGGTGAATCGGTAGACTAATAAGCTTCACACGTTGAAGATGGGTACAGGTGAATCGGTAACAGACTACTTTACTCGAGTGAAAGATCTGAGAGGCCAACTTATTGCAGTTGGAGAAAGTGTTCAAGATTCAGTATTGGTATCCATTGTACTTAATAGTCTACCATTGGCCTATCAGAACTTTGTAATGATGCTATCATTAAGAGAAACGAGGCCTTCTTTCGATGAGCTAAATGCCATCTTACTACAGGAAGAAATGAGACGGCAAAATATTGTCAACAGGGACGATTTCAAGAACAGGCATTCCTGGCAAAGAAGCAAGAGCAAAGTTCCAAGAAGGGTGGCAAAGGGAAGAAGAAGAAAAAAAAGCAGCAAGATATGGAGGAGAATCAATCAAATCGGTCAGAAGATGGAAAGAAAGTGGTTCGAAAAGGAAATTGCTTCATTTGCAGAAAATCAGGACATTATGCAAAGGAGTGCTGGCACAACAAGTTCAAGAAAAAGCAGGATGGAAATTTTGCTGAAGAAGAAGAAACTTCTAATGCAAAATTGAGTGCTTTGGATCTTGAAAAATATGAGTTGTTTTCGGCATTGACATCTTCTGGTAGTACCTTCTCAAAGGAAGAAGACTATTGGTTTATTGATTCAGAAGCTTCTAAGCACATGACACCTAGGCGAGACTGGCTATCTAATTTTCAAATGGTTCAAATGTGAAGTTGGGGGACAACTACACATATGATATAAAGGGAGTTGGAAAAGTACAAGTACAATTACCTTCAGGGAAGATTGGAAACATAAAGGATGTGCCTTATGTACCAGGAGTCAAGAAAAACTTGCTCTCAGTATTAGCTATTGCAAAGCAACACATGGTGGTGTAGTTTGATGAACATCGGTGTCTCATTAAGAAGAAAAATGATGAAGTAGTAGTTGAGGGCATACTTGCAGGGCGGGTGTATAAACTTCAAGCTCAGGTGGTGAATCATCATGCAAGTGTTGCGGATACTGAATCATTGAATAAGTTATGGCACGAGAGGTATGGACATCTGAATTTCAAAAGTCTACAAGTCTTGAGGAAATTTAACATGGTTATAGGTTTACCTCAAGTCGTTTCTCATCACAAGGTTTGTGAAGGTTGTGTCTTAGGCAAGCATCATATAAAGAAATTTTTGCCTAGTACATTTAGGGCAACAGATTTGTGTGGTCCTATGAAGACTCAATCTTATGGGGGAGCAAGTTACTTTATGGTGTTTGTGGATGACTATCTTACATGGGTCAGAAGCTAGATGTAAGTCATTTGAGAGTGTTTGGAGGTATTGCTTATTCTTACATACCTAAGGATTCAAGGAGCAAATTGGATTCTAAGGTGACCAAGTGTTTATTTCTTGGTTATGATAATCAAGAGAAGGGATACAGGTTATATAACTTGGAGGGTAAGAAAATAACTATAAGTAGGGATGTAATCTTTGATGAGGAGGCAACTCATAAAGATATAGAGATATATTTTGATAAGGATCAAGATGGTGGAATCCCTATATTATGTGATGAGTTATTCCAGGAACCTAAATCAACATATGTATCGCCTACGCCAATTCAAGAACCTAAAGTGTCTTTGGTTGAGATAGGAAAGAGGAAGGAGAGGTCAAGTATATGGGATACTTATTCACGTCGCACTTCACCAAGCAGGAAGCATTCCACATCAGAAGCTAGAAGATTGCCTAGGTGGTACTATGAAACTATCGAGGATAGTGTTATTTGTCATGTACTTCTAGTACATCAATGTCTATCAATGCCTTAAAATATCCATTGTAAGCTTTGTAGGCCCAAAAGGAACTATTAGCCTTAAGAACAAGGCGGTTCCTCTTTAGGCCCTTCAAAGTAATTAATAAGGATAATAGGCCACTAAGGGATCAATGTAGGCTAAATAATACTTAACAAGGGCTAACTATCCTTCAAGATAGTTATGTTTAGTGAAGTTGGGGGACTTGTCTATAAGTAGGCAAGAGACATCACTTTTGGGACCTTTTGGCTCATTTGCAATTGAGAGAACTAGGAGCTCCATCTCCTCTTCCTCCTTTGTGATGGTGAGCCTTGGGATTTTGATCTTGCTAGGTCTCATGTGCCCCATCACATGAATTCATGTACTCCTCACCCTCTATTATGGAATCCATCTCCTCTTGAGCTTCACTTTGATATGAGCTTTGTGGTAGCTTGTGGTTATTCTTCATCTTTGGTTCTCTTCAACATAGGTGTGGTGGTTGCCTCCTTGTTCTAGCTTGCTTGGCTTGGATTGAGAGGTATGGCACATGACATTTGTGGTATCAGAGCTTAAGATCCAATAATCATTTTGATTTGAGTCTTTTATCCTAGTTTCTTTACATATGCTTCTAGAGCATTGTCTTAGATTTGATTTGATCCATATTGCAGGTGATTTGGATTAGTATTCAAAAAGTTGTGACAAATCTTGATTTCTAGCTCTAGTTTTACTAGTTTTCTTTCTTCAAAATTTTCAGACCTGTTCTGTTGTAAATTTGATCTATCAAATTACCTTCAATCATTGATCTGATACTCTAGGCTGATAGAGCTTGTTCTTAGCTTTTCAGAGGTACTGAGTTTGTGTGATTTGGATCAATATTGAGAGAGTTATAATCAAATTAGTGAAGCTGGGTCAGATTTGCTAGAATTCTGGAAATTTTCCTTTGTATTTCTTGGTGAGAGAGAAGCGCTTCAAAATTTCAATTTTGAAGTTTCTTTTTGCTATAAATTTTTTTTAGTTTCTTCATTTTGAAGGGTTCGTAAGCCTTTTACGTCAAATTTTTTTTCAAAAAAAAAAATTTAATTGAATTTTTTTTTTTTGCAATATCGCTTTCAAGTGCGGGTGGACTATTCAAAAAGTTCGGCTAACCTATTTGCGCTTGAAACTGATACCCGAAAAAAAAAATTTTATTTTTTATTTTTTATATTTTTCTTCCAATATCGATTTCGAGCGTGTTTTTTCTACTCTGCTCTTGTCCTAGCACTTTGTGTGCGCTTGAGTCCGATATCAAGTGTACAAAACTCTTTAACTTGATATTACTTCCATAACTTTCTTGCTTGAGTTTGGATTGAGAGTTGGGTAAGAACAAAAAGTGATCAAAACGAGAAGACGGACTCAACGAAACTATTCAAACTCGTGCTGTAACACTTCAAAATGGGTGGTCGAGGGAAACAAACTGTGGATAAAAATAATGCACCTCAAGACAACTCGCCTACTGAAGAGATGGTGGAAAAACTGCAAGTTTCAAACCAACAAGAGAACTTACTAAGTAAAATGCAGGCCACACAAGATTTGATAGTGGCAATGTTGCAAGAAATGAGACAAGATCGACAAGGTGATGAGGTAAAATGGACAAAATTGTTTGATAGCCTAGGTTGTAGGCAAGACAGAATTGCGGTTTAGCATCTTTGGATCATTGTGAGAAGATGAGAGTACAGATTGCCAATGGAGTAACCATCCCTTGTAATAACATCACCCCAGTGGTGAACTTGCAAATCGAGGATAATACTCTTAAAACGAGTTTCCATATTGTGGAGCTGGGCTTAATTGATGTTATACTAGGGGTGGAATGGCTTAAGACCTTGGGAAATGTGACAATGAACTTCGATCAAGGATTGATGAGCTTTAGACAAGGAGAACGCCAATTTGAACTACACAGCGTTCAATCTACTCAACAACGTTCAACTTTGCAGCTGATTTTTGTGAAAAAGGCTCAAAGGTTGTCTAGATCAAATGTGGAAATGTTTGTGCTCAGGATCGAAGAAGTTGAGGGACAAGTCAAGGAAGTCAAAACAAAACCATTGGCCAAGGTAAAACAAAGCGTGAAAGATCCAAAGATTCGGAAGATATTGGGTAAATTTTCCGATGTGTTTGTTGATCAGTTACCCAAAGGTGAACCTCCTACCAGATTTGTGGACCATCCCATTGAATTGGAATCGGGGACTAAACCAGTCAATTTACCACCTTACAAATTATCAAGGGCCGAAAAAGAAGAAGTCCATAAATAGGTCCAGGAGTTACTCTCACAAAAATTTATTGTTCGAAGTAAATCACCTTTTGCCTCTCCTGTGTTGCTAGTTAAGAAGAAAGATGGAACGTTCAGGATGTGTATTGATTATCGAGCTCTTAATAAAGTGACCATCAAAAATAGATATCCAATTCCTAGGGTGGATGATTTGTTGGATGCTTCAAAGGGAGCCAGCGTCTTTTCGAAAATAGATCTACATTCAGGATACCATCAGATTAAGGTCAAAGAAGAGGATCAACATAAAACAGCTTTCCAAACTGATAGGGGACATTATGAACTCAAAGGTATGCCTTTCGGATTAACTAATGCTCCTGCCACTTTTCAGGCTCTTATGAATCGAATTTTTGAATCTTATCTTTATTTGTTTGTGCTAGTATTCTTTGATGACATCCTGATATATAGCAGGAACATGGAAGAGCATGCGAAACATTTGAATACAGTATTAAATATTCTTCGAGAATACAAGTTGTTTGCAAAGATAACCAAATGTGAATTTGCTCGAGATGAGGTGGAATACTTGGGACACATTGTGTCCAATGAGGGAATCAAGGTGGACCTGAAGAAGATTGAGGCAATCAAGAATTGGAATTCACCTAACAGGGTCAGAGAATTGAGAGGATTCCTGGGTTTAGCATCCTATTATAGAAGATTCATTCAGGACTTCTCAAAAGTGGCAGCATCGCTTACCCATCTTCTGAGAAAGGATAAGTTTGAATGGAATGAGAAAACTCAGATGGCTTTCAAAGCTCTTAAGGAATCGTTGGTAACGGCTCCTTTACTAGTGCAACCCAACTTCAACTTACCTTTCATGGTTACAGTGGACGCCAGTGGCACAAGGTTGGGAGCTATTTTGAGTCAATCAGATGGAGTCATTGCCTATGAAAGTAGGAAACTCACTGACAAGGAAGCATCATATCCTATTCATGATAAGGAGATGTTGGCAATTGTGCATGCCCTCAAGAAATAGTGACACTATTATAGTTTGAAATATTTCTTGAGCCAAAAGCAATTGAATGATAAGCAGAAGAGATGGTTGTCATAGGTTCAATCTTATGATTTTAACATTGAATATCTTAAAGGAAAGGACAATGTAGTTGCAGATGCGCTATCAAGAATATGGTCTTTACAGATGAATGCATCTTCAGAATCTTTAGAGGAATATGCAGCTTATTTGGAGGAACATCGGAATGAAATTTTGGATCATCCTTTGATGGAGGAGCATAGAATGTTGTGGTCAAATTTGAGATTCAGCACAATTTTCACAATAACTGCATTAAGTGCAGATTGGATAAGAGACATTCAAGCGGAATATATGGAGGATCCAGACTTGAAAGAGATTTGGGAGGAATCTCAAGACTCTAATTCAGTTGTTCATCCCCGTTATAGGAAGCAAGGACAAATATTGTTGTATGACAATTTTAGAGTTGTGCTTGCCCCTAAATCCAAATTCATACCACAAGTATTGTATGGAATTTTGAAGACATATCAAACCATCCGAAAGCTATTCAAATGGGATGGTATGAAGAAAGCTATATACACATATGTGCAAGAATGTATTCCTTGTCAAGTGAATAAGGTGGAACATGTCAAGCAACCAGGTTTATTGCATCCGTTATCTATTCCTACACAACGTTGGACAAGTATTAGTATGGATTTGATACCTTCCTTGCCAACAACGATTGGGGGATATGATGGTATCTATGTGGTGGTGGATCGGCTTACAAAATATACACATTTCCTGCCTTATAAAACTACTGATAGTGCAGCCCAAATAGCACAAATATTCTTGAAGAATGTTTTCAAGTTACATGGAATACCGAAGGAGATAGTGAGTGATAGAGATGGCAGGTTCATTTCCACTTTTTGGAAGGTCTTAATGGACAAGTTGGGCACTAAATTGTGCTTAAGTACATCATTTTATCTAGAAACTGATGGACAAACGGAAAGGGTCAACCAGTGGTTGGAGTGTTATTTGCGACATTTTGTTTTAGATCACCAGACAAAGTGGGTTGATTGGTTGTACCTTACTGAATTTTGTTATAATAGCACTTCACATGTGTCAATTGGTATGACACCTTTCTTTGCATTATATGGCCATGAACCATTACAACCCATTAGTGCGGAATTGTCAGAGGTTGTAGTTCCAACAGTTGTGGATCAGATTCAGCACATGAATGATATTTTGAGAGCCAATCGGGAGCATATCAAAGCAGCACAATACGCTGATCAAAAGCGGACTTTTCGTGATTTTGTTGAAGGGAATTTGTGTATTTAAGGTTACAACCTTATAGATACACTAAGCTGAAGAAAACTCAAAGCGAAAAGTTGGCTCCGAGATTTTATGGACCCTTCAAGATTGTGAAGAAGATTGGAGAGTTGAATTACGAACTGGATCTACCATCAACGACCCTATGCATCGTGTGTTCCATGTATCTCTTCTAAAGAGGAGTTTGGGAGAACACTTAACTGCAACTGCTACTCTACCACCGTTGGATCCTGAAGGTAATATGGTTCTAGAACTAGCCAAAATTGTTGGATATCGGGACAAGGTATTGTGGAAGCTCATCAAAGAATATCTAATTCATTGGAAGAACCTTTCTGAGGAAGACGATTCTTGGGTCAACAGCTCATTTATTCAAACGTGGCCACGACTATTGCCATGAAGCTGTTGGGAATGACATTCTCAATTGATACTACTTAACTGTATTACTAGAGCTATTAAGCGGATGTCTTCATTTTTGAGGACAAAAATGTTTAAGTAGGGGGAGTGTCATGTACTTCTAGTACATCAGTGTCTATCAATGCCTTAAAATATCCATGGTAAGCTTTGTAGGCCCAAAAGGAACTATTAGCCTTAAGAACAAGGCGGTTCCCTCTTTAGGACCTTCAAAGTAATTAATAAGGATAATAGGCCACTAAGGGCCCAATGTAGGCTTAATAATACTTAACAAGGACTAACTATCCTTCAAGATAGTTATGTTTAGTTAAGTTAGGGGACTTGTTTATAAGTAGGCAAGAGACTTGACTTTTGGGATCTTTTGGCTCATTTGCAATTGCGAGAACTAGGAGCTCCATCTCCTCTTCCTCCTTTGTGAATGTGAGCCTTGGGATCTTGATCTTGCTAGGTCTCATGTGCCCCATCACATGAATTCATGTACTCCTCACCCTCTATTATGGAATCCATCTCCTCTTGAGCTTCACTTTGATATGAGCTTTGTAGTAGCTTGTGGTTATTCTTCATCTTTGGTTCTCTTCAACATAGGTGTGGTCGTTGCCTCCTTGTCCTAGTTTGCTTGGCTTGGATTGAGAGGTATGGCACATGACATTATTATGGAACAGGGAGAGTCTAGTACACATGGAACTGGGAGATCAGATCGACTTGAAAAGCAACATGAAGATCAAGATCGACAGGAGGTTCGACAAGAGGATCATCATGAAGATGGGGATGTACGTTTTGCATATATGGCCATAGTATTAGAGACCAAGGATCCATCTACTTTCAGAGAGGCTGAAAAAGAGGATATTTGGAGGAAGGCTATGGATGAGGAGTACGACTCAATCATGAAGAACAAGACTTGGAGACTTGTTCAGCTACCTATAGATAAAAAGACCATTGGATGCAAGTGGGTCTATAGGACTAAGTACAAATCAGATGGTTCTATAGATAAACATAAGGCAAGATTGGTGGCAAAAGGTTATGCTCAACAGGAAGGGATTGACTATGAGGAAACTTTTGCACCAGTTGCTAAGTCTACTACTCTGAGGACTGTTTTATCATTGGCAGCTTAGTTTGATGGGATATTCAACAAATGGATGTAAAAAGTGCATTCCTGAATGAATTTCTAGAGGAAGAAGTTTACATGGAGCAGCCAGAGGGATACATAGTATTAGGACATGAAGATAAGGTTTGCAGGTTGGACAAGGCATTTTATGGACTTAAGCAGGCACCCAGGGCGTGGTACACGAGGATTGACACATACTTTGAGGAGCTTGGCTTTCAGAGAAGTAGTTCGGAGCATACACTTTATGTTTTGGTCAGGAATAATCATAATGTTATTGTAGTGATGTATGTGGATGATCTTGTTATTACAGGATCAGATCATAGTATGATTCAGGGAATCAAGAAAGATCTCTCATCAGAATTTGATATGAAAGATCTTGGTTCACTACAGTATTTTCTTGGGATTGAGGTATGGAGAGTAGCACAGGGACTATTCATTTCTCAATCTAAGTATGCTCATGAAATTTTTGAAAAGTTCAATATGTCAGAGTGCAAGCCTATTTCTACACCATATGATAGTGGATGTAAGCTTACTAAAGCTGAGGAAGATCAGGATGTAGATGAGACGTTATATAGAAAGCTAGTTGGAAGCTTAATCTATCTAACTACTACAAGACTAGATATTGCTTATGTTGTGAGTATGGTTAGTCAGTTTATGGCTAAACCTAAGTAGATTCATTGGAAATATGCTAAGCGAATACTCAGATATATCCAGGGCACTTTGAGATTTGGTATTCTCTATGGTAGACATGATGATTTGAAGTTACAGGGATATGTGGATGCTGATTGGGCTGGAGATGCGGAAGACCGAAGATCTACTACAGGTTATGTTTTTAGTCTTGGTTCTGGTGCTATCTCTTGGAGTTCAAAGAAGCAGCATACTATTGCTTTATCATCTACAGAGGCAGAATATCGAGCTACTACAAGTGCAACATGTGAAACAATATGGTTGCAAAAGATTCTACATGATCTACATATGGTACAAGATTCACCTACGGTACTTCAATGTGACAATCAGAGTTGTATTAAATTGGCGAAAAATCCAGTTTTTCACAACAGGTTAAAGCATATTGAAGTACAACAACACCTCATTAGAGAGAAAATTCAAAGTAATGAAGTGGAGCTTATCTATTGCCCTACGGAAGAACAAGTTGCAGATATCTTTGCCAAATGTCTTGGCAGTTATGGACTCGGCTCATTACATTCGCCGCGTCCATTTACATTTACTTTACTTTATGCATAAGCAAGCCTTGGGCCCTTTTTTATTCATTAGTGACACTTAGACTATATGGTTGGCCTTTGGCCTTATTATTCATTATTAGGCCATTTGGACATATTACTGGAGAGTGGGGGCCTTTTTGGAGGGCGCACTATTTTCCCTCCCAGTTGGGCCCTAGCCACCGGAAGCTTTCTTTTAGGGCTTCCTCTTGGCTATAAGTAGGGAAACTGTGTCATTTGTTATTCAGCTGATGATATTGATCTCTCTCTTTAGCCTCCTTAATCTCTCTCTTTCTTGCTTTCTAGGGTTAAGTCTTGCTTATGTGCCGCTTTCATAGCTTAAGTCTTGCTTATGTGATGCTTTCATAGCTTAGCTCTAGATCAGCTGTGGCTCTATTCGTAACTTGGTATCAGAGCACTTTCCTGATTGCTGATATTCAGATCTGATTTTCTGATTGGGTGCCCATTTTCCTTGCTGATTTTTCTCTCTTTGTTGAGGGCTTTCGTCTCTTTACTTCAGCAACATTCAGCACAGTTTGGAGGAGGACCAGCTCCTATCAAAGCATTTTCCTTGGCGGAGCTTTAGCAGATAGTTAGCGGAAGTACTTCCGCTAAAATTATTTTTTTTATTTTTTATTTTTTTCGGCAGATTATTCCCGGCGCCCAAGTTCCAACCCTCTATCACCCATTTCCAGCTTGTTTGCAGGCTTCGCCCAATTCCCTCATCTCTTTCGTCCGTTCCTCCTTCCATTTTCAGCCCTCTTTTCATCAAATTCAGACTACAAGATGTGGAATCTGACTTTAAACTACAAGGTGTGTGTTTCAACATGTAATACCTTAGTGCGCTTCCCATACAACAATGTATGTAACAAAACCAAAATGCTGTCTGATTTGCTGATTTTACCAAGCTTATATACAACTGTAACAGATTGTTTGCAGGCTGTCCAGCTGCTTCATACTTGTCACTTTCGTCCGTTTTTGTCTCCGTTTGCAGCCATTTTTCACACCTTGTTTGCAGGTCGTCCATCGCCGATCCTCAACCAAATTTCACGAAATTCCGACTTCGTTTGATACTCCAATTTGTCACTTGCCTCTTGGCTGTCCAGCGCATTTTTACAGCCTTCATTTTCACTTTTTTTCATTTGCTGATTGCTATCCTTTCTTAGTTGTGATAATAGTGGTTTTAATAGACTAATTTGGGGTGACGACAAGAGTCCGCTCTCTCAAGTTTTCGTCTATTCCTTCCACTATCATTATGGCACATTCACCTACCCCGAGTGAGACTACTCAAGAAACCTTATCCGATCAGTTTCGTTGCATGAATGAGACCCTTTATGGCCTCGTTCTTCGCTTCGATACAGTTATGACCGGCTTTGCTACTATGCAGTCACAGATTGATTCTTTATAGCCTCATGGTCCTGGTAAAGCTCCTGTTTTTCCTTCATTTGGGACTCCCCCTCCATTTGGATTTCCATCTTCCTCTGCTAGTCAAATTGGTGGTGGACCGATCATTCCACCTAACCCACCTCCTGGTTTCTTTTCACGTCCCCCACTTCTTGAGCCACACTTTGCTCGAGACTCTCGTGATAGGGTACAGCTTGTTACCTATTCCGGTTCCTCTGACGGAAACTTATTAGAGAATTGGTTTGCTAAGCTTGACACATATTTTCAGATCTACCCTAAGACTGATTCTCAGAAGATCCAGTTGGACGCGCTGCCACGTGGTGGCGAGTTTATAGAGCTGATCCTGATTGGGAAGGGCTCCATTTATGGTATACTTTTCGCCGTGACCTCCGTCATGCTATGATTGACCCTCAGTGGCTCGACCGCCAACGTGATACATTCTGTAGTCTCACTCAGACCAGTGATCTTACTTCTTATACAGATCAGTTTATGGAGCTTTCTTATCTTTTCACAGATCTACAGCCCACTGAGCTTATTTCTCGTTACATTGCTGGGCTTCGTGGTGCTTTACGTTATGATGTTTCTTCCTTCCGTCCTCTCACACTTGTTGAGGCGATGTCTCTTGCCAGTACTTTATAGCATAAGTACTCTGACACTCTTCCTTCCCGCTTCTACCGACCCCATCCTTCTGCTTCATCTTTTCCCGCTGCGTCCACCCCTACACCTGCCCCTTCTGTTCCAGCTCTCTCCATTGTCCCTTCGTCTCCTCGTCCTCCGACTCCTTGACCTGCTTTTGTCCGACGTTACACGTCTGCAGAGTTCGCTGACCTTCAGCAGCAGCGTCTTTGCTTTCGTTGTAAGAGTCCTGACCATTTTGCCCGTGATTGCCGTCAGCCTCTCCCTACTACTACTGCTGTTTTTTACCATGAGGGCACTACTCCAGATGATTCCGATATCTACATTCATATTTCTGATGAGCCTGACCTATTCTTTGAGCCTTCCACTAATTTACTTCCTGCTACTTGCCATGCTCAGCTTGCCTATGCTACTTGGACAGGGTGTCCTGGTCCTCGCTCCATTCGGTTACGTGTACGTATTACAGGTCGTGAGTATATTGCTTTAGTTGATACTGGCATCACTCATTCTTTTATTAGCAGTTATATCACTAGTCGGATATGTGCTTCACCTGTTCCTGCTTCACAGCCTCTCACAGTTGAGGTTGCCAGTTCCCATTCTTTTCCTAGTTCTCAGATGTTTCAGCGTTTACCATACCGCATTGGAGATTTTTCTGGACAGGCAGATCTTTACATTGTTCCTATGGAGCGTTATGATCTTATTCTTGGTGCTGATTGGTTTGCATCTCTTGGAGCCGTTACACTGGACTTGCCACAGCAGACATTGACATTTGTACTTGATGCAGTTACACACTCACTTGTTGGCATTGATTCTCAGGGAGACTTCCAGTTGGTTACAGGGAAGCAGTTTATGCGTAGCCTGCCAAAGGCTAACGATGCAGCTCTTCTTTCCATTCAGAGTACATCAGTTGCTGCTTCACTTTCACCATCCGTGGGTCCTCTTCCTCAGGTTGATGCTGCTTCGGATTTACAGGTTGTTGCTGTGTGCCTTGCACCTATATGCCTTGATTCACAGATATCGTATTCAGTGGTCATTCTTGGTTTCGTTGATATTGAGACCGTATACCTTGGTGGTATTTCTACTATTGCTTTTGCGCATACTTCAGATTGCTCTCCTGGTTCGGTGGTTGGTGCAGTATCTTCTCCATTGGTCTCTATATCTCCATCTCTTGAGTCTGTTATGGCCGATGTTCCTGCTGATTTCTATGGGGTTCTTCATGGGTCCACTTTTGATGGTTCCCTTGCTATTGGTGATCAGGTTGTATCTTCTTTCATTTTACTCCATGGATCTCAGCTTGAGGTTTGTGATGTGCCTCATGATATTTCTACGGTTCCTGACATGATTCATGCGCCTTTGGCCCTTATTGTTACACATTTTTCATCCGAGGATATTTGCCAGATCTTCACTATTACTTATCTAGGGTATTTATATGCTGGGATCTTTCTAGATGAGTACACGGACATCCTTCCGTCTCCTGGTGTTTCTACATATAGGTTTGCTGCAGTCTATGCCGATGCTATGGATATATGGCATTCCTGGTTATTACATATAGCTTGGTTTTCATTTGGACCTGTTGATTGGTGCTGGTTTTTGCATATTACTGATCGCCTATGGTGCGGATATCTCTATGATTATGCATGTGGCTCTCTATCTGTTCCTTGGATTGTTGCCCATTGTTAGGCTTGGCATATCCTGTTGGCTTGGGTTATTGCCTCCGTTCCAGCTACTGTTTGTCTGGGTGATCTTCAGGTTCCCTGTCATTTCAGGTTGCTCCATATCGCTTGGTCTCCGATGCTGAGTTGCCACTTTGTTCTGGTGTTCCGAGACCATCAGGGTACCTTGAGAGAATTCCTTCTCCTCTCTTGGATAGTTTCTGGGGATGTTGCTGCCATATACTTCAGTGTTGCTCATATGTGCTTTGATACTCATTCCCAGCTACACGTGGATATTGCTCCGATGCTTGCTATTGATGTTGTGGAACCTGTTCCTCGTTCCAGTGCATTTCTTCTATTCCTCACTTGTGCGCCTGGTGTGTACTTTGGGATTACACTTGCGGCCAGTTCCGATGGGTCATCCGATTCTCTCTGTTTTTGGTGTATCCTATGATGGATTGGTATGTCCATATGAGGCCTTTTTGGATGAGTTTTTCGGCTACAGTTTGTCAGTTGGGGCCTCTACTATTTCTAGATTTGTTGCAACTATTTTCATGCATCATGTCTTTTTAGATGATGCATTGATTTCTTGGACCTTCTAGAGCTTTTGGCATGCTGCTCTTCTCGTGATATGGGCCCTTGAGGGTACCGTATGCCATTGGTACTTCTCATTCATGGGCCCTATGGATACCTTGGGCTTTTGACCATGTTGGTGTATATTTCTCCATTTTAAGCTATCCTTTGTCAGGATGATCTCCTTGGTGCTAGTCTTCCGATGCTGCTATCTTTTCTTGGGGCACCTTGCACATATGGTTGATGGTTACGTGTATTATGCGACTATTTGCGATGAGTGTCCATCTCTTTTCCAGTTTCCTTATTGGCTTCCTGGTGTTGATGCAGTTCTACCTTCTCGGGTTTTTTGGATACCTTGGTGCTCGAGAGCTTATTACCCGGGCCAGTTCTCATTTACAGCATGTTCAGCGGCGTTATCAGACCTCAGTTGATCGTCACCGCCGCCATGTTGAGTTTCAGCTTGGAGATATGGTTTATCTACACCTACGGTTTGCACGTCATCATTTTGTCCGGGGCCATGCTTCTATTGAGAAGCTTGCACCACGTTATTATGGGTCTTATCGCATTTTGGAGGTTCTTAGTCCAGTTACATATGCTTACAGCTTCCTGCTTTCACACGCGCCTGTGATGTATTCCATGTCAGTTTATTACGTGCTGCTATTGAGGATGACGCTCCTTGTGATGCTGAGTTTCTTACTGCTCCAGAGTTATTTCCATTTTTACCTGCTGCTATATTACAGGTTCGTCTATACCATAGTCGACGCCGCCGGCAGATTCAGTTTTTGGTCCAGTGGGATGGCCGTCCTATTGAGGAGGCCACATGGGAGCCTATTGATGTCTTTTATCATACACCATCACTTGCGGATCAGGCTCGTGCTCTTGCTGCACTTGTTGATTCCTCTACATCAGATGTTGTTCTAGCTGTTGATGCACCAGGGCTTGCTGCTACTTGATCCAGTTTATTTTCGGCAGTTGGGTCTTTTTCTTTTGTGCCAGGGAGAGTTATGGACTCGGCTCATTACATTCGTCGCGTCCATTTACATTTACTTTACTTTATGCATAAGCAGGCCTTGGGCCCTTTTTTATTCATTAGTGACACTTAGACTATATGGTTGGCCTTTGGCCTTATTATTCATTATTAGGCCATTTGGACATATTACTGGAGAGTGGGGGCCTTTTTGGAGGGCGCACTATTTTCCCTCCCAGTTGGGCCCTAGCCACCGGAAGCTTCCTTTTAGGACTTCCTCTTGGCTATAAGTAGGGAAACTATGTTATTTGTTATTCAGCTGATGATATTGATCTCTCTCTTTAGCCTCCTTAATCTCTCTCTTTCCTGCTTTCTAGGGTTAAGTCTTGCTTATGTGCCGCTTTCATAGCTTAAGTCTTGCTTATGTGAGGCTTTCATAGCTTAGCTCTAGATCAGCTGTGGCTCTATTCGTAACTTTGGCAAAGAAAAATTTCAGAAGTTTAGAGAACTTCTAGTAGTAATAGATAACAAAGTAAACATTAAGGGGGAGTGTTAGGAATTAATGTTTATTTGATACCCCTTAATGATAGTTTGGCCATGCCTACGTGCTATTTTTAGGGCCCATTCTATTTATAGTAAATTTGTTTTTATTGCTTATGCATGTAGGTGGGTGCACTACAAATAGATTAGGATCTATTTTAGTACTTAGAAGTTCATTTTTAATTCTAACTATATATAGGTAATATTATTAGTAAATAGCTTTTACTATTTTGCTATTTACTTTAGGCTCATTAGCTTTTATCAATCGTTAGAGAAACTATTTAAGAAGGCTGGTGCCCCACCACATTTATTCCATTCAATTCAATGAGGTAGAACAATTCCTCAATTCTCCTATGATCTGCTTTCTCTCTATGCTTGTAGCTGAGTATTAATGTAAGAGTGTGTCTGTCTCAACTTTTCCGACACTTCCATTTCACTTCCAAGCACCTTGGGGGGGGGGGGCGGGGGGGGGGGGGGGGACAAACCTTGCCTACCTTTGGGTCACTTTGTGGGTCTTTTTGGCATGAAATGGCATGCCTTCTTGAGTCTTCCTCCACCATATTAGCTTCATCTTTGCCCTCCAGTGCTGCTTTATTTGCTTGCCTTCTTGGTTCCATAATACTTCTAGGTCCTCTTAGGCGCCCCTTTCTATTGTAAACAATAAAGCCTTCTTTGTTCTCCAAAGGGCCCGTCTCCTTATCATGCTTCTCCTTTTGTTCAGTGAAAAGTCCCTCCTCAAACACTAAAATTTTAATTATAATAGATTCAAGAGAATAGTAATTATCTTCAATTTCATCTCTAGTGTTTTCAAGTAAACAAGAACCACCACCATCCAAAAATAGAAACATTTAATTTTCGTTTCTCTTTGTTTGATTCATCATCCAAAAATAAAAACATTTAATTTTTTGTTTCGCTCTTTGTTCGATTCATTTTGGACGTTCTCTTCATTAGTGTGAAACACCATGAGTAGATGTTGCGGTTCTTGCTGCTCTTCCTCTACAAAGTGTGTTGAATCATCTTCTTTGTCATCTTGGAACTTATTTGGAAATGTATTAAAGTTTCCTCTCTATTGTTTAAATCGACAACCATTTTCAGCATGACCTTGTTTACCACAATGAAAACATAGTCCTCTACCCTAATTAGCATTGGAGTCATTCTTAGATCTACAATCTGATGCGTAATGACCTTGTTTTCCCTAGTGCAGTGCTTGGGAAACCTCCCTCAAGTTTTCCTTAAATATCCTACATCTTTCAATGGATGCTGCTTTTGAAAAATAATGCCTTCTAAAACCTTCCACTAAAAAATATTACATTCTAAAATCCTACAACTGGTAAAGATTGTTGTTCATTATAGTAGCTAACCTTGTTAAAAGAATAGTGCATTAATATTATTTTTGATCTATTTTTGATCTGCTAAAATATATTGAACATAGTAAATGAAATTTATAATTTTCAAAGATTGTTGGCATCAAACTTTTTTTCTTGGGCATCAACCTAGCTCACTGCAATAATTATTTTCATCGAACAATGTGTTATAGAGTAAAAAATTAGCCACGTATGAATAGGTTCAAACTTAACGTATATAAAAAAATTGTGTAAAAGGTCAAGCACATGCAAGGTAGAACTTCCCCATTTCAAAAATTTACATGGTTTCGTGAAGTATTATAATGATCTACATGCATTAAAATCCTACAAATATTTTACAAAGCATAAAATTTCCTAAAAAATAAAAATTTAATCATTTTCTTTGAAGTCAATATCCTGCATATATCTCATATATCTCTTAAGTCGGTTTGAGAAAATTTGTCGGTTTCATTCCTAGACTATGTCGGTTTTCCCTAGCGGAAACAATACCTTTTTCTTTGTTGTCCATTAAACATATCTTATCCTCGTTGACTATTTATTCCTCTGGTTGAGAACGACTTCCACCGTAAAAGCATGACCCACCACTTCAATACTTGAACTTTGAGCACCTCTTTTTAACTCCTCTTGCAGTAGAATTCCGGAAAGTGTTAAAATTTTCTCACCATGTCGGTAATCTATGGAGTTTAATGCTCACCATATCCACATCTTAAATTCTGTTCTCTGGTTGTTCACCACATCAAATAAAAAAGTGTGTAGATTATAATTTTTGAAGAGTCAATAGAAATATCCAGAGGTTCTGACCTATTGTGCATGCAAACTTATCTTATGCTTGACAAGAAAGCTTATTGGTGGATGTAGGGCGTTATCCAAGCAGAGCTTGACGTCCTTAATAGCCAGCATGCATTTACCATTCGTGAAGTGACAGCAGAATTCAAAAAGGATTTCACAATGGGAGAAGTACATTTGTCCAATTCGAATATCACTCAAGATCATGCATTTGGAACGTTTGGGCCAGAAGCGGATACGACCTATCCAGAACTTGGCACAAACAAAGAACAGACGCTCTTATCTCAATTGGTAAGGCAATCGAGACCTTAATTAGCTAGTAATGCATTCACATAAAGATTTTGTGTAGGTCTCAATGTGATTACAGTTGAGTCTCTACATTTTTCTGGTGTCTATTAGTTGAAGCTTGCGCTGGTTATGCGTTTCGTGTAAGAGTAATAAACATCCACGTTTAGATCATTGCAACCATTATCAAAAGCGATACAGAGCTTAATCATGAAGTACAAAGAGCGCAGGCTGACTGATATACTCAGAAGCTGTCACGAGTTCATTGACAGGAATTAAAACTTGAAAAATGCATATGATCTTTAGGTGGCCACTTTCACAAGCTGAAAAATTTTGAGCTCTAATCAACAAGCTACCAAAGTTTGTGAAGGTTTAGATCCCTGGCACAGAATACAGTTCATAATATAATCTTGGGTTCTTTGCTTATCTTACCGAGTAAGCTCTGATGATCTTTGTAAAAGTTTCCAAGTTTCTGTTGCTTTTAAGCTTTCATAAACCTGTGAAAAAACTTGATTTTGAGCATCGTGCCTTTTCAGGACGAAAATGAGAGTGGTTGGCAATCTGGAGAATCCTTTAGCTTTTCTGGTTCAAGTGATGAAGGGATTTTGCTGGCATTCAGAAACAGTGAAACAGGAAAAAGCAGAATATCAGGAAACAATATCACATAAGCATGATGAGAACAAGCTAGTTCATAACCGTCTGCGTAAGCTTTATGTTATACATGCCCGGTCTAAAAAATTAACAGTCCATGTGTTCAAAATGTGCATCAATCCTTGGAGTGAATGATTGCTTGTAAAGTCAAACTCTTGTTTTCACGTATGTGTGAGTTTAAATAGTGAGCTTTACGCAGATGAAGCATGCTTGTGAAGGAGAAATTCAAGGCCAGATTGTGGAGCACAAAACTTCCAAGCAAATCGAACGATTTGCTGCATGAGGATCAGGTGCAACAAGAAATGTAAATCACGTAAAATGTCCAAAGCCTGCACATATGCCCAATTCCTCAGGTGATGGGATATAACCGACACAGAAAAAGAATGGCCCCATCAGTTATTTAAATAAACATTGTATGAAGAGATCTTTGCTTAGCACTCTTTTATCCAGACGTGTTAGCTGGTGAATTAGAGCTGCTTCTTTCGGAAGGTCTAGCATTCAATTCCTCTTGTGTATATGGTGATAAAGGTTCAGCATAGCCATTACTCTTTGCTTTGACTATACTTTTAGAAGAGCCTTTGATTTGTGTCGAAAAGGCAGGTGCTTTCAGATAAATGAAATTCATTTAGATTTCGGTTAATATGGAAAATCTGCAGAAGAAAGAGAACATTTTTTTGTGTGATTAAAAGTTTTTTATGTGTATTTTTGTAGGCAAGTTGAGAGGCTAAACAAGTAAAGGAGAGTTGAAGTCATGAATGTGTGCTTTTTGTTTGTCTAGAGAGCATATAAAAAGCACCAAACCCTAGACAAACAAAGAACCCATGAAATACAAATCATTTGATTCGTTAGTCAAAATCGTCTCTAGCTTGTATTATTAGTTCTAGAATACCAGTTTCTTCTTAGTCATTTATTATCTCAACCAAGACATTGGATATTGGAGTAAACCTAAGTGAAAAAGTGCAACCAGAGAAAAGACAAGATGATAAGATTAGATTGCTAGAGGCCTTGCCTTGGAAGAATGTTGATTTTTAATAGATGTAAGAATTTGAATGATTAAACAAAAAATAAGGTAAATAGATTACACAATTGAATCTCGTTACAAAAGGGTGAAGACACCACAACCTTATCTGTTTAGCTACTCAATAAGGCCTTCACAGTTCCATAACAAGGGTTGTTGAACCTTGGAATGTTGTTTGGCAATTTAAAATGGAAGTAGGTCGAATGTTGATCTAACCAGTATGTGTTTCTTGAGTGAGATTTATAAGCATGCAACGAAGAAGTATTTTTTCCATATTTGGTGTTTTTTGAGTTTTGTAAATAGTGAGAAGTCACCAACTCCAATTGACCTATAACTTCTACAATTCAACTACATACCTGGAGCAAGCTAGTGAAGAGTGAAATGAGCAACTTCTCACTCAGTAGTCATAAAGAGAAACCAATAGATCTATGTCTTTTTGTAGCCATGATAAAGCCCAAAATAAGAGAAATGAAAACTGAAAAGTTTTCACACGTGTGAAGTTGCAGCAAGTACAAAGGATCAAAAGAATGAATGATGCACATAAAACTAGCTTCTAATCAAAAAACAATGAGATGGAAAACATTGGCAAGCTAGTTAAGATCAAGGCAAGAGCATTCATCACCATCTAAATTACTTTACACATCAAATGAGTGATGAGAAGCTTTACTTGAAAGAGTACATTTGTGAGGTACAAAGCCTCCTTATTTATACACAAGATGGCCTTCTAGAACTCGAGTTAGAGAGACAATATTCTATGTGCCAAATGCTTCTATCTCTCTACTAGATGACAAAAGGAGAGTGGACAAGAATTGGAAATCTCTCTTTTGTCAATCTTAGACCTACAAAGGTAGCTTCCATGCTTCTTGCTAGGTTCTAGATCTACACATCACTAAAGAAAACAAAAGTAATTTAACTCTAATTAGAAGACTAGTTGCCTAGTCTACCTCAAGTTTGGACAAATTGCAAAACTTGGATTCCTAAGTTAAATATTATTTTATTTTACAAGTACTTTTCACACTCCTTAAAACAAAATGATATTTATAATAGTAAGGTTTTGGAGATCAAGACAAGGTTTGATCTATGTCTTTTGAAGTCCTTCTTGGCTAGAGGATTGGTGAGTAAATCTACATAACAATTTGTAGTAGATACATGCTCCAAGAGAATCTCACCATCCATAACTTTTTCTCTCACATAGTGGTGTGCTACCTCTATGTGCTTATTCCTTGCATGGAAGATAGGATTATTTGCAAGGTATTGGGCCGAGATGTTATCATATTTGATGCAAGGTAGTTCCTCCTCTTGAGTGATTCCGAGCTCCACTAGCAATCTTTTGATCCATATTACCTCCTTGGTTGTAGTAGTCAAGCCTTGTACTCAGCTTCACATGAAGATAAAGAGATGGTGTCTAGCTTCTTAGATTGCCACGAGACAAGATTTCCTCCCAAAAGAATTGTGTAAGCACTTGTGGACTTCCTATCCATCTTATCACCTGCAAAATCCGAATCTGAAAAGGCAACAAGGCTTAGATCTAGTCTTTTGAAGCAAAGTCCATAATCTTGAGTAGATGCAATATATCTCAAGATCTTTTTTTCCTTTTTCCAATCATGGATCTTAGTATTTTGCATGCTTTGTGACTAAGTTTATGCACACTAAAACTAAGATCAGCCAGAGCTATAGTGAGCCATATCAAAGAGCCTATTAGACTTCTAGAAAGTAATGCATTCTTGAATGGAGATCTTGAAGAGGACAAGAACCAAGGAGTTGGTATGCCAAGCTTAACACTTTTTTATTCTCTCAAAATTTTGTTATGAGTGAGTATGATCATTCACTCTATTATAGATTTGATGGAAATCAAAGCATTAAGGTTAGATGCATCCCTTCCTATAGTGCCATTGAAGGATTCACACCTTTAAAAGCATTGTATGATAAAAAGCCAAAACTTAGTGATTTGAAATTTTTTGGTTGTACTTGTTATGTAGACATTCCTTTAGAAGTAAGGAAGAAGGAAGATGCTACTTCATTCAAAGGCATCTTTGTTGGTTAGAGTGAAAATAGTAAAGCTTATAGGATATTTGATCATATTACCAAGAAAGTTGTAAGTAGAGATGTACTTTTTGATGAATCTCTCAATGTCAAAGAGAAGGAACTTTCCAACAACTCTCATCTTGTCTATGATCATGCTATGGCCAAGGAGGAGCTTCAAGGAGCTGAAGACCAAGAGGATCTTGCTCAAGATCCAAAGGAGCCAAGAAGATCAACAAGGATGAGGGCCGAGGCATCAAGGCTCACTTACATTGACAAAGGAAAGCAAAGGGAGGATTCTCAGCTACACACCTCTTATTCTTTCTTGACTACTACTTGAAGAACCAACTTGTTTTGAAGAAGCAATTAACTCTCAAAGTTGGAAGAATGCTATATGCAAGGTGAGTATGATGCTTTGTTGAAAAATCAAACTTGGGATCTTGTTGATCTACCTCATGGAAAGAAGCCTCTTACTTGTAAATGGATGTATAGATTGAAGTATAATAAAGATGGTTCCATTCATAAGTATAACGCTAGACTTGTAGCAAAAGGATTTTTGCAAGTCAAGGGCATAGATTATGATGAAACCTTTGTTCATGTTGCAAATCTTGTTACCATTAGATTGATCATATGTCTTGCTACTTCTTTCAAATGGGAGCTCTTTCAACTTGATGTGACAAATGCTTTCTTGAATGGATTCTTGGAAGAGGAGATTTACATGTGCCAATCTGAGGGCTTCATCAAAGATGGAGAAGAAGACAAAGTGTGCTTTTTAAAGAAGAGTAATTATGGACTCAAACAAGCACCTAGAGCATGGTACCTTAGGTGCTTGCAGTCTTACCTTATTTCCATTGGATTTGTAGTAAGTTCTTATGAACCATCATTGTACTACAAATGTAATGATGGGAAGATCATTATTTTGGTTTTATATGTTGATGATGTAATTCTCAGAGGAAATGATCTTGATGGCATTAGAGATGTAAAAATTTCCTTGTGTAGTGAATTTAAGATGGTAGATCAGGACTTATAAAGGTTATACTTGGAATATAAGTCACTAGAAGTAATGATTTAACCTTCACGTGTCAATCTAAGTATGCTAGATCCATCTTAGAAAAGTTTGGCATGAAAGATTGTAAAGGAGTTGAAACTCCCATGGAGCTAAGTGTAAAAGTTTCTAAGGAAAGTGCTGAAGCATCCTTTGAGGACATCACTACCTATAGAAGCTTATTGGCTCTTTCATCTATTTGAACATCACTAGACCAGATCTTACTTTTGTGTTGGCAAATTGAGTCAATACATGAAAAGTTCACTAATATAAAAGTGCCAAAAGAGTATTCAAATACATCTCGGCTACAAGGAACTTTGGCATTGTTTATCAAGGGACTAATATTTGTTTGAGAACATACTCGGACTTAGATTTTGCAGATAGGAAATGTGAATTTCGCACGTGTGGAGTGTCCACCACATGTGATTGTGATCTCCTAAGGTGTGTGGATGCACAAAGATCAAGACTAAATTGACATTCAAGATCTATCTTTACATCTATGGCAAAAACACACTACTACATGCATTTACTCACTTCCAAAGCTCATACACACGCGTAGGAAGTGTTCAAAAAATAAACTAAGTAAAAATAAGCTGCTCTCCTTGGGTAGAGAGAGAAAACTACCAATAGCTCTCGGATAGAGAGAGAATGCTAGAAAACACTTAGTCTCCAAATTCCTCACAATCTCCAAATCAATTAGATCATAATGAGATGTACAATGATACTATAGATCCACGAGCTAACACAATGCTCAAACATGATTGGACCTCATATTTTCAACCTCCTCTCCTATTGGACCATTGATCCATCCATCTCTCCATTCTATTAGACCATTCCGAATCATATCTAAAATTCTATTGGACCATTGATGGTTCCACCTCTAAATCCTATTGGACCTCTTGAACTTCATCAAAGTAAATCACTACACTTGTCAACACTCTATTTAGCTCTAGTTTCATCTCCTACACTACTTTGTCTCAATAGTGGCATTACATGTGGAATTGACCAATTTGCCATCTATGCCAATTTTTGACCCTATCAACATTCTACACCTAGATACTTGACAAGGAAACTTTATGAGACCCCTATAACAAACATTTTAATTTATTTTATAGTTTTCCACATGTGGAAACATCCTCCACACGTGAGATTCCCTCACAAACTTCTAATCATAAAAATACCAAACTAGATTTTTGCCAATTTCTCACACTCCTCAAAAAATAGTTTGAAAAGATACTAGATCACTTGAGAAGTTTGTAAATATTTTTGAGTGGATCATTTGGAATGCATAAGAAGTGAAGATCAGCCAAGGGATCCATCATAGCAGCACCCTCACTATATCCATGATAAGATCTCTTTGGTAGAGATCTCTTGACACATGCTCACTTGCAATGTATATGGTCTTCTTGACTCCTTCATAAGGCATAATAGATGGAAAAGAGTGCTTGGAGTCACACATATGTGAAGATGCTCCACTATCAATATACCATGAGTCATCCTTATTGAAGTTGGAAGAGGAGAAGCTTGATGCCATAAGAGAGTCTTCTCCATCACTTGCAATATAGTCTTCTTTCTCATTAGAGATGTTGGCTTGCTTGAGTTGATTTTTCTTCTTGAAGCAACTGGTGGCATAATGGCCTTTCTTACCACAATAGCATAGGATTGGACAAGGTTGTCATATTCATCTCTCAAGCCATTGAGAATGACTTGGACTAGCTCACTTTGATTAATTGAATCACCAACGCAAGCAAGCTCCCTATGAATATCATTGACTCTCAAAACATAATTAGATGAACTCTCATCACTCTTTTGAATACTTTGGAAGATTTGATTTCTGAGAGTGAGGAGCCTAGAGGTGTTCTTAGCCTCATAGATAGACTTGAGGCAATTCCAAGCTTTCTTGGCTGCAATGCAAGTACCAATCTCCCTCAATATCTCATTAAAGACATTCATCTTGATGTAATGAAGAGCCATCCTAGATCTCTTCTTGTATTTTTGAACCTCTTGAAGAACTTGAGGTTCTTCTTCAAGGCCAAGAACAATGTCCATCACATCTTGAAGTATCAAGATGGACTCCATCCTTAACTTCCATATTGAATAATTGGAAGTGGACAATCTCTCACTTGGTTCCAGCAAGAATGAACCCATTGAACCCATCTAAAGTGAAGAGAACTTAAATGTTGAATAAAAAATGTTGCTACACACTCTCAATAGGATCCAATAATGATGTGCTATCATCTCCTATGCAAAGTCTTGCAACAAATCGTGAGTTGATTCTCACTAGCTATTTCAATCTCTCCAAAACTAGATCTCCTTCACATCAAATGATGGAGTATGGGAAAAGTTAGGATCAAACTCTCTTAGCACATGTGGAATACACTAAGAAACCAAATTTGACTCAAATACAATGATATTGCATGAAACAAAATGGCTAAGATCTCAAAACAGTGCCTAGATCACATATAGATGAGATTGGTAAGCATACAATTGTGATTTGGGATCAAACAAGCAATCTTTTGACAAAACCAAATGTTTCCACCCAGGTCTATGTGCCCTACCTAACCCTCTTCAAAAGCTTATAACTTTTGATTGGCACATTCAAATGGAATGAAATTGATTGCATAAAAAACTAGACAAAAATAGCTTCAAAACAAGCTATCTAGCAAGATTTTTGGATCAAACATGAAAGGGAACTCTCAAACTGAAATTGGATATTCCTCACACGTGTCTGAGCACCTGATTCCATACAGTACCAGGTCAAACCCAATCAATGCCCTATTGATCTCTTTTGATCCAAAAATGAACAAGGTAGCTAGGAAAATGGATCTTGACAATTTCTAGCTCAATATTGGTAGAAAATTTTCATACTATAGATTGGAAATGCATGGTAGCCTTAGGTAGGCTCTGATACCATGTGAATTTCACACGTGTGGAGTGTACACCACATGTGATTGTGATCTCCTAAGGTGTGTGGATGCACAAAGATCAAGACTAAATTGACATTCAAGATCTATCTTTACATCTATGGCAAAAACACACTACTACATGCATTTACTCACTTCCAAAGCTCATACACGCGTAGGAAGTTCAAAAAATAAACTAAGTAAAAATAAGCTGCTCTCCTTGGGTAGAGAGAGAAAATTACCAATAGCTCTCGGATAGAGAGAGAATGCTAGAAAACACTTAGTCTCCAAATTTCTCACAATCTTCAAATCAATTAGATCATAATGAGAAGTACAATGATGCTTTAGATCCATGAGCTAACACAATGCTCAAACATGATTGGACCTCATATTTTCAACCTCCTAATCCTATTGGACCGTGATCCATCCATCTCTCCATTCTATTGGACCATTCTCAATCATATCTAAAATCCTATTGGACCATGGATGGTTCCACCTCTAAATCCTATTGGACCTCTTGAACTTCATCAAAGTAAATCACTACACTTGTCAAAACTCTAGCTCTAGTTTCATCTCCTACACTACTTTGGCTCAATATTACATGTGGAATTGACCAATTTGCCATCTATGCCAATTTTTGACCCCATCAACATTCTACACCTAGATACTTGACAAGAAAACTTTATGAGACCCCTATAACAAAGATTTTGATTTATTTTACAATTCTCCACACGTGGGAACATCCTCTACACATGTGAGATTCCCTCACAAACTTCTAATCATAAAAATACCAAGCTAGATTTTTGCCAATTTCTCGCATGAAATGCTACACCATGAGATTAGGAGTGATCTCCCATGTGTAGAGGACTGCTCACACATGTGGAAATATCAGTAGCATGCGAGTTTGTACTTGTAGAAGATAGTTATCTAAGTTCCTATAAGTTAGGGAAATTATCCAAAATCAAGGAGGTGACTTAAATCAAGAAAGTCATGGACCATGTGCCAAGTTTGATGTGATTGATGGATCCTTTGATGACTAGGCATTCTCACACGTGCCAAATCAGCTGAGTCAACAGTAGCTCGAGCTACCTCTTGTGTATATATAGAGTCTCATTTGGCCATAATCAACAAGCAAGTGAAATCTTGGTTTTGGAGCACATCTTGAGTAATTTCACCATTTGTCTTGTGATTTTATGCTTCTATTACATTCTAATCTTAGTGTACTTCATTCTCTACTGGTGAAATCCCTTTTGCCTTAGTTTGTCTTTGTTGATTGTTCTTGTTAGATTTGTCACATTCTTGGTCATTAATTCTCTAGAATTTCACACCAATTAGTATATGCTCTTTTGCATCTCCAAAAATTCATGAGAAACATCATGATGCCATGATGCTAAGACCCAAGAGTAAAAGATGCATTTATGAATGCAACATTCAGATGAAAAAAATTATCGAGCACCACCTCACTCAAGTTGTTTGATGTGCTTGCAAATAGAATCGGTTCCCATACGATAGGTGTTATATGCAAGGTGTAATAGTTGTTTGTCTTGACACGAAAAGCACACAATGCCGTCATCTTGAGACAATGAAAAAACATATATGCCTTCAAGGCATGTAGAAAGAAGTTATAGAAGTATGGATGGAAGATAACTTTACTATCCATGAATATACATGAACCACCATGCTATGTATTGTTAATCCAAACAAATGACTTGATTTTAGTGATATAATGATCTAACAAGATATGGTGGCCTTTTTTAGGTAATGATCTCGATAGATCAAACACTTTAGGAGAATCTAGGATATTTACACTTTTCATACATATGACACGACACACGAGTCATAATGAGTGATGAGAATACCTCATGGTTTATTGTTGTTTCCCTTTACACTAGCCCAAATTTATCTATCGAAATAATGGTACCCATATGTGCGGGAATCTACTTGATCATATTTCATATTGCAAAAAATAAAAATAACTTGCCTAAGTTGCTCCTAGAAATCAAACCCTAAACCTTAAAATATGTCTACATTATGGGAACAAAAAATAGGTAAGAAACATGGGCCACAAACCCTCCAAGTGATTCATGGGATCAAATCGAGGATTCATGAAAATTTTCTTTAAAAGTGGGCCACGAACCCTCAATTGGATATTCATCACTTTGAGGGTTCAAGATCCATTTTTCTTACATATTTTTTGTCCCCATAATGTGTGTCTTTTTGTCAAAAACCCGTTTTTGAAGCACTTTTAAGTCGTTTTGTTCAAATGTACAATGCAAATCGACAAAGTTCCTAAAATGTAATTACTTTAATACGAAGTATCGGATGACAATATTGCTTGCCAATAATAACTACCAAATTTTGAATGACTTGGTTTTATTTGTCAACGTTATAACTAAAAATTGTTTTGCTCAAAACTCCTATATTTTGTATTGAAAACTTTAAACTTTTATGCCCAAAAAAGACTTTTTTTGGGACAAAAACTTTGTTGTTTCTTCAAACATTTCTGAAATTGAAGTATGAGCCTTTAACCGTGTTGTTTTTAAGCACTTTTGCATGAAATGTGATAAGGAAATATCAATAGTATATAACTTTTATAATTGAATTTACAAAGGATTTATGGGTTACCATTTTTATTTTAAGTTGAATGTTTTGAGAGTCATATCAACAAATTGTTAAGTTGTTTTATTGAATTTAGAAGCAAATTGAGAGAAGTTTATTACACAACTTTTAATTTTAATCTATAAGTAAGAAATTATGTGTTGATGAATTTTTAATATTAATTTAACTGTCATTTCATGCATCTCGAAATGAAGTATTTATAAAATATTGAATGATCTTATGTTTATCCTAAATCTTGATATATTAGGAAGTACTACGGAAAAAACTGAAGTACAATTGTCTTTGTTTGTTTGAAATGTATGCTATTTGTTGAAGACTCTTGTTCATGAAATGGTGAATAAGAATTATAGTTTGAATTATGAACCTTATTGAAATTTAAATTCAAAATTCAATGTGCTTTTCAAAAAAACATCTATTAGGCTGACTTTTTTTAAGACTCAAAATTTGACCCACTTTTAATTAATAATCACTAAAAAAGCTAAAGTAATTTTCCAATGAGATCTTCGACCTGCAACATTACCTACTCAATGCACAATAGTGTTATTCAATTCTAAGTAGGGCATACAAGGTTCAAGTAGATCCAAATAGCTTTATTAAGCATGTTGCCACTTTCATATGCCACAAAAGGTGGTTCATCAACTTGGTGGGCTATCATCACATGCTTTTCCACAAGGGTCAAGTACGTGATTCAACTTAACTATATTGTTTTATATCACAAGCCTGACTGTGTTTTTCATTATATATATGAGGTGTGTTTCTATGAAAAAAAGGCTTCAAAATATTGATATTTAAATTAGTGCTCTATATTTGTGTAGCACATTGACAATCATGAGCTTTTAATTATAAATTTTGGTGGATACATTCATAAATCATAAACCATAATGCATATTTATAAAGTTGAGAGATATGATACCATTATACATGTCTACATTACTACATGAATACCATTTCAGATTCAATTACTTGTACTGTATACATGCAATTCTATGGCATATAACAATACAAGTTTAGGATATAAAAGAAACATCTTTTAAGTGATGGAAATAAATTTTTTATCTAACTTGATGCAAGCTTTAGTCCCATTGCTTTAGGGATATCTCACAACCTTGTGCCCTAACCTTGAGTTGTGGCCTTCTTGTGGGTGTACAATGTATAGACTGTACATTTACCATAACAAAGGAAACATTTTTCAATAGAGGAAACAATAAATAAAACCTTTTGTGTATAATCACTTTTGGTTATTTTTTTTTTTATATCCTCATTTGTGGGATAACTTGGAATGTAACCATGTAGCATTCATCAAGAGTGATATTGGACATGTGGCATTACGTCATTGGTTTAGAGAAGGTTCATTATGTTCCATAGTGCAGGCTTGTTAACAAATTTAGATCTTCTCTCTCTCTCTCTCTCTCTCTCTCTCCTGCTACGTCAGGTCTCGTTAACCTGACGGTGGGCTACAACTTGTAGCAGTATTCACCACTCCCACGGCTCAGCCTGCTACACGTAGTAGCCCACCTCCTGATGAACGATACTTAGTTTATATTGGAACTTAGTTTATATTGGAACGAGAGGAAAGTAAGCACTTGCCAACTCACAACTCACCACTTATTTAAGGACCACCTCTTTATTTGAAGAAGAGTAAAAGTAAGCACTTGCCAACTCACAACTCACCACTTATTGGAGGACCACTTCTTTAGATTATCTTCTATGTCATCCTTTGTGTGCCCAAATGGAGTAGAACCCTTGAACTCAAAGAGAGGAGATGAATCCTTCACCAACACGCCAGTTATTGACTGAGGATTGGAGGACCACTTTGTTGAGAGACCGTTGTCATCATTTCCACTTACAAACACGTCTCTTTGTTCCTCCTCTACGTTCCTTCTGACTGCCTGTGAAATCAAAGGCATGGGATGTTAATCAATTTGTTGGGTGATTCACTACAACAAAGTCAAGGCAGCGGAGTAGCATCAGATCACATATAACTAGTCACAAACCATCACCAATTATAATGAGATCAATTAACACCGTCTATTTGTCTGTTGGATCAGAAAAAAGCTCACATTGTGATGAAGATGAGTTACATACCAAATTTGGTGGTGCTGCTTTAGTCCAATCAATTAGACAGCTTAGCCAAGGCCATAGGAGAGCTTGAACAATCAATAGTGCAATGGTAACCAGGCCTCCAAGCTCGGCTAAGACACTGTAGAACCTGCGGCGGGTGCTGACTTGATCACTTATGTCGCAATAAGGCGGCGAGCATGCCAGATAGTACATATACCAGTTAATAGTTACAGCAAATGAAAGATTCCATGTTATGGTAGTGTTAGTTGCTCCGACTACAGCTTGTGCCTTAGACCGATTCTGGGTGTAATTATAGAATGGATCATAAGGCATATTATGGAAACCCTTATAAGAATATAGCCACTTTTTATTCCATAGCAAATAGCTTCGCAAAGTGCTGTAAAAGGAGTTGAAAACAAGACTATAAGCAGCATAATCCAGGCTGCTAACTGTGTCTCTCCTTCCTTCAAGCATGTCTAAACGTACTGTGTCCCTCTTTCGGTCAAGCATGTCTGCAGCAAGCACATCACACATCGTTACATCTAGCCGCAGGAAACTCACCTATTCATTCATTTACAACAAGTTGATCAAGAGGTTTCAATTAATACGAATGAAGCTCACTCATTCACTTATAATGAGCTGAACAGAGGCTTCAAGAGTATGTACGTACTTAACATTTGGCTGACGCTTGCGACGATGAGAGACCTTTTATCCATCATAACTGGACTTACGAAGACTTTTCTCCAATAACCCATGTCGGGGCTATCTTCAAAGTCGTAGGGGTCATTGTACTCGTTGTATTCATATAATAAGTCACCTAATGTGTCGTTAATCGCAGCACAAAACGACTCGGACAGATAGATCTCAGAATCATTGGACTCGTTCCAAAAGGCACCTTGAGCCACGCTGCAGAAGCTGGCGCTGTCTGTGATGCGCTCCTTTGTTCTTGAAATATTATCCTTGGCAGCTGCTGCATTGAAAATCAAAAGCTCCATGAAACTGCGTAGAGATAAGACCGCAAAATGGCAAGGGCAGGTAACACTCATAGAGCCATCTGCTAACTGTAAGTCGTACTCTGAACCATCGGAGTCGTACCTAAAGAAAGATTGCTTTTGAAACAAGTTTTCCCGATAGACTCGATTTGTAGATGTAGTGTCTGACATCATGTAATTTTTAATAAATAGCGACAGAAATAGTCCGGCCATGATTCCTACCACCATGAACCGTGCGAAAGGCCAAACTATGCTTTCACCTTGACGGCGTGGAGGACGGTTTTCATAATCGCCACAAATAGCAATAAGCTTATCATCCACAACCTGGAAAAGCATGCCCCAAGCTCGACGCAGATCCATGCCAAACTGTCTTCGCATTCCCAATTCCGATCCTCGGCTTTGTTCTTGCAGTCAAGCCGTGTGCAGCGGGTAGAGTGTTCTCAGTCAAGCCTTTGGCCCCACTGCTCGGCACCATAATAAAATAAATCAAAATCTCTCTCTCTCTCTCTCTCTCTCTCTCTCTCTCTCTCTCTCTCTCTCTCTAGTTTTCGTTCTAAGACTTAAAAACCGTAAAAAGCCCTAAAAATTTGAAAAAAAATTACGCTGCTCTCTTTTATATGTGTCTCTATCTCTATCTAGAAGGTTCTCTTTCTCTAGTCTCTAGATGGTTCTCTCTCTAGAAAGTTCTCTTTCTCCCACTTTGCAACGCTTTTCAACTGCCCTTCAAAAAAATTAGGGCAGACGTGGCCCATTAAAAACACGAGAATCGCGTTTTCTCCAACAGTGTTCACCTCTCTCAAATTATGGCTATTTTATCCCAAACCCTAACCTTAACTAACTATATGTATAACTAGGTAACAACATTTCGCTTAAATTTTGGGTCAAAGCATTGTCTTGTTGATTGCTATGGCATTTCATCACCAAATCAGATCTTTGATCTAGTTTTCCCATTCTAGCAAAACCTGCACATGTTAGTAGTAGTTGCACAACTGAGCAGATCCTCCCCTGCCAAAGAGCAACTGCAAACCAACAACAACACTTAGCAGCACCTATAGTCAAAACATCAGCAATGTCAAATAACAATATCAAAAGATGACCGATGATGACCAACAAACATCTATCAATGATGTCAGAGGAAGACCAATAGGAAACGTTGTCAAAAGAAGACCAACCATCCCTCACATTATGGGAATGTATAGCTGCAAACCAATCACAACCAATCATAGCACGCTGCCTCCACGTTTTTCCAATGATGAGCAACACGAAACAAGGAGCAATACACACTTTCAAACACACCTCAGCAACGTCAGCACCTCAACAATTGTGGGCGTAGTAGCACGTAGGAAGATCAGGCAGGAAGATCGCATCCACGTCCACTAGGAATGAAGCGCTCCACGACGACAACGAGAATCTTGGTTGGAAAATGGCAGAAATGAAGCGCTCCAGGACAACAGTGGCAGCAAATGAAGCCAAATGGCATCGAATGAGGCGCTCCAGGTTAGCGATGGCAGGAAAATGGCAGGATGCCCATGATGAATCACATTTTCTAGAATGTTCCTTTATCAAGTGGACACGTGGCCCAATTAAAATTCCAAAATCATATTTTCTCCACAACAACGAACATTCTCTCTCTCTCTCTCTCTCTCTCTCTATATATATATATATATATATATATATATATATATATATATATATATAAATGAGCCACTCTTTCACGTCTCCATCACATCACACTTTCTACTTTCTAGTCTCACTCTCTTTCTGTCTTAATACTCACCATATTAACACATATCTCTTTCATAACATCATTTACACAAGAATATTCACCAAAGCATGTGAGAAAAGCAAAATGGAGTCACTTCCACTTGCTTACTCTTCTCGTCATATGTGAGCCTTGAAGGTGTTTGCCTTTGCCTTGATGTTCTCCTTGGCTTTTGACTTGATGAAGGTCCTTCATCATCACCATCTAAAGTAGGATCCATGTCATCTTAGATCCATCCACAACATCAGTACTTGAAGACACCTTTGGAATATTTCCCTCATAAAAAATGACATCTCTACCAACAATAACCTTAATATTAGTAGTAGGAAAGTAAACTCTGCGACGTCCTCGTCGTCCGCGTCAACGATCCTAATTTGTAGACTGTATACACTATGTACAGTTGTCACAGAAGCCATATACTTCCAAGTACAACGACTTTCCCAATTAGGTGACAAACATTCAATATAATTAATACACGGATGGAATATATAAATAGATCATCCAAGCACAGATTAGTGGTTGCTCCGTCCATGAGACGTAGGGGCAAACATCGAGCACTTCGTCTTCGGCCTTCGGCCCTCGGTCTTCACTTCGTCTTCGTCTTCGACCCTCGACCCTCGGCCTTCGCTTTCGGCCTTTGGGGTGTCTTCGACCTTCGGGGTCTCTTCAGCAAGGTTGCAAGAGCTCACCATTTCAGACACTCCCTCTTGAACGTTGCAACCTTTGTATATGTCCGGTCCTATTGCCTTTCTTTGTTTTGTGAAGAGTGGTTTGTCGAGCAGCTTCGTGAGCAAATCTGCAACCATGTCTACGGATTTTATATATTGGACATTCTCCTTTTGAGATCAGGTCTCTAATTTGATGGTACTTTAAAGGTATGCGTTTGATCTTCGAATGGAAGATTGGACCCTGGGATAGATATATGGCACTTTGAGAATCCATCATCATCGTGTATGGTTCTCTTTGCTGTATGCCAATTGCCTCCAACATCATCTGCAACCATATTACCTCATTCGCCATCTTCGAAGCTGCGACATATTCAGCTTCGCATTGAGGATTGAGTCACTAACATTTGTTTCTTGCATGTCCAGCTGATTACTACTCTGCACGCTATCGAACATTCTCTTGTCACAGATTTGTTGTCATCTTTGCAGCTTGCCCAGCTTGCATCACTGTAGTGTTGTAGCTTGAATCCTTTTCTTCTTTTTCTGCTTTGTAGGTTAATCCCATATTTTGGGTGCCTTTCAGATATTGGAGAATTCTTCTAACCATTTGCCAATGTGCCATGCTAGGGTTGGAGGAGAATTGGCTCAATGCATAGACAAAGAAAGCCAAGTCGGGTCTGGTACAAATTGTAAGGTACATTAGACCACCGATCAAGTTCTGGTATGGTATACCTTCCATTTTCTGTCTCTCCTCATCAGTGTTTGGGCAGTCCTATTTCGTCAATCTGACTCCAACTATCATTGGTGTGGCTTTTTCTTTGTAGTCCAACATTTGGTACTACTCTTTTGCGTATTCTGATTGACTCAGATCCATTACTCCTCTCATTCGATCTCTTCTGATCTGCAGCCCAAGACATTTTGTCGCTTCTCCCAAATATGTGATTTCGTAACTTGTAGAAATCGGACTCTTGGTTTTCTTGATAATTGCTGCTTTAGCCACAAACTCCAGTATATGATTCCATAATAGTAGAATATGCAGGTAAATAAGTTTTTCAATAATTGCGTAAAAGTTCTCAGAATTGATTTCTAAGTGTTTTAGACCTAGGGATGAATTTTCCTCATGACCCAAAAATTGAATCGTGCGATGAAACAATTAAAAAATGCAGACTGTGCAAAACTAGTTCAAAATGCACAGTTGCGAAAAAGAACAAAGAAAAAAGTAAGAAAAAATGCTAAGGCTTTGAAAGATAGAAACAATTGATTTCTTCAATTAGTTTATTTTATTGTTGGTCTTTCACAAGTAGGTTAAGCCTTTGTGAGTTGGATTTTAGGTTAAGCCATCATTTGAGTCAGTTCCTAAGTAGAGAAACGAGAGAAGAGCGGATGTTACCCTTCGAATACTCATCCTATGCTTGCATTGTCTTTTCAGCATCCATATTCATGCTGGTAGGAAGAAGCCTTAGCATCAACTAGTTGGGAGACAACCATAGCCATGCTAGAAGGAGCCTTAGCCAGAATTAGATGCCAAAGAGCTAACAGTGGTGCCATTGCCACTCAGTTTTTTGCTTTCTCTACTTTCTAGCTACTCTTCCTGTTTTTCAAGCTATTTCTTGTTTGGTGTCTTTTGCTTGTTGATTCCCTTTTCTTGCTTGTTGCTATCTTTTTGTTGCTTACTGCTTTTTGCTTTATGCTTTCTTTTTTAAGCATCCTTCCTTGCTTGTTCCCAATTCTAGCCTATGCCATGAGCGACGTTTCCTCAACGTTAAGGCTATCCACATGGCATCTGTTTGTTGGCTCTATAGCGTTAAGCCTATGCTAATCACGTGTCATTACTTTGTTGGCCCTGCTCTTCTTGGGCGTTGAGTTGGGGATAAAAGCTATTCTTCACCAACTGATGATGTGGTAGCATCACGTTCATCTGGAGACAGAAGCTATTTACAAGTTTTGCAGAACATTTTTACTAATGATATTATTGGACGTGCAGATGAAGGCCACGTGATTCATTATGTGGTCATCCTAACCCCATCATGCTGCACGTGATAATGTGATAAGTGATAACTATTAGAGCAGAACCTCTATCTTCTTGTTGAGACACGAGACAGAGTAGAACCTGTATTTTGCTTCTCAGACAGATGCTTGCATCTGCTGAAGAGATCATGAGAGATCGTGTTGCTGAAGAGATCGTGTTGAACTCAAAAGAATACCTCCACTCAACTGCAGAGCGGGATCGTGTTGCTGAAGAGATCGTGTTGAACTCAAAAGAATACCTCCACTCAACGGCAGAGTGGTACTTATCTATCGTGCTCTTTTATTTGGCTTTCTAAGCATTTGAAACAGTGAAGACTGCAGATTCTGATCATCCATTCAACATTTAATGTTGTTTTTTGAGCATAAGTGCTGCATTCTCATGCCCGCGACAGAATTGAATGTTGATGATCTGAGATTCTCAACAGTCGTTTGATTTCAATGGGAACGGTAGACACTCTTCAGCGCTCTTCTATTACTGCATCTTCGCTGCAGATTCTGATCATCCATTCAACATTTAATGTCGTTTTTTGGGCATAAGTGCTGCATTTTCATGCCTGCGGCAGAATTGAACGTTGATGATCTGCGATTCTCAACAATCGTTTGATTTCAATGGGCATGTTACACACTCTTCAGCGCTCTTCTATTACTGCATCTTCGCTTCAGATTCTAATCATCCATTCAACATTTAATGTCGTTTTCTGAGCATAAGTGCTGCATTCTCATGCCTGCGGCAGAATTGAACGTTGATGATCTGCGATTCTCAACAATCGTATGATTTCAATGGGCACGTTAGACACTCTTCAGTGCTCTTCTATTACTGCATATTCTTTCAAAACTGTCATCTGTGACGTTTTAAGGATGGAAATGTTATGTTCTTTTTTTCTCAAGTATTTCACATGTGATTTTCTCACAAATGGATCGTGCTATGCTGAAGATTTCTAGTGCTTTGCCACTGTAAATGCTTTTAGTCTTAACTCATTTACACAAACCTGCGATGGCACTTCCATCATCATGGCTTTTGCTTCATATTCCAAGTCCAGTAAGATATTGTTGGATTTCACGTCACATTGCAGCACTGGAGGATTATAGTCATGGTGCAGATATGCTAGGCCTTCTGCTGCTCCAAGTGCAATTTTACAGCGTGTAGCCCAGCTCAAGATGCTTGCTTTGGGGCTATGTAGCTGATATCCAAGACTACAATTGGGCATGTAATCATAGACAAATAGTTTGGCATCTTGACTGGACAAGAGCACAGGAGCTTCACAATGTTTTTGTGATGCAACTCCCCAAGAGTCTCCACCTACGCATTGAATCCATAGTCATGCTTTTTGTGACCCTTCGCTTCGGTCCAAAGCTCCTTGACTGCCACTTCCTATCCATTGCTAAGTGTTGCCTTGTAGACTTTGTCAGCTCCCCTAGTTCCAATCGAGTTGTACTCATCCAGGGAGCTCAACACTTCATGCTCACTCAATCCCAGCTTATGGAAGGAGGTCAGGCTCCACAGAGTCCCTCTCCTTCATATTGAAATAAGATTTTTATGAAAAAACGCATGACTCAACAAACAGGATCAGAGCTGCAGCTGCAAAAGTTGCACCTACACACCAAGCCAATGGGCCAGTTCATTTTCTGCGTTTTTCTAACTGCACAAGATATCCCCACTTAGATAATTCTTTGAATTATCCAAGTTGGTAAGGGCAGTGAGGTTCCGTAGAGCTGATGGGATTGAAACTGTGAAGGAGTTTCTGGGTAAATTGAGCTGAGATAGTTGATGACATTTGGAAGGTTGAGGCTATCGACGTGGCATCTGTTTGTTGGCCCTGCCCTTTTTGGGCAGTATGGGCAGGGATACTCTGACAGTTTCAGCACGTGATGACGTGTTCCCATCACGTTCATGTGCGGACAAAAGCTATTTCTGAGTTTTGCAAAACACTTTTTATTACTCGTATTGGACGTGCACATGAAGGCCACGTGAATCAGTATGTCGTCATCATGACCCATCATGATGCACGTGATAAGATGATAACGATCAGAGCAAAACCTCAACCTGTATCTTGCTGCTGAGACAGACGCTTGCATGTGCTGAAGAGATCGTAAAAACACCAGAGGGAGAGAGAGAGAGAGAGAGGTCGCAATTACAGCTTACATGTAACACTGTCATGCACTTGTTCTAGTTTCTAACTTCCAAGTTATCTCACAATGACCTCTTTGTGTATGTGACTAGCGCAGTCACCATTTGCCTGCATTGGTTGGAGTATCAAATCAGCTTTTGAAAGTTTCCACTACGAGAGAACAATTGCGTTAACAAAGATCACTTGTACCTGTATATTTGCATTAGCTAACTTGCACAAATTCCATCTGGAATTCCTCGAAAGAGCCGGCCGCTTCAGAGAAGCAAGCCCTGTAATCGTGGAACGATAATTCAATCGACTATTGGATAGCCGAGGCCAGTTCTCCTCCTTCCAATCCTGTTCCCACGATGCACCTTTCTGGGAACAGTAAAATATTGTAAAGGTAATATACTTCGTATTTTTATTCGATCCCATGCAGTGGTCAAAAAGTCTTGCCGAAATTGAGCCAAAGCAAATATTTCTGTATTTTTAGTTTCTTCAGGAGATATTGCTAAAGAAGCTTCTGTAGCTATTCGAAAGTATTCATCTTCTTCCGCTGAAAAACATCAACCATATTCTCATTTCGTTCTCCAGATGATACTTCATCATGTTCTTTTTGAAAGGTACTCTGCAAGAATCCCCAATTATTAATACTTGCATAGATAGCCAATGATGAAATAGGTCCATGGGAAGAATACGTCCATAATTACTAGGATGAATATCTCGTGCCTTTTTGGGCCTAAAGAACTTAATCTTCGTTTATGAACTATTTTTGTCAATGGATTAGTTTGATCCAAGAAATGCGACGAGGAATGCGAACCAAAGAATTCTTTAAAAGTTCTTGATAATGGACTCGAAGTTACTAAACTCTTAATAGTTGGTACACGCTTGCGACGAGTTGCCCTGTTTATTCTTTTACGCACTAAATCTTCCGGACGTTCCAATGCCAATCCAAATCGATTTTGTAATAAATCCGCTACAAAACAAATACGTTTATTTTTAAGGTGATCTATATCATCAGAGGTACCTATTTCAGTTCGAAATTTCATTGAATAATCTATAGCTGCTAAAACATCTTTCGGTAATGAAAAAAATTCCATCTTTAGATACATTAAGATTAAGTTTCTTGTTAATATTAAATCTACCTATTTTTCCTGATTAAAATTTTGGTTCAAATTTTTTTCTCTTTAATTCTTCAGAAATATTGGAAGATTCTACATCTCCAACTATACCAAATATTTGTTTATAAAGTTCCACATCTCCAACTATACTTCCTGTGTTATTAGCTTTATCTCATTTATAGTGTAGATGTTGTTTTTTTTTACATTGGCAAGACTGGTGATTTGCTAGCTTTCTAACGCAAGATCTTTTTATGATTTTAGATCATCAACAGAAGAGCATAATCATTGCTGGTTGCTACAAAAATCAAATGTTGTTGGAAGGATCCTGCGCGTGTTGGGATAGCAGAATCATTGCTAGCCGGGTGTTGGAAAACACTTCTACAAAACTTTCGAAATCTTACAAAAATCAACTGCTTCATCTGTCTTCAGACTTCGCAAATAAGATTCGATCTTTTCCATTCTGCTCAGGTTACCTTCCTTATAACTTGTGATTTCTGAATTTCTGATGTATGTCGTTTTGAAACTACAAACATTATGATTGAAATGGAAGTCGCGACAACAACATGCATGATTACTCTTTAGTTTTTGAATATTCTAAATTCATTTTTGGTGCACGGCCATTTATTTGGCTAGGTGCTACTCATGAATTTCCAATAATGTTTTCTATACCTGCTAATTGTCGATTCATTTTTGGTGCATGGTCATTCATTTGGGTAGGTGCTATTGATGAATGCATAATTATCATGGTTGTTTGTTGGATGTTTATTATTTAAAAACTGTGTGCATTCTATGACTGTGTTGCCTGAAGATTTTAAAAATATATAAATGTTTCAATTTTAATATTTTTAGTATATGTTTTTATTTTTGTATGTGATTTAGTACATTTCAATTTTGTATTTCATATTTCGATTACAACACATGCTTACAATTTCATATTTCTAGTATTACCAACTCATTAACTTGTTTATGATTCGTAATAACTTAATTCCGATTCATGAAATGGGCTTTATTACAAGGCTGAGTTTGTAAATTGTTACTCCTAATTAGTAAAACAGATTTTTTATTATATGCAAGTTGTTGTTTTAACAGTTGTTCTGAAATCAAATTTGTTATTGTAAATTCAATATTTCAGCATTGGTAACTGTTAAGTTTGTTTGCAAAAAATATCGGCGACTAAAGAAAAATTCTTCTCGAATCTTTATGTACATGTATTTGCTGATCAATAATTGGTTTCAACAAGATTCAGTTATAAGAAGTTCTTTGTAATGGCTATGTGCTATTGATGAATCTCAATAACCAATTCTATACCTGATAATTATTGATACATCTTTGGTGCATGTGCATAGAGTATCAACTCTTGGTCCATAGATTAATAATCTGAATATTGCATATAGCAATAGGCTATTATAAGCAGCCAAAAACTTGCAGTTCGACTGAGCCTGGTGGGTCAAAAATTCATGCAGGTCTTCTTTCCTCTAACCGACTTCTTTGAATCCACAATATCACCTCAGAACAACAATTGAATTGTAGAAAGTGTGAACTAGTTGAGAGACAAAAAAATATGGTTGTCGATGAGACCGATTGACTGGAGTTGGTTTATTGAATTCGTGTGGCATTCAAATTCAATCTTAATAGATTCTAGGTTCTAGCTTTAGAGATGTCAAGAAATAGGTCAACATCTTTACATCCTTTCCAATTTGAAGAAAATCGGAATTTGATTGAGCTTACGTTCCATCCTTTGGTTCTCGCTCTCCAATTTCTTTCTTTGCAATTCAGAATATCTTTCATTTTGTTTTCTTTGTCTTTTGAGATCTCTTAGTAGAGATTTTCGAACTTTTCCTTCTCGCGACTTTGCAATTGACCAATTTTTGCATGCGCATTGAGAGTGACGAGCAGCGGATTCGATCGAAACCAAGAAAATATTTCAATATGACAAAAACTTGGAAAAATTAAGAGTTTGCAAAATGAACGAGATATGAATCACATAGGCATGATCTACCTTCTTTGTAATATACGATGTAAATTCACGAAACTTTACTTGCATATACCATTCAACTTTGAAAAGCTCTGCCTTTTCCCAGAAGCTGAGTACAAATTATTTATATGCATTTCACATTGGTAAAATAATGTCAATTAGATGCGAACGATCTTTTCTTTGGCAAACTTCAAAATTCAAATTTCATACTGCAAAATTGTACGGAGACAGGCATAATCTCCTTCTTGAAAAATTTGAAGAGGACAATTGCCACCTCTTCATGGCAACATGCCAACAACACAATACTAACATTTCTAACTTATAACAACTACTAACAATGTGGAAAAGGCTGTTCGCATCCATTCGCCATTATTTCAACATTTTAAAACGGATTTAACGATGATTGTCCGTATCTTTTACATCTTCACATGCAAAAGAATTACAAATGTATGTATCACGAAATCACATACAAGTATGAATAAACACATATAATTCAAATTTAATTTACAACATAATCACATAGCTTTGTATAATCATAAATAGATCGAATTCTTGTGCCTTGTAGATTGCCATATGTATTGAGCAATAGGACATGGATCGTGTTTCTATTAGATGCTAACACAACTTAGGATACTTCAAGATATTTCGCGAAGGTTTTTTAATCCTCTTGTTTCCTAATATTTGTTTTAATCTTATTAATGGCGATTATATTTGCACCCATTTGTAATCTAACGTAGTTTAATTTTCAATTTCCTACTTTTACCTTGTAATATCGGTTTTCCATGTTTGTATTTATTCTATATTCATTTTTGGTGCGTGGCTATTTATTTTGGTATGTGCTATTTATGAATTTTTAATAACCACTTTTGTGTCGATAATTACTGATTTCTCCTTGATGCACAGCTACTCATTTACCTACCTGTTTTTGATGAATGTATAACTACTATGGTTGTTTGTTGCATGGTTAGTCACAATTCTTGGTTCTTTTGAATTCATTTTTGGTTCACGGCTATTCAATTGGCTGTGCTATTGATGAATCTCAATAACCATTTGCGTACCTGACACTATTTACTTGATTAGGTGCTATTGATGAATCTATAACTACCATGGTTGTTTGTTGCATGATTACTCTTCAGTTTTTGATTATTCTAAATTCATTTTTGGTGCACGACCATTTACCTGACTAGGTGCTACTCATGAATTTCCAATAATCCTTGCTATACCTGCTAATTGTCGATTCATTTTTGGTGCATGGCCATTCATTTGGGTAGGTGCTACTGATGAATGCACAATTATCATGGTTGTCTGTTGCATGTTTATTATTTAGGAATTGTGTGCATTCTATGACTGTGTTGCCTAAAGAATTAAAAAATATATACATGTTTCAATTTTAACATTCTTAGTATATGTTTTTATTTTTGTATGTGATTTACTACATTTCAATTTTGTAATTCATATTTCAATTACAGCACATGTTTACAATTTCATATTTATAGTATTATCAACTCATGAACTTTTTTATGATTTGTAATAATGTAATTGTGATTCATGGAGTGGGCTTTACTACAAAGCTGGATCTGTAGATTGTTATTCCTAACTACTAAAAAAGATTTTTTATTATATGCAATTTGTTGTTTTAACAGTTCTTCTGCAATCAAATTTGTTATTGTAAATTCAATATTTCAGCATTAATAACCATTAGGTTTTTCTACAAAAATTATCGACGACTAAAGAAAAATTCTTCCGAAATCTTTACATACATCTATTTGGCAATCAATAAGTTGTTTCAAAAACATTTACTTACAGGAAATTCTTTGTAATGGCAATGTGCTATTGATGATTCTCAATAACCATTTGTGTGCTTGATAATTATTGATACATCTTTGGTGCATGATCGTTTACTAGTTAGGTGCTATTGATGAATCTATAACTGCAATGGTTGTTTGTTGCAAAATTACTCTTCGGTTCTTGATTATTCTAAATTCATTTTTGGTACGCAGCCATTTATTTGACTAGGTGCTACTCATGAGTTTCCAGTAATTTTTTGTATGCCTACTAATTGTCGATTCATTTTTGATGCATGGCCATACATTTGGGTAGGTGCTATTGATGAATGCATAATTATCATGATTGTCTATTGCATGTTTATTATTTAAGAATTGTGTGCATTCTATGACTGTGTTGCTTAAAGATTTTAAAATTATATAAATGTTTCAATTTTAACATTTTAGTATCTGTTTTTATTTTTGTAGGTAAGTTTAGTACATTCCAATTTTGTATTTCATATTTCAATTGCAACAGATGCTTGCAATCTCATATTTCTGATATTATAAACTCATTAACTTTTTTGTGATTTGTAATAATTAAATTATGATTTATGAAGTGAGCTTTATTACGAGGCCGGGTCTATAAAATGTTATTCCTAACTAGTAAAAAAGACTTTTTATTATATGCAATTTGTTGTTTTAACAGTTATTCTGCAATCAAATTTTTTTTATTGTAAATTCAATATTCCGGCATTAGTAACCATTAGGTTTTTCCGCAGAAATTATGGGCGAGCAAAGAAAAATTCTTTTCAGATCTTTACGTACATCGGTTTGCCGATTAATAAGTGGTTTCAACAACACTGAGTTACAAGAAGTTGTTTGCAATGAGGCTCGTGTGAGAGCACTTACAAACAAAATAATTCAAGCGGCATGTAAAAAATATAACTCCAATGAAGAAAAAGTAGAAAATATTTCTAGTTTTATTGGAAATGTCAGTAAATGTCTTCAGGACTTGGGAGATGAAGTTCCCTCAGGGATAGATAGAACTAAATTAGAATGTTGGGACAAGCTGTGGAGAATACAAAAAGAAAAAAATAAAAGAGTTAAACACATCGAGTCACAAATTGTGTTATAAAAAAAAAAGCGATTGGAACATCAATGCCATTCACATGTGGAAGACAATTCATCAATAGAGTTTAAGAAAACAGATTTTACTCGACTAGCAGCGAGTGTCAGGAATTCCGAATGCACTCTATCAGTGGGAATTCCAAATGATGCAATTGTTTGGAAAGAAAGAGTTGGATCTGGTACATTTGGAGCCTGTTTTAAAATTGGAATCATCAGAATATCTTTTTTCCTTGAAGAAGTTGTTTTTGCTGCAAAGAGATACAAAGGTGAGCGGCAAGATAGATTGAAATCCTTCGCGCAGGAAGTTAGTATTGATATTGCGCACATGGGAATTGTACGGAGTATTGGACATACACGACAACCTCCTTTGGTCTCTATCTTCCCGTACTTCAATCGAGGTAGCATGGACGATACGATGATGAAACTACCAATAAAAAATGGCTCGTTCAGAAGAGCCATGGCAAAGTTGCAGGGAAATGGTAAGATAAAAAGTTCTCAAGTAGATCCTATTATAGCGTTACATGAGATGGTCAAGATAAAATCAATTTGTGACCATGTGTGTGGCATCTCACATGCTTTCGTGCAAACAATGGCATTTGCACATAATGAATTTCTTTTACATTGCGATTTGCATGCAAATAATGTCATGATCGATTTCACCAACCAAATGCATCCTAGAATTGGTGTTATCGATTGGGGAATGGTAGTAAGAGTCCAATACGAATCCAAAAAATCTTGGGTGGCTAATTCGACAACCCATGCACTTCGGCCGTGGTTAGCTCCTGAGTTGCTAAATCGCAACCATGTGTACACGAGAGCTATAGACACATGGTCAGTGGCATGGCTGATCACCGAACTCATCACATTTTGTGAGGAGATTTGTAAGTTGCACTATCCTGATTGGAATCAAAGCCTTGCAGCAGCTAATGCAGAGCATATCAAATATATTGTCGCAAAAGAATATTATATTGCTGACGAACATGCGAGAAGAAACTTACAAGATTTAGATAATAATCTTAAGAGTTTTAACTTGCATCCAGATCAATATCTTCGACCAATGGCCGAACTGATGCCTGCATTTTATATATTTTAAATTTACAGATACTATGTGCAAAGAACAAAGAACAGATATAAGTTATATTGCATGTCATGATATTTTCACGCAACATAATTGCAAATTTATTTTTGTATGAGTTTATTTGCTAATATGTTTGAAATTTAAAATGGATTATGAAAATATGTCATGCTAAATAGATGTGGAATGATATGATATTTTAAAACTACAAGTTAGCAATCGATTCAGCTGTTTTGTTCTATTTTTTTCTTCTTCTTTCAAACCTCTTCAAATACTTGCTACAATTCTATCTGTTATGATACATTTTCTAATGTACTATGATACGTTTTTCTTTCTTTGTTATCTAAAAACCATAAATAATCATTTGGTATGTCTATATGTTTACAGGTGTTAATATAAAGACTACTTCCTCTTTTTGATACTTCAAATGATAAAATTTTCATCTCATTTTGTAGCTTTTCGATTCAAAGACGCATATTACGATCTTTTTTTAAAGCATTTAAATTCTAATACGTATTGTAATTGCCATCTTTCTTGTTGCTTGGACTATATTCATGACATCATCCATGAACAAAAAATGCTCGTTTGCTAGACAAAGAACATTGAAAAAATAAAGGGACAATATTATACTCTTCAATAGGATGAGACTAGAAATTTCAGAAATGAATAATCAAAGGTCGAAAATCAGTATGAATCTAGTAAAATGTATGAACTGTTGTTCCACTTGTGGCAGCTCAACTTTTTCCATGCAACACATTTCCAAAAAAAACATATTAGAAATTGATAATATACCTACGTACGCAATAGCCAGTACATTTTTATGGAAATATACATATGAAAATGAATCCAAAAAAGCATGGTATGTCTGTAATTCTTGTGTAAAAAATAAACATAGAATATGCTACACTGTATTTCAATCACCTGAAGATATACGAAGCATCTTGAGATTAGAGCCTTTTGTAGTGCAAAATCTAGCCTTCGTTGATGTTTCAATTGAAACAAAAAGACGATATAAATCTTTTTCGAAAGGCTGGATCACAACAAAATCATTGCTTGATAATGCAATTGCATGTGATCTACATATTGAAAATGAGTCTGCAAAGAGACAGTCCCTCCAAAGATTGTTAAAACAAAATTTAGAACATAATCCATTATTTGCAAGCTTTTACACCATGTATGAGAAAAATGATCCGGACAATAGTCTAGCCTTCATTTCTCTACGATCTATCGATCATCTTCTCCCTGGCAATGTTGCATATGAAACTATCACTGTTGACCCCCTCCAAAAATTGTATATTCTACTAGAAGATACAACCCCATTAGCAAAGCATAATGACAAACGACATCATGATATTTATCAATATTCAAATGTAAAACTAAGAAACAATAACAAAATTTACTCAAAACATATAGGGCTTGTAAATATTAGTCAACATAATGACGAACCCACGTTAACATTGGAAACAAGCTTGTTTCCTTTTTTATTTCCATTTGCTCATGGATTTTATGATGGAAATATAAGCTTCGTTGATTATGCTAGCCTACGAGCAAGTTCTTTCTTTTTGATGTTTACACTATATCTGCCCTACATGATAGCAAATTAGGCAAGCAATTTTAATATCGAATAGCGTTCCATCAATAGTGCTACAAAAAGATATAATCAGCTTTCTCTCAAAGAATAAGAAAGCATCTCAACAACAAATATTCAGTCATGTTTTAAAATATACTCTACCAACTCAAATTCCAAACACACCATCTTGGCATAGACGCAATTTAAAAGATCTCTTAACAATGGTTGAACACTGGGGACTCCCCCAATTTTTTTTAACATTGACTGCGGACCTAACGGGTCACGTCCCGAACACAACCATATATAGTAAACTAAATAAAATGTACACCAATTACATCATCACATTTAGAGCTTACATAAAATGTATATCAGATTAACTCTGATTTCTAACTCTCTCCCTTAAGCTCAAATGTGATAAGAGTGAAAAAACAATAATTTGTAGCAATGTCTGGAGTGTCCAAAAGATGTTATGCATATCCTGCTACTCTGTACTAACTCACACTCAAGCACACCAACAAACCACCAGGTTTGACTCACAAAGTATCATGCAAACAGAATACAGAGAGTCTACCATACTCTCGAGCAACTGACTCGTCCCCAATCCAAGTTGACCACAAGTGGACCACATGAGCGACATGGCTCAAACTGAGGAAATCCCACTGCCACCATGAGACTTACATCCTCCATCTAGCTAGGCTGACATCCTATCAGACACTTACAAGCACAAACCTGTAAATTTGACATAAATGAGCGACTGAGACTCAACCTAAGAAAATCTTATTGCCACCATAAGATTGCACCCTCACCAGATAGACAACTAGTAGACAATGACAAGTCAATGAGCATAAAATGACTACTTTGTTTTACTGTAGCAAATGCACAACCACATACGACTCCGACTCAGATCTAGACTCCCGTGACAAGGCAACATGCAAGCCCACACACACTCATGCAAACCAACACGAATGATAAAGTGTCAAATACATGACCAAGGCCTGCCCATAAGTGATATCTTGTCGTACCAACACCTGTGCCACCTGTAGATCTGCTGCTACACCACTGGTCACCAAATCAGGTCTCCAACCATGGCCCGCACCTATAACAAGATGTCCTCACGTCCAAGCATACCCAAATAACCAATAAGTCCTGAAAGCTGATCCCCATCCATTCTCCATGCTCCAAGCACAGGACTCAATGAATGAATGTACACAAACTTCACCATAGGCTATACCTGAGTAGCTCGCCCACCTCCCAGAGATACTGATGATGATCTGCCTCTCCTACATCTCATGTAGGCTCAACTTCCCATGCTTGACATTGCCAACTCTGATTTGATCAGTATATAGGCCTCCCACCAAGGAGCCTATCTCCCCACAACATCCATCATAGTGTCCAAGCCAAAGCAAATGCAAACTAGATCCACTATCGTGATGAATAACTCACCCACGATCCATAGCATATCAGGTAGGATAGCTCCAGAACCCTATACCCTAGATCTAACCAAAAAATGCATCCTGCTTACCAAAAGTTGATGGATAGAAATAACATGTGACGCCAACCTGGAGACTACTGTGCATATGACCATGCAGCTCACCTGATTACTCGCCAAAGTATCAACTATCACTCCCTGAGCAACCATCTCCATCCCTGCTGGCTCACAACCATGGGCATGCTAGATCCACATCACCCCGTAATGCTTTCCATGCCCTCAGGATATGTACCACCCTAGGTACACTCCATGCCACCTACGTCCAAGTAGGCTTGACCCATCCCTAGGTCATCACATGATGCACCAGCTGAAGAACATCGTCCATACATCAAATGACATATCATACCTGAGCAATTGTAGCATCTCCCTGAGTGCCACCCCAATGGACTCGTCATCCACATACTATGCTCACCTGATGTCTCCGATCTTGGTCACCATCCTGCTAGACAAGCCGAACTCCAAAGCATCACCTGCTCCACCTAGCTCCTAGCATCTGCTCACTCTCCCTGGCTATGTGCCACCCGACACCATGCCAATGCAAGCATATCCCTGAGTCGCCGCTCATGGGATCCCAAGACTAATGTCTCCCTAATCGTATTGAGGTATATGGTTCTGAGTGACTTCCTCTAGGCTTATCCCTGATCTCACCACCTGAGAATCTGCACCATGGAAATTCCAACACCTGTGATAAGCCTAGGCTCCTGCAAATATAGCCAATTGCATGAAAGCTATAGATAGCTTATCCACGCCCGTGATGGTAGATGCCTCCCCATCGATGCCAATGTCCAAAACTGGCCCCTTGCTGTAATGCCAACCTGTACTCCCAAATGAGCACACCATGAAGTCCTCACCATCAGTGTCCCCCTCTAGTAGATCGCTAGAAAAATACCCATCATAGTGTTTGCTCTCTGATCACACCCCGTGCGATCTCCATCAGCTCTCCAACCTAGAGATGGCTCTCAAAGCTTCACGCTTTGTCCATTTGCCTTTGCAGTGTCCTGATTCTATCATGAATCCCGCCTGTAAGTCCTGTCCAATCTACATACTCAAGTCCAATATGAAATAGCTGCCCCCTGATGATCATCCCATGTCATCCTGCAGTGCTATCCCTACCAGGTATTCCAATGCCATCCCGGATCACAAAGATCTGAGTATCTACCCTGTAGTGCCCACCTGTATTCTCCCAAGCTAGCTCCAAGCTACTCTTGTGAATGGTTCCAAACCACTCCCTAAGAATACATTGAGATGTGAACTCCAAAGCCACCATCAAGTCCCTCACATAATGTGACATGCCAATATCCCTCCAAGTGAACCAGTGAGATCTTCCATGGCCCAAACCAAACAATCTGCACCCTGTCATCACTGAAATCTGCATCCCTGATGCAATACTGATATGGCAAATTGACTTGACTTATTTAAACTAGTAGTTGAAGTGTATCTCTTCGATGACAAACTTGATACACTGCTCCACAACTACAATGGCTTGATCAAAATTGGCTTACCGACCGCAAAACCACAAAATCATCACACTCACCACTCACCAAGAGCATCCAAAGTGTGATTATTGACCTGTTCTTCATCCTCTGTGTGTCCCACACACAACTCATCCAATGCAAGTCCGCTATCTTGCCCAATGGCTTTCAACTGGCACCACCTCACACTTCCATCACCTGTGACCGCCAAAATGTGTGTACCTTCAAGCTAGCCCATATTTCCCTTCGAACGAGAAATTTCCAAGCTACAGATGCATGTGTCAATGTAGCTATCACTTGACTCAACAATGGCACTACCGATCATACCTGTGAGAGCGTTCCCCCAAAACGCCACTTGACGTTGGTTGGTTCTAACTCCAAAAGTTGAACCCGTTCACAAAAATTTTTCACCTGTAATCGGCATACCATGCCTAGCTCTCACCTGTGATTGCTTGCCCTCTCAAAATTGTAGCCAATGATGAGTAGTCACGTCGCCAAACTGCACTTCCATCGTCAAAACTAGCTTTCTCCACACAATTCTGCTACCATTCGCCCCCATACTGCATTGACCGCCTCCAAACACCCTGTTACCTTGTCAGGAGTAAGTAATAATGATTTCAAAGTGATAATGCCTCATTGTACCACCCTGTAACAGGTTTCACTAGCCAAAAATTGCCCCAAATTTGGCCCTATGGTACCCAAATGGCGAATGTAGCCCATCACTAGGTCACCCGCACTCCGCTCAATAGAATGGTGAAAAAAACATGCCAAAACGTGTTTCTCCCTACTCTATGACGTCGCTCTGTCCGCTAGCTCTGAGCAGCCAGTTGCAGGGGTCATTTTCGCCCAAGAATGGCCAAAAAAGGTGCCCTCTAGCTATAAGTAGCCCCTTTGCCATTTGCCCTTGCAAAATGAACTGTATTTTCATTCTGAAATTTTTTAATGAAGAAATGACATTTCTGCCCTTTGGCTCCAAATTCACATTTCAATGTGAAAATTTTTAATGAAAAATTTTCAAGGACTGGCCTTCAGCCCTTTCAGGGCTCTCTTCAAACCCATCCAAGGGTGTTCCTTGATCTTGCCGCCTACATTTGTCTCTCCACAATCGATCTTCACCGTTGATTAGAAGACTTGGAGATCAAGTGGCCACACACATTTCTGTGCACCGAAACACTCTCCTGCAGCCGCTACGCACTTCTATACACGATGGCATTCGCGCAACTGGGCGCGCGCGAGGTCCCGCAACCTCTCCACGACCTTCTTCCCAACCTTTCTTCCTTTCTCTCTCATGTTTACAAAGCTATGGCTGCTAGATACAATATAATCCAGCTCAATGTTGGCTATATGGCGTGCCACGGCCTTTTGCAGGCATCCTCACCTAGCTGGGGTGCCCAACAGTAGCCGTTTATAACTCCCAAAAAGTTTGCCTACAGACCAAGATCCAGAGTTTTTCCATAAAAAACCCTAGCCATGAGAAGAAGAAAAAATAACTTGGGCATTTTCCATTCTCACTCTGAGATCTTTCTTGCAGCTACCTACCTCAAGGCATCTGATGCAATTTACAGTTTGACAATTGGTGCGGTATCGACTGCAAACAAGCTGATTTTCCCAGAAATTCGTCAACACCCCACAAAACTGAAAATCTAAATTTCCTCCGTTTTCAACCAAATTTGACTCTGTAAATTGCTATGGCTCTCTATCACTGCTCTTTGCAAATCCTCTACAAGCTCCGTTGCGCCAAACAGCTGTCCACACAGTGAATCATGAAGCCAACACCGATGATTTCCCCGAAACCACCGAAACTGCAAGTTTCTCCGCGAATTCTCCTCGGAATCCATCTACGACGATTGTTCTGATCTTCCCCGAAGCTCCGATCGAAGGAACTTTGCTGTCTCCTGCCATCCGAACTGCTTGTACCCCGTATGGAGTCCTCTCTTCTAAGACGCTTTGAGTGCTATTTCTCCTGGTGAAAGACGCTATCCCATAGCTCCACCGGATCGTGCATACCTGCTACACCTTGTAGCTCTAATACCAAGTTGAAATTCTGTTAGGATCTAGTGCAGTATGTAGATCACATCACACAATCACCATAGCCACTCCTCAGAAGCTCTCAAAGATGGCACAACAAAAGTTAGTAGATTACAAAGAAACACTGTACAAATAGAGTATTCACAAACTGCATGAAAAAGACAGGTGTCCTAAAATTGGCCTACCACCTGTCAAACTAAGGTCGGGCCCAATATGGCCAAATTCGACCGACAAACTTGGGACATGCCCCCAAGTATAGCAAGTATTGTAAATAACTCTGTACAGGCTAATTCTTCCTATGTGTGGCTACCCGGCTAATCCAAGTAGCCGTCTACGGGATCAGTGCCAGATCAATATATCCTAATGGGTCACGTCCCGAACACAACCATATATAGTAAACCAAATAAACTGTACACCAATTACATCATCACATTTAGAGCTTACATAAAATGTATATCAGATTAACTCTGATTTTCAACTCATCTCAGTTAGCAAAACAGACATTTACAGTCCACAACTTATCCGCAATTCCAATAAATCAACTTTACATAAAAAATCTAATACCAACCAATTTCTGACACAAATTAATATCTAAAGCAAAATTTATTGTGATAGATGAAATGTCATTGCTAACTGATCAAATTTTAACATATGTGATCCATCAAAAAAATCAAATAAAAAAAAATCCATCTAGCATTGTATTTGAAAATTATATCTTACTTTAAGTCGGTGATCATGCACAGCTTTCAGCCATTTGTAAACACAAATTAGAATCGCTTTGTTTAATATGTCATCTTTCAAACTCTCCATTCTGGAAAATTGCAACACACTTGCAACTATCCTATTCAATTAGGCATGCTGATGATCCCGAATACCTTCATTTCCTGAACAAAATTAGATTCCAAAAGCCCATGCAACTGGAAATAGATGAAACATTAACTACTTGTACACTTCCTAGGTCCAGCATACCTGATATAGCAAATCATAATACGACTATCATATGTACCCATAGAGAAGATGTGCTCTATTTTAACAACCTCATCTTACAAAACTATTTTCTACCTCGGATATACTAGAAATTTCTGTTAAAACAAATGCTACATTAGAAAGTGATCTGACAACATGGATCAATGATCCATTATTCCATCAAATTCCAAAACTAGCTATAGGAGCAAAAGTCATGGTACTTGCAAACTTGGATATTCCAAATGGTATAGTCAATGGCACCATAGCTCACATAACTAACTGCCTTCAAATATTCCAAGATTCATGAATTGACAACAATCATCATTCAAACTGAAACCCAAAAAAAAAAATTCAATATAACAAGATCTGCATTTGCAAATATTCGATTCGATACGAAAATATTTTACAAATCTACATTTCCAATAATGTTAGCATATGCTATCACTGCACGGTGTGACCATTTAGGAAAAAGCCATCCTAGATATAAGATCAAATTTTGCACCTGGCTTGATTTATGTCATGTTATCTCGAGTAACAAAACGTGAAAACTTGTTGTTAGCAACTAAATTGATACCAGAACATTTCCAACCGATATTGATTTCCGTCTGAAACATAAATATCCGAAATATTGTCATATCTTCAACGATGTACTATAATCATTTCTACCCACTTATTTTGTCTTCATGTATGATTGTATATTATTTTTAAATATGTCTTTCTAATATTTGCAGATTATCAGAAAAGGAAATGGCATTCGAAATTGAGTATGATCCAAAAGAGGTAATTATACAAATTCCATTTCCACTTTGGACTCATAAATGTCCTTTCTCGGAATAACCACAAAATCAAATTCATTGTTTCAGTTATTCCGAAAATTGAAAGCCGAGGTGCCCTCTTCGAAAACTTTTCTTGAAATACCATCATCCACAGAAAAAATATTCCCAACAACAAAACAGATGTTCTTATTGAACTCCTGTGGTATTGATCCAAACACATACAAAGAAGGCTTCCAAACAAATTTAGCTCTAAGCAGATTCATTGAACAAAAGAAGCACGAAAGAGGTCAATACATCAATCAATATCATGGAGACCCAATTGAAGGTATATTCTATTCTTATTCTTTAATAGTTTTATAACTTTCTATTTTTCTAAATGTCCATTTTTAATCACCTAGAACTATGAATGTTAAATACATCTTTTGAAATGCCATTCTTATTTCAGGGTTTTTAAAACATCTATATAACATATTCTCCATAAACATCCCCGCAACAATCACAACAAATCGACCAGCAATCCAACATTTCGATGCTATGCTAAATAAGAACTACTACACAACGAGAAATCTTTACTTCGACTACAAGATTCCAATTGATGATTGGAAAGATATGAGTCGTGCCGAACTGAACGCAATCACAATGGACTTGGGAAAAAAAATTGGGCCACTTGTCAGATGACAGTACAAAGCTAACAGATGGCCCGATTCAAATTGACACGATTTTGGAGATTCTCGAAGGCGAACTTTCTGCAATGATCACTACCCCAGCAAGTGTGTGTTGCCATCTACATTTCCATATATGTGATTACAAGACCGTTTTAACCCACTGCATACTATTACAAATTTTCTTGCAGGAAGAAACTTTTCCATCAACATTGCCATCTGCATCCAGTACGCAGGTGAATTTGAATCAGACAACGATCTTCTTCTTTATTTATAAGCTTTCCATTAAACTAATACGATTTTCGCCTACAAAAAACAACATCAACAAAAAACCGTCCAAGATCAAATATTCAATCTACAAAATAGATTGCAAAGAAACCCATGGTGTCTACATCGGCCAAACATGCAATCTATGACGCCGATTGCAACAGCATGCAAGGCTACCACCCAAAAAAATGAGAAAACACTATTCTATGGACCGATCTTTTTATGAGCAGTTTCATGTTCAAGTTTTAGATGTTATTGAAGATAGAAAAATAGCTAACAGAATCGAAAGGTTTTATGTTCGACATTGGAAATCAACAAGCGAGTCTGGTTACAACAAACTAAGATGTAATCCTGTAAATTCAAAAGCATACTGGTATTTAAAGAGACGCAAGCTCCTATAATTCGGTTCATAAATAATTTCTCGCATGTCTTTTGTGTATGCCTACCAATTAAGCTTTTGGCTTGTTAATTTCAAATTTTGCTTTCTTCTTCTGCTATCTGTTACAACAGCTTGGTTTTTTGCAAATTGTAATTCTAACAATTTTAGATACAATTTTTTTAAGCTTTCAATGTTCTTGATTTTTGTTGCGACTCTTGCAAATAAGTCAATAGCCTCGTTTTCTACAACTCAATGCAACGTTAGAATTGTGTAGCGAGTTGTAACTTTTACAGTGTGTCAATAGAACATGTCTTCAAGTCAATGCAAGGCTAGAATTGTGTAGCTAGTTTTATGCTTCAAAAAGTTTAATAGAGGGGGGTTTTTGAACAAAGAGCGGGTTTTTTGCCCAAAGAGGGCTGATCAGGTTTTTTTGCTCATCGAGGGTTTCTTGTACCCAGCCATCACCCGTTTTTGCCTGCAACCACACATCCAAGGGGAGCATTGTAGTTGGGAGGAGGCACGTTTTGCCATCAACTAATTTCCGAGAGCTTCCAGCCATCAACCGCGCCATCCACACCATCCCTGGATCTGCAGCGCTGGAGTTATCTTCTCACACAGCCTTCTATGACTGTAGGCCGCTGGGCAGCACGCCAACCTTCCACCAAACAAGCTTGCACATCCCTAGATCTGCAGCGCTGGAGTTATTTTCTCACATCAGCGTTTTTGAGCCCTATCATATTTTCAACAGGGGGGCACATCCAAGCTATCAAACACTCAGCTCGTTTTCAACCACGTTCTAGATGCATCGGCCGTTTTTAGCAACAAGGTGCCTGTTCATCAGGTGTTTCATCCACCATGCGCATTCAGTAGGGTGAAGGCTCATTTTCAGCTATATTTTTAACACATTTGCTGTCGTTTTCAACCACGTTTTGCCTACAACAACCATTTTGCCACATTTTCAGCAACAACTGTTTTCAACCCTGAACGTTCTTAGCCGTTTTCAACTCGTTTTTACCTCTCTTTTAGTTCGTTTTAAGGTGTTTTTAGCTCATTTTGCCTGAAGCCTTCTTGTTGGTGGATTCAAGCCTTCCTGTTCTATTTGTGAAATATATGCTTTTTAGTCTGATGTTATTGTGTACAGCAACTTGCATAAGCTCACTTCAGTCATGTGATGGAATCCTCCTAATTTTTAAAATCATCGCTACACTCTGAGTTTGTTAACTTTTTTTTCTGGATCTGATATTATCTCAGTCTGTGTAGTTGTTTTAAGCATGTGACTGGGCTACAACGTTGCTCAAAAGAAAAAAAATTAGACGTGATTTTTTTTTCCCATGTTTTTTGCTCCTGAATTCGCTTCTGCCCACCTGAAGTCTACTACCCTTCCATGATTGCGGGCCTCTCTATGAGAATCCGCCCATCTAGGATTTTTTAGAGCGATGGCGGCCTGAACGAGACTTTAGAAATTTTGCACAAAGTTTTCCAGCTGTTTTTCCTACTTTAGTGGTCTTTCCTAGTTTTTCCTCTGGTTTTTGAGATTTTAAGAGATGTTTGTCATCCATTTCTAGCCATTATTCAGTCATTTTCAGCGGTTTTCTGACAAATTTTTTACCTAGTAGTGTTTTTTGCTATTGTTTTTCTTCTTTGCTAACGGACGAGCTGATTTTTCAGCAGTATTCACACGTTTTTACCTCCCCGATCCAAGTGTGCAAGTAACTACATTCCTGTGTGCGAGCCATCTTTCACCGTGTGTGAGTAAGTATGTTCTTGTGTGCGAGTCATCTTTCACCCTGTTTGTGCGAGTCATCTTTCACCGTGTGCAAGTAAGTACGTTTCCATGTGTGAGTCATCTTTTATCGTATGCGAGTAAGTACGTTCCCGTGTGCAAGTCATCTTTCACCCTGTCTGTGCGAGTCATCTTTCACCGTGTGCAAGTAAGTACGTTTCCATGTGTGAGTCATCTTTCACCGTATGCGAGTAAGTACGTTCCCATGTGCGAGTCATCTTTCACCCTATCTGTGCAAGTCATTTCTTGATTCTCGTCAGCTCAAGAGTACTAGAGGAGGTATATATATATATATATATATATATATATATAGATATATATATTTGTAAAACAAAAAAAATATAATTTTTTTTTTTCAATTAGTTCCACTGAAGGCGATACCAATCGAAAACCTAGCGTCACCCACTAAACCATTATTTGGAATGCGTCCTATGCGACCGATCTAACCTATTATCACATCACTTCGGCTATTTACTCATCAACCATCGGCAAAATAATCTTGCCATGTCTAGTTGGAATAAGCCATAGGCATATCTAGTAGGGTATCGGCCTTAGACATGACCTAGATTGAAGGCATAGACTAGGGAGAGACCTTTGCCCTCATCCATCTACCCAAACCATTTGTTTGGTTTTGTGATAATCCGTTCAGATCAACATGGCAGGACCATCCCATCTACCGCCCAAGTTGGAGAAAAGACTTCCTCGGATTGATGCACCTAAGTACGATGGCGAATCAGATCCAACACGATTTCTCCAAGATTTCAACAATGCTTGCAAATTCTATGGGGACACATCTGACACCGAAAAGGTACATTTATTCTCCATGATTTCACAAGGCGATGCAAAAGAGTGGTTTTTAAACCTTGAAGGCCCAGACAACGTCTTGGGAGACCATCACCGCAACATTGATCAAACGATTCAAACCCTCCAAACTGACACAAAGTCCTTTCATCCAATTGACGCATATCAAGATGCGAAGTAAAGAATCCAAAGCGCACCTACATTGAGCGCTTCAAGCATCTTAAAGTAGAGTGTGTTGATGATCACGTACCTGAAAAAATGGCCATTAAACTTTTTTTAGTACAACAAGTTGGGGGATTATAAATTGCATTTGTAATGATTAGGAGAGAATTGAAACCTGCACACTCGTACAAGTGATTGAAAGATGTGATGGATGACGCCATCCGTGAAGAAGATGAAGGGTTTGACGAGGACTATGACTTTTGCGACAAGCGAGAAAAGGGGCTAGGTAAGCAGGAGACTTCCCGCATGGAAGGATTTTCCTCATCTAGTGAGGTTGATATCCTTCAACACCTTGAGGGGTGGCAAAAAGCACAACAAGCTCAGATGGAGAAGATAACCTCAAAATTCCAAAGGTATTGAAGGATGTCGCTGAAAAACCCTTTCCAGTCCGTGAGAATGTGTGGTGTCCTATTTGTTCTCAAAACCACACCGCCAATGAGTGCCCACACGTAAGAACAAATTTTCTACAAGTGACACGACCTATGTATCGCTCCTATAGGGCACCTGGACCTCAATAGTATGCACCAAATTTCAATCCAAATCCATCAGTGCCAAGACCAGGACAATACCAACCCAGGCCAACGGGCCCAGTTCCTTATCAACCCAGACAACCATTTGTAGTCAATCAGCCTGCGCCACATGAACAATCTCACATGGTTGATACTACCTATATCAATCTTGCTACCTACTATGTAGAGGATCCCAATGCCAATGTTTATCAAGTAGAGACGAGTTACTCTTATGAGATGACATAGCTTGGATACGACCCCAATCAACCTCAGTATCATACACAATCTATAGCATATGCTGCACAACCAATGCCAGTTTTACGTGGTTGTTTTGTGTGTGCGGGATGACATCCTAGAATTTGTTGCCGTGATAAATTACAATATCCACCTCTTTGTGAAAATTGTGGCATAGAGCACTATATCAAAGACTGTCCATAACGACCTTGTCTCGCAGCTCATGTTAACTCTATCCAAGTAGAGACAATCCCAATCAGGTTCATGACTCGAGCCCAACACCGGCAGGCTAGCGAAGCTGTAACAAGACGAACCAATAAGCTCCCGCCCACTCCGTCCAGTGACAGAACCACACCAATTGTCTATCCTAACTTTGACGAGGAGATCCGTCTGAGAGACAAATATCAAAAGCTCATCCACGAAGCTGATAATAAGGATGAGACTGTAGTCGCTCCTAGAGATCAAATCCCAGATAACCCAACCATAGAAGGAGCCGAGATATGGGGAGATTTGCTTCAAGCAAACGTTACCCTCCCATTCGAAATACTCTAGAAGTACACCGAAAAATGGCGGAAAGAGTTGTCCTTCCATGAAAAGGCCGAAGTATCAACATCGAATGGCATATCAAAGTGTGGCAAAACCATTGGCCCTAATACCATACCTAAGGCTGAAACTAAGAGGTTTGAGCTTCACGCTAGATTTGGTAGTGCTAGATATTCCTAGCAATGCCTGCGTTACATTTGGCAATCGAGAAACATCAGTCACCATCGACTCTGCTGGTAAGATCAAACCCGCACGAATCACCGAATATGGATCCTCTACCATAGAGTCTATTCTTGAAAATTACCGTGACATCGAAGAGAAGGGCCACTATACCAAGGCTACAGATATCATCAATTAGAGCCACAACTTGACAATAATCGATTGTGTCAATGCGGAACATTGCGAGCTCAATATACATCACATTGATAGCGATGAATCCACCGTTGAACCAACTGATTTGGATACTCCTATCTTCAATGTCAGTTATGTTAACATTCAGCCCCACAACGAGGACTTGCTTCACATCGCTTGGCTACCTCATGACGAATCAATAACCTTGTATATCGACAGCTTTAGGTCCACAGTCTACATTAGATATGATGCCAACTTGTTGATCTAAGCTTGGTTTTATTTCTTGCATTTGTTCAAGCTACTGAACAATGATGCTGTAATGATGAGGAATTTGCCCCAAGATCAAAAGGTAAACATCGCACGTGCTTTAATTGAAGAAGATAGTTCCTTCAAAAAATAATTCTACACATCCACTAATAAGTTGTAACAAAATATTGTCTTTTATTTGTATAATATTAAATACTTTGGCTTCAAAAATATTATATTACACTCATTATGATTGTTTTGATGATCATAGATAACAAAACCTTCTGAGTATATTTTGTGAAGGAGTCGATCTTGTGGGGTCAGATTATTGATGTTGGCATTGCCATACTCTGAAATATGGAGGCTAACTATGGCTTGAGATTACCAGCCATGAGATTTTCCTTGCATACTCAAGCGTACAAGAGAAAGAAGTTTCCAAAAATATTCTTAGATATGGTTGGAAAAGCCAGATCATCATATGATCTTAATAAACAACCAAGGTAAGCTTTGATAGTATCGAGAGTCGTGTTCAGGTAAAGTATTGCTTGTAAGCTTTACTTTTTTCCTATATGTTATCTTATTTCACATTTAATATTTCTCTTATAATTTCATGTTGATCTCATAGTTGATCTCACTGCTGGCACATGCACTTTGTTGCATGAGGCCAATAGCATTGGGAGGTCTATCATCGTATTGGAAAACCAAACAGATCTTCTCAAGTGGTTGGCAAATTATTGAGGTGAGCCAAAGGTAAGTGCTAGAGCTTGATTCTTGTTATGGTCATTTTCCAATTTTTAAAATTTTTCATATCCAATTTGATAACATATTGTCATAATGTGTCACAAGTGTGATTGTTACTTGAACCATAGGAGAATGATGCTATGAAGACATTAATTTCTTTGTAAATAACATCATAGAATAAGTTTAGGCATTAATTTCTATGCAATGAAGACATTGAAGTTCTAAGCATATAGCATCATAGAATAAGTTCAATAATTAAGTTTTATGTAGTGAATAGATTAAATTCTCTATATTTTTTAACAACTTTAATCCATGTTCAACAAGTGATTAGAAGCACTTGAGATTATTCACACATAAGTTTGAGATTTTGTAATGTTAATTATTGAAGGTTATGCAATATACTAATGAAGATCAAACTTCATACTCCAAAAAATGTTGTAATGGGTTCGTCTGGTAGAATGTCTTTTACGTGCCAACTTGGAAGTCTCATTATTCTCGGCACTCGCTATCATCTGCTGATAAAGAAGTTATATCTCCTTGTCTACAATATCGATCAATTTTCGGTGGTAAACCTGCCAAAAACCACTCGATCTGCATTGCGACAGGGTACACACCTGTTAGTTTTATTTTTCTACTTTTGTGTGTACCTTCAAAGCGATTTTTTTTTCTTTCTTCTGGACATTATTAAGTCGTCCAAGAATTCTGGACGAATAACCAATTTCTCTGAACTGGTTTAGAAACACATCTTTCAGCAGTAACCAGGTGGCGACACATCCTGGTTGTTATGTGCCAATCTTAGCATTCAAACATGTGATCCATTCATTCAACATCAAATTACAATGGAAATACAAGAAATCAAGAGACTAGTCAAAAATCAAGAAACTAGACAAAAGTAGCAAAACTTCACCAAATTAGGCAAAGTAAGGTATCTTTATTCATGATTATTGATCATTCACAAGATAGGGCCTGATTCTAGAGCATGATCAAAGCTCTCATGTGATTTTAGGAACATGAACCACTTTCTCCATCAAGAAAGCTCTCCAAGAGAAGCTCCAAGATCTCTTAAAACTCAAAATTACAAAATGAACAATAGCCTCCAAATTTAGCCTGACCTCAGCTATTTATAGTGGTCATTTGTGCCTCGCCTTATTTAGCTAAATTGGGCCTTACAACCATTATTACAATTCCGCTATTCTCAATTATAACGAGGTTGTTCGAACCACTTTATTAACTGTCCTATTGACTAGTTCTAATTTAATTTAGCTCAATGGCTATATTTGGCAATTACATGTAGCACATGACACTCCCCCTACTTTAAGCATTTTTGCCCTAAAAAATGAAGACCATGTAGTCCTTTGTTGAGTGCCATGTCTCGTGAATCCTTTGGCGGTAGTCGAGAAGTATTTGGCCACCTTGAATAAGAAACATCTTTTGTTGCATTATTTATGTCAGTAGCCATCTACCATTTAAATTTTGTTGCCTCAGGTTCAACTTCCAGCTTATTGTTGAAGAACAAGTTTGCAACGAGTTTTCTTCATAGAGAACCTTTGATCTACAACTACCCCATAGAATTAATAAGATCACTGCAGAAGAGATTGTTATAATACAGGAAAGTCTCAAGTTTCATTAGTTCTGTATGGGTTAACAAGATCCAAACAGCAAGACATTCAATAGTCTTCCTCCTCAATATCTTCCTTGATTGGATAGGCTATCCAATTCCAGATGTGTCTTTTCTTGTCTTTGCATCCGGTTTTGTTGCCTTGTGCATTGCTCCTTGATGTAGGATCACAATATCCTTTTGTAACTCCAAAGCATTGACTAAAGCAATGGTTTCATCCAAGTTATCTGATTGAGCATTGAAATTCTGTCTTGTCGAATCATTCTGAGCAAGATTGGTAGCGTTATCTCGTTGAAGATGGATGGCCATGGATCCGTTGATATCCTCTATGAGTGAAGCGATGGATATAACTCCTGATAGATCAAAATAGTAATGCTCCAAATCAAATGCTTCATTGTCCAAATTTGGCCACATTCCAGTCGTTTCCCACTCATCATTCTATTCCAAGAGAGCGTCGTTATGTTGGAATATGAACAACTCATATTCGTTCTGCTGTAAGCAATGATGGTCCTCCGTTTGATCTCCAAAGATAAATTTGTCATATATACAATGTTGTAAGTAGTGATTATCTTCAGTTCGATCCCCAAAAATAAATTTGTTATATATACAAGAATAGTTAGTAGTAATATTGATCTCAAACGCTCTTGGATCAACAATCATGAAGATAAATTACAAGCCGTCCGTTGTTGATGTTGAGACATGATTGGATGATCAAGAGATGTACTCAATGGTTCCTTGATTCCTTTCGATCTTTCATCCATTGAAGAATTCCTCTCTGAAATACTTTTGTTCAAACCAGCATCTTGATGAGCTTGGAATTGACATATTGATAGTTTTGGAGAGTTTTGCTGATGGAGAGTTGAACACACTAGTGTAGGAATTTCTTCCTGCTGAGACTCCAATTTGATCCGTAGTTGCATCTTTTGTTGTCTTATCCTTAGATCTGTCAATGTTGGATTTGCTCAAAGTACTTTATCCAAATGTTGACGAATGTGATCTTGAAGACCATGTAGATAGTGTTGGATAGATAATTCTTCATCAAGACACCTCTGTTTAGATGCTACCAAATGGAATCTGGTATTATATGCCTTTACAGAACCAGTTTATTCTAGCATATATTAAGAGTCCATATAATAATCTATAAATATTTTTGCACAAAACTCTTTGAAATCGTCCCATGACTTCGTTCATACTCTGGATGACGTAGTGACTCCTTGCCACCAATCATAGGCTTTTCCTCGAAAGTAGGATGTTGCTATGGTAATTTTGTCCTGATCAGAGATAGAATATAGTCACAGATTCTCATCAACAATAGATAACCAGTCATCAATATGTAATGAAATCATTTCTCCCTCAAAGGTTGGTATGTTCTCAAAAGGAACATCATCAGGATTTTGTTGAATTTTGATTTGCCTCTGACGAACTGCTCTCACCATTGTAACAGAAACTAGGAATGGTCACTATGCTCCCATAACTGATACTGTCCTCTAACTGAAACCCAGTGGTGCTAGCAATTGGTTTAAGAGCCATAGATGAAGCCTCTTCTGTTAGCATGGATATACCGTTGAATGCCATTGTACAAAGAGATGATTGGTATTCAGAATTATCTTCTTCAACTACGTATTGTTTAGAACTAGCTTTGTTATTATCATTGTAGTCTCCATCCTCATCGATGTAGTGATTGGGATGCAATTCTGTCTCTTGACAATGTAATCTTTTGTTGTACACGTTGTGAACCGTTGGATCTTCGTCATCATACTCACAACTTTCAGGGATATCATTTGGTTGACCTGTAGGCTCATATTGGTCCTCATGTTGCCATTCAGAGTGATTATGACTCTCATAATCAACAATGTTATACTCGGTTTCATATTGGCCATTATTATATTCGTCTACATCACCAGGCTGATATTCTTGATCATCTGGTTGACAATCATGATCCGCATCGGAATATTGTTCATGCTCGTTCGTATCATCACATTGTTGATGATCATCTTGCTGACAATCGCTACCATCATCATCAAATAGGGTCTGATGATCAAAGCTCTCATGTGATTTTAGGCACATGAACCACTTTCTCCATCAAGAAAGCTCTCCAAGAGAAGCTCCAAGATTTTTTAAAACTCAAAATTACAAAATGAACAATAGCCTCCAAATTTAGCACGACCTCAACTATTTATAGTGGTCATTTTGCGTCTACTATAAGTTTGGGGCCTTATTTAGCTAAATTGGGCCTTACAACCATTATTACAATTATGTTATTCTCAATTATAGCGAGGTTGCCCGGACCACTTTATTAACTGTCCTATTGACTAGTTCTAATCTAATTTAGCTCCATGGCTATATTTGGCAATTTATTAGTAAGCTCATGGGCTAATTACATGCAGCACATGACACTGGTTCAACTTGACTATACCATATGCGTGTTGATTTTCTTAGAAGACCTGGAAAAATTCACAGCTTGTTTGATTGGGCAAGGGAGATAAAAGAATGCGAATGGAGAAGAGAGCAAGAATATTGTGCAACAGCTCTCCCATTGCAATCAGCTGCTAGATGCAAAAATAGTCTAATAGAAAGTTTCCGCTAAATATAATCACAGCTTTTAAGTGTTCTGATTGCCCAACAGGATCTTAAAAAATCAATTCATACTTTAAAAAACAAGAGTATAGTCCACCGAAGAGATTGAAAATGGTTTGTGTGTGGTATTACTGGAAATCAGATTCAATGTGAAGTATGGTTCTGAAATAGATGAGAAGCAATATGATATTGCGAGTTCCTTAGGCATCAAAAACAGCCATCGTCTGATCAAAAAATGAGGAGTCGTAGACGTCCGTGTTCTGATCAGAGTGAGTAGACAAGCGTGATCAAATATCGATGAAAGTGCATTCAATCACAACAAGCATTCATCTACATTGTACACACATAAAAATGTGCTGCTGCTATATTACACTGAAGCATAATACAAATAGCAATTACAACCAAAAATTGACGGTGTAACTAGGAGGCTCAAATAATGTGTCTCATGGACGGAACAACTAATAATTTGTGCTTGAATGATCTATTTATAGATCTCATATGTGTATTAATTACATTGAATGATTTTCACCTAATTAAAAAAGTCGTTGTACTTGGAAGTATATGGCTTTTGTGACAACTGTACATAGTGTATACAGTCAACAAATCAGGATTGTTGATGCGGACGAGGACGTCGCAAATCTCTGTCACTTCGCAAATTTCGGGAAGTGACTTGGGAACGTACCTTATTCAAATTAGACAACCTTTGGCATTTTTCTCTCTCTTCAGAATTTTGCGAAAAACCCGAAGGTGCCCTCCAAAAAGCGAAGATGTCTTTAACGGTATGACTTTCTCGCACTTTTCGGAAAAATGCGAAAAAGCTGAAGGTGCCCTTAAACAAGTTTTAGGTGCCCTTAGAAAGTTGAAGGTGCCCTTAAAAAGTGAAGATGTCTTTAACAGTTTTACTTTCTCGCACTTTTCAGGAAAATGCAAAAAAGCCGAATGTGCCTTTAAAACAACTTTAAGGTGCTCTTAAAAAGTTGTCAAAGGTGCCTTTAACAGTTTCACTCTTAAAAATAGAGGACCTTCTGGAATTCATCCTTCTTCGCATTTTTTGAGAAAATGCGAAAAAGCCGAAGGTGTTGAAAATAGTTAAATTGTTGAACTGTGAACATGTTGACTTCTTCAAAATAGCTGAATGGAAGAAGTCGAAGGCAAGTTTCGCAGTTTTCAAGAAAGTGCGAAAAATGCGAACTGTGCAACACTTAGTGTATTTCTACAGTCTGTTCCAAAAGTAATGTAGATCTATAGACTTGTTCTAAATGCAAGTTTGTGAAAGTCCTTGCAGATGGCCAAGTCTTCAATGGCTTCAAGTTATTAAACTTAACATCTGAACTTGAAATTATAATAGAATTGGTTACCCTTTGTTGGAAATCAGTCGGAAGCTCATTGTAGACGTTCTTCAAATTGTTGGCTGTCTAAGTTATGATTTACTTGTGAGATTAACTTCCAACAGTCCCCCTTAAGGTCACAGTTGGTGCCTTGGTATCTTTGTCAGGTTCAGCATGCTGAAGAACTTCTGATGCTTGATCCTGAGAAGCGCTTTGGTGAAGATGTCTGCGACCATTTCTGTTGTGGAGCAGTATTGAAGGATCACTTGCCCTAAGAAAACTTTCTTCTGAATGAAGTGATACTGGATTTCTATGTGCTTGGATTTGCCATGAAATCTGGGATTGAATTGTGCAAAAAGTTTACCATCAATTCAAGACACAAAATCCTAACAAGAACAATCATTAATTGAAGGTAGGTGTACTTTCTGGTTTCACACATGTAAAACACTGTCTGAGTACGGACTCCAACCTAAAAATCAAGTACACATTGATAGAACCTCAAAACAATCAAAACAAATGTAGACAATTGGAGAGAATCACTCAAAATTGCTTCCAAAACCAAGATTGGTGTCTCACAATGATTATGGCCAAATGTGGCTCTATATATACAATAAGTGGGAGCTCGTGGTACTGATCATCCCTCTGATTCCACATGTGTATATACTCAACTAGTATGGTTTTACTCCAATTTTCAGATGCAATGATCTCACTAAAGCAAATTGATTTATCAAATGACATAAGAGAAATAAGTATGAGATGTATACCACATGAGATATGCTTCTCTTTCCCTTGAAATGTGAGCCACATGGATTCAACCATATTTCTTGAGTTTCTTTTTGGAATCACAATTTGAGAAGGTCTCTCCTCCTCAACCCTTGGCACACTTGAACCTTGAGAAGGATTCTCCTCCTCAATCCTTGGCACATTTGAACCTTGAGATGACTCCTTAAGATCCTCTTCATGGTGCTCCTTTTTGATGGAAATCCGAGACCTCCATGTCTCATAATGATCACAACAACTATGACCATTCAATATGCACTTCCTATGATTATCAAGATTACTTATGCTAGAAACATAAGTCCAAAAATCACCACAACTTGGCATGATTTTTCCAATATTGAAATCAAAAGGTATTTCCATATCAATAAGGCTAACTACTTGCTTATGGATATAAGTGTCCACTTTGGATGCTTCACTTATTCTCGTAAGAAGTTTACAACTTGCCTTTAAGATTGAAAACTTACAATTTTCATCTTTATGAATGAACACATCATTTATGATCTTATTGAAACCAAAAGATCCCGCATTATGAAGACATTTCCATTTCCTTGACTTTATATCTAATGTAAGTTTACAAGGAAAACATGCTTTGCTATACTTTAAGGCATCACACTCAACTAGTATTGCCTTAATCCACTTTTGAGATACAAAAATCTCTTCAAAGCATAATGGTTCTTCATAAGTTGACATGAGAGCATAAATGAAACTATTTTCATTTTGTGATTGCTCCTTATTTTTGATTGATTTCTCTTGGATAGTAACAATAAGTTTGAACTTGTCCAAAGTTCCAACCAAACTACTCTCCAAGGACATGCAATAAATCCAAGTTACTTTCATGAAAGTGACGTCTATCTTTGCATCTTGAACCAAACAATGCACTTCCAAATGAAAAATTTCAAAAACTTTGACATGTGTTGTGATGGACTCTTGAAGACAAATCTTGCAAGTCCTTGTGAGACTCCAAGCATTCACCTTTCCACAAAGGAAACACCTTTCCTTGGACTTGTCCTTCTTGTATTTGCATTTTGAACTTGAAGCTCCACCCTTCTCCTCGGCCCCCTTGCTTTGGCTTTTCTTGGATAGATTGGTCTTCTTTTTGTAGCATCTTGAAAAAATATATCCTCCCTTGCCACAAAGGTTGCACTTAGGATCCTTTCTTTCCTGCAATAGGATGCCACCTATTGATGCTATGTGAATAAAAACCTGTGATATGATTCTACAAATGTAATTTGTGACTCTCAAGAGACTCGATTTGAACATCTTCAACAATCTAGAAGGATCTACAAAAGATCTAGCTCACAAACCTAAGAATCAATCTTCACACTAATGACTAGTTACTTGGAAACTTTGCTTTGATCTCTAAGACAAAAGCACACAATCTTTGAATCAAATCACAAAAGAAATCAGATCCAATCTCCTAGTGGACTCATCAAATACCAATGACTCTTTCTTTTGAAAGTTGAAATGGATATGAAAAGATTTGACACCTAGATTTTCCTTTTCACTTGACTAGTTTTCTCAACACTTGAGATTCTTGAACAAAAGATGGGTTTTGTTTCAAACACATGAAAATCAAACTTAATAACTTCTTTTGGACTCACTCTTGACCCAAATAATCTCACTCTTGAGATTTAGAATGAATTTGATTCGATTTGAAAACAAACTATACCACCAATTTTTCACAGAGCTTAAAAAATTAGACAACTAGAGATTCACAAAGATCTCAACCATGCATGAATACTCAAATATGGAGTCCTCCTCATTCTAGACATCAAATGGGATCACAAATTGACCCTCACACTCTCACAAAAAAAGTTGAATAGAACTAATTTGAGTTTCATACATACTATGTCAATTTTTGCTCAACAAATTGATTTAATCACCCCTATTGGATTCCACCAATTACTCTACCTCTTAAGAATTGGAATGAAATTCAAAATCAAAAGTTGTAATTTTTTTCACTAAGATAAAGTGCTTCAAAGAGCTAATTCCACTTAGAAAGATTTGATCAGCTAGGAGAATACAAATTCTCCACCAATAACAACACAAAATGAGCTTCTAGATCTTGCCTTCTACAAAGGAAGGAACTCTTAGAAAATTGGATCTCTCTCTACACATTTGCCATAGACACCTTAATGACTCTTTTCAAACCTCACAAACACTCAAACAAATTGAGTAGGATTGAATAATGTGACTTGGGTCTCAATCTCTTTTCTAGAACTTTCAATTGAAGCCAATCTATGTCAAATTCTACAAAAGATTTGCATAGATGCTCTATATGCACTAGAAACTCTCAAAGGTTTCACTTGGAGGACAGATCCAAGGATGTTTTCAAGCAAATTGATGCTTCTAAACTTGACCCTATCACTCTTGAACAAATCTAGAGTGATGGTACAATGGATTTCAACCTCTCACCTTTCATATCACTCCTTAATCTATGATTTTTAGCAAAATCTCTCTCAACTTCAACATGCACTCAAAAAAATCAGAGATAATCAGTTAATCCACCTAATTCAAGCTTAAAATTTAATTTCTTGGCTGATCTAATCCAAGAACTAGTGAAGGGATTACATTCTCTATAGAAAATGCTTGATTTTGCACCAAAAATCACTCAAATTGGGTATGTGAGTCAAATTCTACAAATTTTTGAAATTTCTCAGTAAAAAATGGAGCTGTGTGGCCTCACACGTGTGAAAAGAGTTCGTACAGCCCACAACAAGATCTGGACCAAAAATTTTGAGGATAGCTATAATCCAACTCGCTACACAAAATTTGACTAGTTTCCAAAAAAACTGCTAATTTTGGCTTTGATTTGGATTAATCCTATCAATTTCAACAAAACCTCTTGTACTAGGCTCTGATACCATGTGCAAAAAGTACAAAAAGGACCAAGAGTGGATCCTAATCTGATCCTCAAGAGGGATTGGTTGTCAGATTACTTGATCTATCAATCTACTTCAGATTAAGATCAATCTAGATCAATACCAGACACAAAATCCTAACAAGAACAATCATTAATTGAAGGTAAGTGTACTTTCTGGTTTCACACGTGTGAAACACTGTCTGAGTATGGACTCCAACCTGAAAATCAAGTACACATTGATAGAACCTCAAAACAATCAAAACAAATGTAGACAAATGGAGAGAATCACTCAAAATTGCTTCCAAAACCAAGATTGGTGTCTCACAATGATTATGGCCAAATGTGGCTCTATATATACAATAAGTGGGATCTCGTGGTACTGATCATCCCTGTGATCCCACATGTGTGAAGGTGCTTTGTCATATGATGATCCATCATGCAAAACTGACACTTGGACAAAACCTTCTATTTTGAGCACTTTTGGTCCATTTTCCTTCTATATGGAGATCTATTTGGAAATCTTCTAGAAGTCAAAATTCGCGTACTTCAGCTTATTCCACACATGTGAGCTGTCCTCTACACATGTGATATGACACCTAACCAAAGGATGTGGCTCATGCAATCAATAGATTGATGCCATGTGTCGTATGTCTAGAAAACTAGTTTTGGCCTTTTTAGCCACTAGAACTTGAATGAATTCATATGTACAACATATATGATTATGGTACATGACAAGTACACTAGTTTCACATGTGGGAACAGGCTCCACACATGTGTGTTTATCTATATACAGGATTTTTGGCCTCTACCAAGCTTATTTTTGCATTTTTCACATCAATGACAGTGAAACACAGCTCAAGTTGTCACACAGAATGGTGGTAGCATTGAACTGAGTGTGATGTAAGTCATAAAGTAATAACCTGATCCATACAATTTCTTTTGAAGCTTGGCATGTTGCGATGTACTCTGCTTCTGTCGAAGAAAGCGCAACTGATTTTTGCTTCCTTGAGTTCCACGAAATCGGTCCCCCTACCAGATAGAAATAGAACTCGGAGGTAGATTTTTTGGTAGAGATTGTTCCTCCCCAATTTCAGTCGGAGTAGCCTCGTAGGACGAAGATGAGTTACGGACTTGAAATCTGGATATAATCAATTGGTAGTTGGATCTCTAGGATAAATTGATCCATCCACCCACACATCTATATTCTTATGATTATTAATTCTTAATTCTCTAACTATTGCAACAACATTTTCTACAACTTTCCAATTTTTCTTAATAAATGGAGAGCATTCCATAGGAAGTGCAACATGCAAATGGAGCATTGCCATTGTTGAAAGCAACAATACATAAATGCTTCAAACTACAATAAGTCAATCTAGCATAAATGTCTATGTCGTGCTGAAAATCGTCTCACCTCATATTTCACTAGAAGCATACAAAGATTTCAAAAGCGCTCCCGCTACAGTTTTTGCAGTGAGCACACCAAGATTTACAACGATACTTTTAAAGCTCTAGCCCTGAATTTTGAATGAGCATGCAGAGAAGTTTTTACATCTCATGCTTAACTAACTAATGTTTGAAGTTAACCATAGCAGTTAAACATCGGACAAGGCCGGAAAATCAGAAAACGACAACCAAAAGTTGTCGGTTCGCATTCTCTCCCTACGTAGCTTCTCTCTAAAGTCAAATTTCTTAAAGGGCCCATTTTGAGCCCATATTTCCCCTTATGATTTTCTGTCTTTGATTGGAGCTGCTCAAGATTGGTTTTATAATCAAACGATTAGACTGGGAAGTAGTTAAAGCTGCACTCATTACGAGATCTAAGCCCAATTTTTTTTTAGAGGCTCCTTTCCTATTATTAAGTAAAATTAAAATGGGAAAAAAGGAGAGGTTGCGAGATTATATCGCATATGCAGTATTAGCATATGTGTTGCATCCTAGTATGAGATAGGGTGTATATGCACTGTGCTTTTGCATGGGTCTTGGCTATTATGGGTTAGGGGTACCTACATGCAGTGGACATGCGTGGGAGTTTGACATGGACTGATAGTATGCTTACATGTGGATTCAGTGCATGGGCAGACGAGGTGGGTTCTACACTCTGTATATATAGTCCCCTGTGTCCATGAGGATCATTGAGAGTCTACAAATGTTATGCTATCGGATTGGTAAGCGCTTCCTATCATAGTTGAGTTTCCTAACTCCCTAGTGCTTGGGGGCTAGATTAGAGGAGAAATATGACAAGTGACAATATATTTTGGTAATTTCTTTTCAAGACAATATATATTTTGTTTCTAATAGTGTCTTCTTTTATAGGATGTTTACAAAATGTCTTCCATATATCAGATGAATAATTGGTCGACTTTTCCAAAATGTGTCCTGAAGACTATGTGATTGATGATTGGCGACGATTATCTAAATCGCGAATACTAGAAAGCAAATATCTTGAATATTGATCGTGAATATTGTGAATACTTGTGAATATTAATCATGATTATTGTGAATATTGATCGTGATTATTTTGATCATGATTATTGTGAATAATGATCGTGAATACTAGAATATTCTAAATACTAAATCTCATGGTTATTTTGAATATCAATTGTGAATATTCGTGAAACCTTGCCAACTTCAAAATTCGAAGATGATGCAATCCAACATTAGCTTGAATATAGCCTAATTTGTTGTCCATTGTATATGTAACATTTACATTCATTTAAAAAAGATATGGTGCATGAGCCACTGTATGTTTGGAGGTTACCATTGTGTCTGTCATCTATAGTAATTCATGCACCTTTGCCATATTCTTTTATCATACTGCTATGTCCATTGTTGCATGTTTTCCTATAGTTATGTGGGTATTTGTGGTTGAACTTGACATATTTTGTGGTCAGATTATTAAACCCATTGTAAGAAACTATCATCAAATGAAGATCACCTACTTGATGGCAAAATCATTTCATACACAAATTTTAGTTGTTTTAAATCTCAATATGCAATAATAGTTCTACGATTATAAAAACTTGAACTACTTTTATGATAGAGATTGTGATAGTGTAAGCTCTTGCAACTTAGTGATTTTAAATCCCAATATGCAATAATAGTTCTACATTGTAAAAACTTGAACTACTTACATGGTAGTGATTGTGATAGTGTAATCTCTTGCAACTTTTTCACCATTATGGCAAGGCCTTTGTGGTATAATACCACAACGTTCTTGTTTATTATGTAAAAATATTTATGTAAAGATAGCCCCAAGTTTTCTACTATGTAGAATCTATTGGTCTCAATAGAATAATCCATGAAATCTTAGTAGAAGTTAATATTGTTATGTATGCATTCTAACATGTAGGTGACTTGTAGGAGAGAAAAACATGATTTTCCCATGAGGTACCAAAAAATACAATGTTGCTTTCAAAATCTAGTATTTGAAAGACTTTTCTTAGGTGACAAAAATCTTGAATTGTAAGATTTCTTAAGGCAGCAATTTTTAGAAGAAATGCAGGCTAAATTTTAGAGGTGGTCTAGCCGACGATTTTGAGAGCATTGCTTGAGAAAGGTCAGCGATTATTGGGTACTAGCTTAAGTATTCGTGTTTTCAAGGTGAGTGTGATCACCGATCAGTACAATTTTGCACCCTCCATACGCGGTGGATGGTACGGTGAAAGCATTCCTCTCAACAGCTACACGAACTGTTCATTAATATTTTCATTAATACAATAATTTCTCTGTATCGACGAGCTTTCTAGCATGTAATTCTATGTACGGATTGGAAATCTCTGAAGAAGAACACATATTTTGCTGTAGACAGACATTGATGTGATTCTAGACTCTAGTTAGCTGCACTGTCACCGGGAAATCTCCTTTGGAAATCCGAAGAAGAGACCATGATTCACTGTTAAACTGACGAACATGTGATTCTTTCTTCAGCAGTTGTTTAGAAAGCTTCTTTCAAGACATGTACATAACGAATCCCTTTGAAAAACGCAGGAATGGTGAAAGACAATCTCAAATTGAAATATTTTCTATTCACATCATAACATTCTTGCTTATGACTGCATGAATTAAAAACAGATTAAGGCTATACCGATCTTAGATTGGATGCCTTAGCATCTCATACAAATTTCTTCTGTTGTTGAGAAGTTGAAAAAGCCTCCCTCCAGAAAAGGAGCGCTTCATTCTATATGCCGCTGTATGGGACCAGGATTTGCGAAGAACAGCAGAATCATCATCTTCTAATTTGCCCTTCGTCCTTAATTCATGGCTGAAACTTGTTGGCTTGCTAGCCTTGTGAATTTCGGTATTTGAGCTGCATGGTTTGAGTTCCTGACTACAGCTCATTCGCTCTAAGATCATTTCAGAACTGCTCGGTGATATTCCAATTTGAGCATTGCTACTTGATGATGCCATACTGGTGATATCAACGATAGTGAAGCCGTCTGCAATCCAGGTTGAACTGGCGTTTCCATATTCTAGCAGAACTGCGGGTGTAGCATCCACGTCCTTCGACATATTACTTTGTCTATCCTGTCGTCGACGATCAATTGTTTCCGGCAAACCGTCACGAAAAGAGCCTGTGGAATTCAAGCGCCTGAGCTGAGGGAAAGGCTGACGTCTTGTCGATGAATGCCTTCTCATCGGATGGGATCTGGTTTTATCTCCGTGTTTCCTTTCTGGCAAACTAAATGCACGATTTAATAGCCGCATCTTTAATGGGATGGCATAGCTTCTTGGATCTTCTATTCCCAATGGCCCGCTTAGACTTTCCACTTGCGTAACCCGGTAAGTTCCTCGATCCTCCTCATCCCTCATTCTTTGTTGCAAAGTGCAGAAAACAAAATCTGCATCCGAGGGCAATGGGGAGGATGGTGGTACAGCCTGATCCTGATCTTCATCGACTGATTCAGGTAAAAATGGAAGAATTTGCAACGGTGCATTTTGCATCTGATCAGGGGGCAAAGTAGTTGTACTAGTCTGGCTAAGGATCGGCGCACGACACAAAGGGCAGTTTGAATGAGACTTCAGCCACACGTCGATGCAAGAAACATGAAAAGCATGGCTGCATTTAGGAAGAAGTCTAAGCTTATCATTATCTAGGAATTCATTCAAGCATATCGAGCAGTCAGTACTCTCTATCAATCCATCTCCATTCTTATACAAATAAGCCGGAATCTTTTCTATTAAAGAGTCTTCTAATCCGTTAGTCACCACATTAAAATTTACTTCAAAATCAAAATCGAGTTGGTCGTTGTTTAGAGATCGACGATGCCGACCGAACCTAAAGCGTGGCCACGCGCAACAGAAACGACCAAATACACGATAATAGCTCACCAACATAAATGCCACTCCTAGTATAACTACCACAACCACTATCCCTGGTGTAAGCAAGGATGATCTTGCAGTGGAGGAATTTACGTTACCGCTGGGAGGCGGTTCCCAGTATGGATTAAGCGTTGAAGTTCCAGATGGAGACGAAGAATCTATACGATTGGGGCTCATTCTGTATACAAACGAACAAAATAGAGCGATCAAGCCGATGTTGGAATTGGGAGTTGTGACCTCTAGTATGCTGGTGTCCTTTCTAACATCTTGCCTTAATATCTGTTTCAAGCGCTCAAGCTTGAACGAAGAACAACAGAAACTGATTTATTAGAATAACATTTGGTGTTCTCTGCCAAGTTGCATAAAATCAACAGCATATCAAAATAATCAATACTGGCCATCTTACCAACTTTGCCTCAGAAATTTCCCTTCAGTTCAGGTAAGTAGATCGACAACTTCTTTCAATCGGCTATAATCCAGTAACCAATACGGTGAGGATGGATTTATACAGCAGAAAGACAGAGGAAGATCCCTCTAGATACACCAAACTCAACCATGTTACACACAGATGCAAAATTCAATTAAATCTGTGTGTTTGAGAGAGTGCATGTATCTGCTAATGTCGAGGTTTTCCTTACCAGAGAATGATTTGGCAAGCTTTCGCAACCTCAAGTGCCATGATCCAATCCCACGCATAAGAAAATCTTTCATCATTACAAGCCCACAGCGGATCCAAAAACTAAGTGAAAAATCTTGAGCAAAACCAGCAATTATAGAGAACATGCCATTAAGCGTATGTCCTTAGAGCAATTCCTGTCCACGCTCGAGCAGAAAGGAGGATTGAAGTACCTCTCTGCCATGATCATCGAGCTCCACAAAACAAACGTGAGAGTGAGAGAGAGAGAGAGAGAGAGAGAGAGAGAAAAGATAGAGAGAGCGAAGGGAGGGAGGGAGAAAGGGGATAGGAGCGGGTAACCGGCGAAACCGGTGGGTCGTGGAATGACTGGCAATAGCCGGTGGACGCGTCTAGAAACGTGCGTAACGCGGGCCACGTCGTCGCGAAGTTTCCAAAGAGGTGAAGGAAATCGTCCTAGTTTCAGCTAATCTCGGGCAGCCTTGCAAAATGCAATGTGGAACACCCTTCAAGGGCTTTCTTTGCGGAAAAATAGATGCTAAAATGACACTTGAGGGCCACTTCACATTCCAGTGACAAAGATATGAACAAGTCAAACGTCATCCTGAAATCCGGAGGTTTTATAAGGTCATCTAATACCCATTTTCAAGTTCTTTGGAACGTCATCCTGAAAGTCGGAATTTTTATGAGGCCATCTAATACCCGTTTTGAAGTTCTTTGGATGGAGAAAATTCTTGGCTTCATAAGGACTTGCCTTAGGCTTGGGCTCTAATGGGCAGGCCTCTTCACCAAGACTTTAGCCGTCGTAAATATAGATTCCTTTTGGTCGAGGCAAAATGCTTTGCCCCGCGCTTTTATGAGCTAACCAAACAAGCTCCCATGTGTTCCAACAAATGGGAACCGAGGAAGTTGTCCGGGTTTTTATGAGCTAACCAAACAAGCTCCCATGTGGTTCTACATACATAAAGCCCTCAAGCTTGAGGGCTTTTATGAATGTGAGAACTTGGAACTAAGAGCGGCAATTAAAGGGCCCAAGGTAAAATTCGCTTAATGAACTCTTTAATTCTTTTATGTAATTTCTTTTAGCCAAGGCATTACTCCCATAAAGCTTTATTGGAATATGCCCTTAGTCACCATAGGCAAGAATTTATACTATTTAGAGTGTAAATTCACAAGGTTTTTAACACAAAAAACTGTCACAAGGTTTTTATGTGAGGGCAAGGGCTTAATAAGCAAACGGCTTACATTTTTAAGGGCCTTGCTTAAGAAATTTTTTAATTAAACTATCCTCGGATGCCATCTTTAAAACCTATCATTCTCATGAAGAGCATGAATAAATAAGCCAAATTTCAATGGGAAGTTAAGGTTTTCAATAGTAGAAGGCCTATGGGAGATGGTTTATCCTTATTCTTTAAGTGTGACTTCAAGGCCAAAAATAATAATATGTAAAGTATTATATTGTAATGTTGGATGTCGATAAAATACCTTATGACATAAACTTCATGTGTGATTCAGACCTTTGGAAGGTCTAAGTGCTAGGTGTCAATCTTTGAATTAAGCAATTGGACCTTCCATTTGAAGGATTGAGTGCTACATGTAACTAGCTATAAGACTGTTTAAATGGACAATTCGAAAGAAGGTGGTGATGGAGGACAAGCATGAGTATTTTAATCCAATCATACAATCATTTCCCAAGAGTAAAGGATGGCAAGGGAAGGTATTTCCCTTTTTATGTCTGATATTTTCTTTTTATGGTCCACACATTTTGATTTTTTATTATATAATGCTTTAAAAATTTCTTTGTGATTGTAATTTGATCTTAAAATTTCTTCATGGCAAATCATGTTGCTATTTTTAATCTTAAAATTTTCAATGACCATTTTTTAAATGGTTGAAAAACAAAAATAAATTCCTACCATTGGATGAGGCAGTAGAGACATTCACCCAATAATTTTTAAGAAATGCATGTCTTTGCATATTCAATGCAACTGAAGAATGGGCACTAAAACGCCATGTAAATCTTCTACAAGGAAGCATTACCCACGCTTGAGTTTTGAGACATCAATTTGCTTGGCTTTTTTGTTCTAATTCTCGTTTTAGCTGTCTTCCATTTCACTATCGTGGCAACTAAACTATCAAGCACTTGGATTGGTGGGATGGTGGTTGCAATGGGAGGTCCAATAATTGCTACCATGCATCTTCCATGGGCCCAAGTTTGATCGTGAGAAAGTAAGAGAAGTACATAGAGAACCAAGAAGTATGCAAGGTGGCATTAGGCACACCATTGCAAATAACATCATCATCTTCCATTTGGTAAGTTTCCTTGGAAGTGTAACAGAACTATGATTGATTATTGGCTATTTCTTGACAAGTTGATGATTATTGGCCAATTGTTCTCAAGTTGACATCGACAAGTGGAGTTGATATTGACAACTTGTCAAGGCCAAAGCAATTGGGCCAAAATTTCATTGACACTTAAAAAATGCCCCTACATGGTGAAGAGAGAGTGCCACCTCACATGTCAAAGTGGTAACACAAACTTTTAGTTCTAAATGGAGAAAGGCCCATATTTCATAGATGGACCATTGCAATCTAACCACACATTGCTAGTGAGAGATTGAATTCTACAAATTATGCTATTTGGAAAGTTAGGATGGAGTCACTCTTGGTGCTCCAAGACCTTTATGAGTTCTTGGTTGAAGATGAAGATGAACCTCTAGGTGCACATGAGTTAGCTAGATACAAGAAAAGATCTAGGCTTGCACTTCATTGAGAGAAGTATCAACAATGATTTGTTGAGAGAAGTATCAGCATGTACTAGTGCTAAAGAGGCTTGGGAGTCTTTAAAATCAATCTATGAGTCTAGCAACACTTCTAGAGTTCTTATGCTTAGAAATCAAATTTTGCAAAGCATGAGGAGAAGTGAGGAGAGTGCACAAGATTATGTACTCAGAATCAAGTCTCTAAATAGGGAGTTGGCTTCCATTGGAGAGAAGATTCATGATGGAGAGCTTGTACAAATTGTCCTTAATGGTCTAGGAGATGACTTTGCAAATTTGGTCCAAAGTTTTGCAGTCCAAGACACTTTGCCAAATATAGAAAAACTTCATAGTGTATTAGTGGCTAAAGAGTGTAGGATGCTCCACACGAAGGCAAGAATGAGTTCATTGTCTTTGTAGGATGGTGATGAGAAAGCCAATTTCTCATTCAAGGGCAGAAAGAAGACCAATGGAAAGAAGAAGCATCCAAAGGTGGCCAAAGAAGAGGATGATGCATCAAGCTCAAAGGACAAGTCAAAGCAGAATTGCTTCTTTTGTGGAAAGAAGGGGCATTATGCATCTAAATGCTACAAGAGGCTAAGAGCACAAGTGGAGGAGGACAAACAAGGAAACCTTGCAAAGGAGGAGGAGGATGAAGTAGATGTATTCTTGATGGCATCTACATCCTCACCAACAAGCAATAGCAATTCAAGAGACAATTGGTGGATCGACAGTGGGGCTAGCTCCTACATGTCTTGTGAAAAGGACTTTTTCTCCACCTTACACTCTTTCAATGCTACTAAAAAGTTTGTCTTTACTGCAAGTGATGAAGAGTGTAGGATAGATGGTATTGGCACCATCTCTTTGTGTCTAGAATCCTCAAAATGCATGGATCTAGAAAATGTCCTTTATGTACCATCAATCACCAAGAATATGCTTAGTGTTGGTCTACTCTTAGAAAGTGGTTTGGATGTCCACTTTAAGCATGATGTTTGCTTCATCTTGAAGAATGATGTTTGCATTGCAAAGGGATTTAAACATGGAAGATTGTTTAAGTTGGAAGCTAGTGTTGCTTTTGAAAGAATTGTGAGAGATTTCAACTAGTTTAGTCATATTTTGGTAAATTGTCATTTCAACTAGTTTAGTCTAGTTTAGTCATATTTTGGTAAATTGTCAATAAGAGGCCAAAACTTACTTTAGACTTAGAGATAAACTTTTTGAAGTTATATTAGTTTAAAATACATTCAATAAACATGTTTTAAAAGTGTGGGAAAGTTGGTAGTTGAGTTTGAGAGAGATTCAAATTTGAACTTTGGGTACATTGAATCTAGACCCAAAAATAGTAGGGTTTACATTTTGGAGGGAAAGCCAAGTGGCCAAATAGGGTTTGGACACTCTATAAAAGGATGTAATTCATGGAGAGACACATCTTCTCTCTTCTCTCTCTCTCTCTCTCTCTCTCTCTCTCTCTCTCTCTCTCTCTCTCTCTCTCTCTCTCTCTCTCTCTCTCTCTCTCTCTCTCTCTCTCTCTCTCATTTCATCATTATACATGGTTCTCTTTGGGTTCTACTACTCATTGGTGCACTATCTTGGTGTTATCTTGCAATCTTGTGTGTAGAATGCTCATTTATTGCTATTTTTGGTTTCACACGTGTGAAATACAGTAGGGTACTGTCATTGTATGGACATAAAACATATTTTATGTTTTGGTTCTGATCAATATCTCTTAGATTTTGCATCTCATTTTGTATGTAGATGCTGATTTTTCTACATTGGCAGGATTGTTGGTTTGCTCCTTATTGTAACCAAAGATCAGGGACATGGATTGGACCTTGAATGATCTGAAATCCTTCACATGGTATCAGAGCTCTTGTGTTTCAGGTTATGAAAGGATCAGCCATCTTTAGCAAGGATTTGGAGGAGTTACAAATGCCAGAGCATGCTAGATTGATTTCTACTCAAAAAATCAGCATTTGCATGTGTAGAATTGATCTTTTGTAGGTCAAAACTCAATATAGGGTTATATACTTGATCAATTCCGATTTCACACTTGGTTTATTGGAATTAGATGATTTTTGTTGCATTAGGAAGGTCTCATTGGATCTACAAGAAGATATATCAAGCTTCGTAGAATTTGAGATATTCAATTTTTTGTGATTTTGTCAAAACCCTAATTTTGATTGGATCTCTAGTTTGTGATGTTTTTTAACTTCATTTGAGTGTGTTTCAATCTTGGGAAGCGACAAGAATCATTAGATTGAGGATAGATCATAGGTTGATCAAGATTTCACTATTCTATGTGTTGATTTTCTAGTTAGAAGTGCTAGAAGAGATTTGAGAGGTTCCATATCTTTGTGATATCTTCTTGAATTCATTTGTTGACATTAAAGAGAGTGCTTTGTGCATTGGAACAGGTTGAAAGAGAAGATCAGGTCACTTCAACATGGCTACAAGTGGAGGCTTTATGTTGGAGAGCAATGATAGGCTTACCTCAATCAACTATTCTACTTGGAAGGTGAGGATGGAATCCTTATTGGAAATGAATGAGTTGATGGAGATTGCACATCATCTTTGGAGGCTTGGGAAGCTTTGAAGAAGCTTTATGAATCCAAGTCTACATCAAGAGTTCTTACTCTTAGGAGGAAAATCTTTCAAAGTTTGCAAAAGAAGGAAGAGAGTACTCATGCTTTTGTTTTGAGGGTTAAGGCATTCAATGATGAGTTAGCATGTATTGATGAAAGCATTAAGGAGGTAGAACTTGTTCAAGTTATAATTAATGGCTTGTTGGATGATTATGCTAATCTTGTTCAAAGTTTTTCTATTCAAAAGACTTTGCCAACTATTGTGGATTTGCAAGAGATCTTGGTGAATGAGGAGTATAGGCTTCAATCAAGAGGAGGTGGATCTACATCGACATCTCAATATGAAGAGGAGGCTATGTTCATCAAAGGCAAGTTCAAGGGCAAAGGCAAAGGCAAGTGGTCTAAAGGGCAAGATCAAGGTGAGACTTCTTCTTTTGGCAAAAAGAAAGATAAGTCTAAGTTGAAATGCTTTTATTGTAAAATCAAAGGGCATTTTGCAAATGAATGTTTGAAGACGCAAAGAGATGAAGGTAGCAAGCAATGCAACTTTACTACTAATGATAAGGATCTAGGTGGTGGTGATTCTCTTTTGATGTGTTGTTCAAGTCCAATATCAAGTGAAGGTGACAAAGATTCGTGGTGGATTGATAGTGGAGCTAGTTCACCAATGACTAGTCACAAGGAGTTCTTTACTTCTTTGGTCACTTATGATGGAGCCAAGAAAGCAATTCACATGGCCAATGGTGGTGAGTGTGTGATTGAAGGTATTGGTTCAATTCCTATTTGTCTCTCTACTAATAGGAAAGCAAGACTTGATGGTGTTCTTTACATTCCTTCACTTTCAAAGAATTTGCTAAGTGTTGGTCAAATGATAGAGAAAGGATACATGGTAAAGTTTGGTGGTGATGCTTGTTTCATTACAAAGGAAGAAATCTTGGTTGCTAGGGGCAATAGACAAGGTAGAACTTTTCAAGCTTGATGCTTTTGTTATGGCTAACAAAAAGGATGGAATGGAAAAGGAGATTGGTCTCAACTTTCCAAAGTTACCTTTTAGCATCAATAAGATTGGTGGATCTTATGCAAAGTCTAAAAAGCTTCCTTATGCTAGATCTAGGTCAAAATCTAATATGCTTCTTGGAGATGTTCATCTTTGTGCTAACTTGGCTAGTCTTGAAGATAATAATGGTGTTTCAATGGTTCTTCATGGCAAGTGCAAGTATGCAAAAGGTAAGGAGAGAGCTAACTTCATCAATGGAGGTGAAGGTCCTTCCTTGGAAAAGATTGTTGCTAATGATTTCTTTGATCATATGGAAAAAGATGTTGCTAGGTGCATGCATTTCTTTTACATTCTTTTGTGATGAGTCCAAGAAAGTCATTTTTGCAGAAAGTGGAGTCACATGTCTTCATAAAGAGAGTAGATCAAATGGTTCTATCAAGAGACTTGGTGAGGGAGATAGTCACAAGTCAAGAAGAAGAGAAGTATGTGAAGAGTTCGAAGTAGCATGTACTTTGAATGATATCATTGTGAATGATAGTGAGGAAGAATCATTATCATATGAGTCATTACCTAAAACATTTAGTAGAAGTTCTTATTTGAAAAAAGAGAGTACTTCAATCATCCTTATGTTGAAGGTACTAATCATTTTTTTCATGGCTTCTAATGTTTTTGAGGTTTCTACGTCTTATGATGCAATCATTAAGAGGGAGTCTTATGAAGGAAAGAGAAATGGAAGATTGGTTCTTGGGAAGATCCAAGGCATGGATCTCACATCTCTTCATCAACTCAAAGGATTCTATGATTGTGAACTAATCACTCATGATCAAGATGGCAAAAGGTTGGTTGGAGAAGACTACATGGAGCAGATCGAGAGGAAATTTCTTCATGGCAAGGGAGATCTCTTTGGTGAGCTTATTGAGGTTTGTTATGGACTCAAGAAGACTAGATTTATTAGTTTTGATACTCATATTCACCTACTCTACTTCATGTTGAATGGAAAGTTTGGAATCTATCTTTAGATTTATGATGGTGACATTGGTGACATTGTTTTCACTAACCTTTGTGAAAATTCGAGATCAAGCATTGATGAGATCTTGTTGGTATATAGATCATTCGTTTGAGAGGGAGTATTTTTCAGAGGTTTAGGTCTGAAGATATTCATATCTTTGATATCTTTGATGATCAAGAGAAAGATAAGCAAGTGGAAGCGACTCATTTTGCTTTACTCACATGTTTTGGAGAATTTTCTTGTATAAATGATGCTATGCAAGCGGATATTGGTTCTCATGGTATTCATACTGGAAAAGCAAGTAATGGATCTGAAAAACAAATTTTGTTCAATGACTTTGATGTTCAAGAGGAAGATCAAGAGGTTGGTCTCAAAGGGCTTCAACAACACAAAAGGAAAGGTGGCAATTTGGAACTAGTCAAGAGCATCAAAGGAAGGTTATTTGGCAAAGATGTTATGGACCTGTTTTTGCAGCTTATTGAAGACTCAAGTAAGGTCAAAGGAGCAGCAAGGAAGTGTTGTTCAAGTTTACTTTACTTGTTCTATCTCATGTTTGAGCTATTTCATGTGGATGTGTGCAAATTGTCACGATATGGACACACTAGCTACATTGTCCTGCAATATCTTATTGTTGGAGTTGTACTAGAATTCTTGGCTGGTTTTGCTGATGGAAATGAAGCTATTGGAGTCTCATTATGTCACTCATCCATGGCTAAGTTCTCAAGTGTTGAGCTACTTGGTGCCAATACTTGGAGATTGTCAATTTTTGGTGAATTCATGGTCATTTTCTTGTGTCAAGTAGATCTTGAAGATGGACTAGTGCAAAGTACTTGGTTTATGAAGTCAAGTGGTGCTAGATTTGCATCATTTATGTACTCACCTAGTCATGGATTTCCAAGGTTTGATGGTTTCTTGTGGCAAGATGGAGATGGAGGCTCATTCATGGAGTTTTATGGTGGAGACATATCAAGAAAGGACAAAGTTGGAGGAGACAAGCAAGTGTTGGTTGTGGAAAACCAAGTTGACTTTGGATTATGAGAAGGTAGATCATCTTCTTTGTTGTGCATTTCCTCCACATCCATTTTCAAGCAATCTTTCCCTGAATAGAACTTATCATTATGTACATCGTCAACACCAGGGAGAAGATCATTAGTATCAAAATCAATTATATCCAAAAGTTCATCAAGCTCTTTGCTCAAAATACAAAGAGTCTCAGCTTCAGTGAAATAAAAAAGATCCGATATATTCAATATTGTCAAAAAAGAATTATTATCTATATTATAAGTAGGCAAAGTGATCAAAGATTTATCAGAAGGAGAAAGGGTAGTGGATGTTCTATGGCCTATAAACGAGGCCCTATTTCGAGTAGGATCAAAATCTGAACAATCATCTAAATTAATGCTCGTATCAATAAAAAAAGTATCTATATCTACAATCTTTGTTTTGTACCACTGGAAGAAGCAGCTTCAGAAGTGGAAGGGACAACTTCCGAATCGTCAAAAATATTTAACAAAAGGAAAAAAAACAAATGCAGACTGAAAATCAACAAATCTACATTTTTTATTGTGAATTGGGCACTCATCTACAGACTTGAATCATTATGTAACTTGGTGAACATTCTATCAAACTTAGCTTTATAGATATGATTGTCGAGTGCCACCAGGTCTTGATAATGAATCATGTCCTTATTCTGAAATCAGAATAACGGAGTACTGAGCAGAGACTTAAATCTGAGATATATTTCAAAAAATGCCTCCACACCAAGACCCTCAGTAATAGAAGGAAAAATAAAAAGAAAAGGTGAAAAAAGAGATTTAAAATACTCCAAACTATCAGTAACACCAAATTCATGAAAAAAAAAAAAAACTAGAATCAAAATTAGACATTTTAAACAAAAACTACAGATAGAGTTCCAAATATCGCTCTCAGGCGCAAATTGTAGGTCAGACAAGAACCTCAAGGCAATGTGCGCTCAAAAAAAAAATTAGAAATTAGAGTATCGAATCCGAACACGTGAACAAAGAGCAGACAAAAAATGAGATGTAAGACGCGCTTGAATGCGACTCTAGACGAGGCAGTATTGGTTCCAGACGCAAGTTAGTCAATAGAGGGTAATCAATACAAATGGCGTGCTTGAAATCAATATCCGGCCAAGAAATCAAATATTTGTGTAAAAATCCAAGCCGAAAATGACCTATTTATAAAAAAAATTGAATAGGTCATTTTTATGACCTATTTATATAACCTATTTATGATCTCGAAGGCCAGCTGCTTCCCTTCCTCCTAAATTATCCCGGACAAGAGACCCCGGATCGTCTTGAGCTCTGAGTCAGATTCTAGAGAATTTGATTCAGATCAAGAATCATCACCCCTTCCATTCAGATCAAGAATCCTCACCAAAAGTGTTGATTACCCAAGAGGAGCTCGACAAAATAACAAAGACATCTGTAGATATGGTATCTACTTCTTTTTTTGCTCCTATACATAATCTTTTTGTAAGAATTCCATACGATCCTGCCCAAGTTTATTTTGATTCTGACCATTATAACCAGTACGAGGCCTACCTAGCTAATAAAATTGATTTTCTCGGCAATTTTTTTTTTTTTTTCTAGATTCACGTAAAAGCTTTAGATTAGATGTCAAATTTTGTGCCGAGCTGAAAGATAAAACTTCAAAAATTTCAAATGTAATAATAGAAGCCGGAGGATTTTTTTTGCAGAATAGTATTAGTTCCGATTCCCATGGCATAGTTTTTGTTGTTAGTCCATTTTTCATGGGAGTGATAAGGGCAAAAGAAGCCAATTTTGAGAAGGCTGTATATTTTATCGAATGCAATCCTATGCGAAATTTTTTTTAATTCCATATGAAAATAAGTAAGGATTGCTCTTTTGTTTTTGTTGATTTAATCTGGAATGTTGCATGCGGCATTGCTTTAATAAGTAAGGATTGTTTTAATAAGTATGGATTTATCGATATTTGTATCTTGGTTGTTGCAGTCGGCATTGGAGCCTGAACATTCTTTCTGTAATGATAAATAGGAGGGATTATCAAATTTTCTATGTGTGAAATTAAACTCAACTGTAAATACACATAGAGAATTTGATTCTCTACTTCATGATGCCGTTTTGACCGACAACGGCAATCTCAATTGGAGAGATAACCATTAGATCTCTTGAGGTATATTCAATTTATTTCTGATATGCATGTATTTCTTTTTTTAGTTCAAATCTATTATCATAGCATAAATAAATTTTCTATCATAATATTCCTAATTTTTGTTCTATACATGCAATGTATACAGCAAAAGGACGCTTTTAGTTGTGCATGGTTCGTCCTATACAATACGAAGCTATTTCTTGAGTGGTATAATTTACAAGTGGATGTAGATATTGAAAAGGTAATATTCTGTTCATTTGTAGTTTCTTTCATTTTGATTCATATTTCTTTACTATCATTGTTTGTAATTTGCTGATTCTCGTGTTTTGTGATGACAGTTCACTCTTGAGCCGTATACTCCTGATGATGTATATAGATTTCGGCAAGAGTCGATCAGAACCTATGCCCAAAATGGTGTAAGCGTTGCACCTGAGATCGAGAGCACCCAAAAACAAGCTGCTCCTGCCTTAACAGCCTGTCAGGTTGCTTAGGATGCAGATCTTATTGTCTATGATAAAAAAAGAATAGAAGTCCTTCCTAATACAGAGGAAGGCGATATTATAGCAAAGAGTCCTCTTGTCTTAAAAGGCATTTTGGCCCTTCCCGAAACAGAGGAAGGCGAGATTATAGAAGGAGTTGTTCCCTTATCAGTTCCTAATACTGATAAAGAAAATATAGAAAAATTGACTGAATAGAAATCTATTTGTAAATAGAGATACATCAAAAAAAAAAATACAATCATTTTACATGTAAACAACCCGTTTATGGGCTTTTTTTTTATTGATATCAATATAGATTCTTACAATCAAATTGTGTCCATAGTGTAATACTCGAATCCAATTTTCTATATTGATAAAAAGACATGATGATTGGCATGTATTTGTTGATAGTGAATATCAATGTTCTTCCATAAGTTGGATTGTTTTGCCAATATCTCTGCATTTGATCTCGAGCTCATGTCTTTTACGTACCTGCATAAAACTAATACAAATGAATTACAATTAGTACAAAGATTGTATTAGAAAGTTTTGATTGAAACTATTTATAAAAGATCGAGTGTTTACTATTACTTACGAGTTTACCATTGAAAATGAATCTGAAGTCTAAAAGTACATCATCTTGTAGGAGCAATAGTTCTCGCCTAATGTAATTTAGACTCCAATCTTCTTCCACCTCAACGCATGTCAAACCGACATCATTATATATAATTTCAATATTTTTTCATTTTGAATGTCCACTGGCTTCCAAGTCTTAATCGAGTGGGACCCATTTACCTTTATTTTTTTTCCATCTTTGATAATGGAAGCATAAGCTCAACATTTGTTTTTCAATTTGATAACGGAAGCACATGGAAGACATTTTGATTTTGCATTCTATTTCTCCATCTGATCTTTTGTCCCAGCCTTCATCCATAAGTTCAGATAATAAGCTATTTGATAAATTTTTGCGTACAAACATCGTTGGGGTTTTGTGTACAATGCACTTGAAAAGAAATCCACAAATATATTAAGAAAATAAACCAGCTTAATCTGACTGTTTTTTATCCCATGCTCATTTTTCATGAATTTTTTACATTATTATATATCTTGCAACGAAATGATTTTGAAATTGTAGCATATGGTGCAATCCATTCATCACTTTCAAAACTAGGTAATGGAATTGGTACTATTTGTCCAAAATTTTCTTTTGTATCAGGAATGTACATTGATTTATAAAAAAGATCTCACTATCAGCTAGATCTTTTGCAGTTCTACCTCGATATTGTAGCTGTCCAATATCAGTGTAAATTTCATCTAACACACCTGTTAAAGATCCACTGGGCTCCCATTCATTTATGTTGGATGGATATAAATTTGCAAGAAAAAAATGATCAGATTGACAAGTTACTATTAAATATGTATGAATGACAAAAATCTAAGTATAAAAAATATCAATACTCACAGTTGTTTTTTTTGTGATCCTGACGGTTGAATCCTTGCACATTTATCTCTGAATACATATATACATGTTGGACTAGAATTTTAGAAATAGGTTTTTCTCCTGATGATGTTCTGAAATCCAAAATTCTGGCCTTCCAATAAGATCGAAATGATAGTTTTGACCTTTTGCTTTTTTGAAATGCTCCTCTTGATGATGGATGCATCAAAACCTAAGAGTTTTTTGAATATTTTCTTGGCACCCATAATCCATTATCATCTGTCTCGTTGAATAGAAGCACAGAGTCGATTGAGGAGCATGGCTTCCTTGATGGCAAAGCACTTGACTCACAAAGTATCAATCAAACACCATGCTCTCAACAAGAGTTTGCCACACTCTGAACTTGACTTGTTCACCATCCAACTTGAAACACAAGTGGACCACATGAGACACAAGACTCACACCGAGGAAACCTCACTGCCACCATGAGATTATTGTCCTCCATCTTACTAGGCTGACATCCTATCAGACGCTTACAAGACAAACTCATAACGCTGATAACAATGAGTGACTATGGCTCAACCTGAGGAAATCTTACTGCCACTAAGATTATACCCTCGCCAGAAAATTAGCTAGTAGACATGTGAACAAGTCACTGAGGATCAAATGAGTACTTTGTTTTTTTTCAGTAGCGAATGCATAGCCAATCAAAATCCAACTCTGATGTACGTCTAGTCACAAAGACTCTCATGACAAAGTCACATGCAAGCAAACACATTCATGCAACCAACATGAATGACAAACATATCAACTAATTATCACTGCTTGCTGAAGAAGATATCCTTTTGTACCATACACCTTTGTAATAGGTAGATCTACTACTACAACAACCATGCATCCAAAGTTCCATGCATCTGCCCTAATATGTCCTCGAATGCACCATGTACCTCCCAGAGATACATCCCTATCCAAGTGTCCTATCCAACCATCCATTCCACTTTGCCTTGCCTTGCCAAGCTATCATTCATCCTTCATGCACCAAACATACGAGTCTTCAAAAGACTCTGATGAATCTCCTACATCTCATGAGCTTTCCCTTGTAAGTTACACGCTTTGACGAGCATCCACAAAAAGTATGGATCACATATCAACTTGGACTACTCACAAAAATACAAGCCAACAAGCTTTGACCTATAAGTCAAGTGGTCTCTCTTACCATAGCATCCAACTTACCATCAAGGCTTCCCGATCATGGATTACTAAGCTCCATAGCACCACACGTATCTTGCTTGCTGCTTCTCGTTACATCCTGTAACATGATCTATGAATCTGCTCTCATAGATCCCAAGAGTTATGTCTCATCAACCTTGATTTTATTGAGATAGAATGGCTTCACATGACTTCAACTAGGCTTCATTGATCTCACTCCAAAAGACCACAAACCATCCAGGTTCAAGCATCCAATCCCAAGCCTACATACCCGCAAATACAGCCAATGCACAAAACCTCAAAGAGATGGCTTACCAATGCTCCTGATGGTAGATAACACTCCATCAATGTCAATCCAAATATTGACCCCTGTTGCATTGCTGACCATGCACACATCTCATGCACACCATGAAGTCCATGCCACTACAACAATATGCCTCCAGTAGATCATAGAGACTACCCTCTCTGCATCTTTGCCCCTTCATGCAAGCTACTAGATTTGATTCCTTACTTTTCTCTTTGGCTCATCCAACTGACCTTATCATTGACATCCTTCACCTTGTGACCGCCACCATTAAGCTAGTGTAAATGTCTCCTCAACCGAGACATTTCTCCCTTGCAAAAGCATGTGAAGCAACTACAACCACCGAATTTGACAATGCCCTTGTCGATTTTCACCTTGAAAGGCCCCCTCCAAGCATCCCTTGAGCTTGGTTAGTTCGAACTTCCAAAAAGTTAGATCAGTAGACATGAACTATTGTAGGCTCGACGATCTTACATAGTATAGCCCTCCCGCCTGTCAACAAGGGTTAGATCACTGGTTAGGTACCTAACTATGCATAGATGCTACTTTTAGTTAGTTTCCTACTTTCTCCCTTAACTCTACTCACCACTAACACTATTCTCCTTTAACTCTACTCCTCTACACTAACATTCATCATGATTTGGGTGAAGGGAAGGGATAGAAAAGAAGAGATTGAGAAGAGAAGAGAGAAAGAGAGAGAGATAGAGAGTGAGAGTGGAGGTTAGCTCAAATGCACATTATACTTGCTAAAGGAGAAACATAAACTATTGAAACCAAAAAGCATGAACTTGAAAGCAATTGAAAACAACAAGAGCAATAACAAGCATTGAATTGCAAATGAGGACGCTTTTCTTCCAAAATTGGTAGAGTTTCCTCCTTCTCATTAAGCATGAAAATAGTGTACAAATGGTGCCTTTTTATAAAATGGGGAAGGCCCTTGCCCCTCAATCCTATTGGCTAATATTCACAATGATCCTATCCATTCATCTTGGACCCAACTTGATCCAAGGGTCCACAAAAAGTACATTAGAAATCACAAGATTCATGTGAGTCCCAATTTGGACCCAACTCTAAAAAGTAATCTCTAAGTTTAAAAATGACATTGGGTCTCTAGTTTTATTTTAATTCCAAAGCCCAAGTCATGTTTATTTTATTTACAACTTTATTTGCGTGCTCATTGGGCCATGGGCTTATACACGTAGGATGCCATGCCCTCGCAAAACATTTTATTGGATGATTTCATTTATTTACACTTTGTTGGGAATACCCCCAACAGGACCCACGGCCTGAAGTAGTGCCAGTCCCTCGACACTCTGCCGGTTTAGTAGAGCATTTTCTTCGTCCGCCTTTGCTGGATGAGGTAGGTGGTGACGTCCTCCATAAAGTTGAGGCGGTCCAATTTTTTCAAGTCCTTTGGCGTGTGAAGAGACTTGTGGACCCCCCGCAACCAATCTTGGTCGACCCATGTTTGGAATCGGCGTGTCCATGGATCACCTAGAAGCGCAGCTCGGTAATATACACGAGCTATTGGCAGCTGATCTTCGACTTTGTTTGAAGGTAGCGCCTTATTTACATCAAAGAATATGGATGGGAGAAAATCGTCCCATTTAGTTTCAATCCCCATCGGATGTTCTAAGTCCCGGGCATAAGTGGCTGTCGCGCGGACTGTGGGATCAGGGCAATTGATGTATTGGTTGGCGAATACGGTGAGAGCCATCCTGGCATCTACATCCGTAGTCCACCCATATTCTGATTGTACGACCGACCAATTGAAATTCTGAAGTGTGATCTTGTCCAGAGAGGTGCCACATTCTGCCCATTTGGATCTTTGTGGACATGGCAGAAAGTGCGCGTTCACCCATAATTGTTGTGGACTTGTCACGTAGGCCCTGATGGCCACAAAAACTCTTTCGAATAATTGCTAATGCCACTTTGGTTGTGGTTGGAGGGCGAGCAATGCCTGCAGTTCATTTTCCTTTATGGTCCAAGCTGAGAACGATATCTGCCAGCCGCCTCTTGATGACTCGTGGGGATACTTTGATAAAAATTCGTTGATTTTCTCCTCCACGGACTTCGGTCTTCGGAAGGCCCGACAGATATCGTATGCGAACCTCTAGATGATGTTTTCGTGTCTCAACAGTCGCATCCGTCTGCCCTTGGTCTTGGCCTTCGGACCCTTGATCTGGTTGAGATCCCCATGCTGCCTGCTGGCTCTGATCTTGGCTAGTACTAGCCTGTGCAGTGTCAAAATTAGGTTGTGGTGTAACTACTTGTATCTCTTTTATCAATAGATTAAGTATGGTACTTAATTATTGAGTAATGAAAATGGTTTATGAAGCTTAGATCTTATGAGAAATTGTAAGAAAATAACTATCTTCTCATTGTGATCTCTTGATGGAATTATGTCCAGGGAGACAAGATAGTGAAATAGAGAAGAGAAAATCTAAAAATGAGACATTGGATGAATAATTACTAAATGTCAGAAATGATTCACTTTATCCTTGAGAAAACCTAGAAAATTTTGAGGAATCAAAATTCTAAGGGAAGAAAATGAATTAGACATCAAAATCAGTAATTTGACTATGGAATTATATTATTATTGTGTAATCCTTTAAACATTTGCACGTTTCATGCAATTGAATCATTCCGTACAAAAATCTTTAGGGAAATAGCTCATAAAGATATTCTTATCTAAAGCTTTTATCATGACCAAATTTGCTCTTCACCTTTGGAGAAGTGAGAGATGCTTAGGATGTTTGTACTATTTTAAGATTTCTGGTACATACTTCAATCACACATGTGTGGAGCCTATTTTCACATGTGAATAGTAGGCCTAGACTCATTAGTTCATTCTTGATATGAAATGTCTTGATCTACATAGAATGTGAACTACACAAAAAGCTAGTCAAGTCAAAAAGTGCCATTTGTCAAAGTCTAGCTTGATGGTTATCCAAACACAATGTGTAGATATGATGATTTGATATGTGTGAGAGGGTGTTCTCACGTGTACTTGTTTCTCAAGTTGAAGGCCGTACTACAGCCTGTAGTACACACGTGTGGGCTCGGTTTTCAATGTTGATCAATGCTTTTGATTGTTAATGCTTGTTGTTTGTCAAATTGCCAATCTAAATCAACTCTTTTGTGTCTAGTTTTTTGATAGATTGCTAAGCAAGCATCCAGTCACTCTTGTGGATCTTTTGTAGATCCATTTATGGTCCTAAAGTACAGTACTTTTACAGTGACAACGAAGAAGCGGATGAGCAAAGTCACAATGATATCAACCGCCAATTTAGTCATCAAGTTGATGTTGCCTATGATCTTGAACAACAGTCAATCATCCAACCTAATGGTCCAGATAAGGTCCAACTCCGTAGTGATCATCCTTTCGAGTCTCACTTTTATCATCAAAGTTCAGAACAAGACCTACATCAATGATTTAACCTAATCATTTGGACAAGTAACTATGGAACGTTAAATTGGGAATATTGTTATGTTCAAAAAAATACAATCAAGACATTCACCAGTCATGAATTCTCTACATGCTCTAATTCTAAACACCTTTACTACATCATCTTCTTCTTCACTCATGCCCAAAAACAATATTCAAACTTAGTTGTCTATGTACCTAGAAGAGCTACCAAATCTGACATAAAGCCAAAAGTCAAAATGGTCTAGGTTTGTAATTATTGCATTGTTGATTTGAAAAGCACTTAATCATTATGAATGAAATTTGCAAATTGTACTTTACCAACTTCAAATAGCACAAAGAAGCTTGAGGAGCTATAGTTTGATGAGGATGTGCATAGATTTACATCCGTTTAGCATAATTGATTAGCATTCCTGAACAACTATATCTGAAGATTGTGCATAGATTCACATGTTTTTAGCATAATCAATTTGCAGTTTGATGAGGACCGTGCATAGATTCACATCTATTTAGCATAAATAATTTCCATTTTTTAGTAATAGTACAGATGATCAAGGTAGTAATATACTTGGCCAAAAAGTCAAAAAGGACAGTTTTCTTGTAGAATGGAAGATTTTGGACAAAAACTGGACTTTTATGCTGTAATACAATTCATGGTCAGTACTAGAAATCGTGGACAGTTAGATGAATCCAACTATAGTGACTCGCAAATTCTGACAAGGGGTGCTTTCTGTCAAAATACTGATTTTTGATATTTTTTTTGGAATCCTTTTAGGGATAGAATTCGCAGAGGGTACAAAGAAATCGTGCTCATTATGGGCGATTTCACGGTATGACTGGCGATTTTTGATACTGAGGTTTTGTTGACATACAAAAGAAATGATGAAAAAAAGAGATTTTCTGATAGAAAACAGGCAAAATCTCAAAGATAGAATTTGCGGAGCTCTTGGAAGACTGATCTTTGATAGATCTAGCCTCAATGAAACTGACAAATTTTAAGACCAAGATTTGGTGGGAAAACAATGGATTTTGACAGTATATCAAGGTATTTTCAGAGAATCTGAACAGGGTCAGAATTCGTGGAGGTGATAGAATGGAAGATCAGTGTCTGTTATGGCTGCAAACAGATCGGTGAATTCCGATATACCTGTTTGGTCAGAAAATGTCACTTGGGTCACTTCTTTTAAAGAAAATGCCCAACACTTTTGTTGCTTCTCCCCCGGCTTGATAGGTTGCTCCACAACTTGTTGAGGACTTAGAGAGAAGACTTGTGCTGTAATTTGAAGATAAAAATCAAGCAAGCATACACACAAATACAGAAGCAAAAAAAATCGAAAGGAAAGGAAAGCTAGGTAGAAAAAATCGAAAAAAACAACAACGATGCCAATGTTAGAAGTATTTCTAGTTTGTCATACGGTGGCTAGATCTACTCACGGATGTAGTATAGTGTTAGAGAGGATCGTCCACTTTTTAGGAATCTACCAAAAGCTTTCAAATGAAAAATAAACAAACAAGGACGGGAGCACCAAGGCTTTTCCAATTGATACCCGGAACAGAAATAATAATAAACTTGACTAAGGCTTTCCCAACTAGCCAAGATTAGAAAAACAGTAAAAACCTTGCTAAGGCTTTCCAACTAGCAAGACCATCGCCAATGGATGAGTAACCTTGAAACAGTTGGACAAACAAATATCCCAAAGGCGGTTGATGGTTATCAACTTTTGTACATATGCAAAGACTGGCATAAATAGCCTTAAAGGCTTGTAAGATATTTCCTCTCTTGTAAATCTCTATATTAGTTGAAACAGGCTATGTAAGTGTTAATTTTTGAAATTCTCTTTTAATCAGAGTTATTAGCAGCCAGCGTTATCATGCTCAGCAAGCTGAAGTTATTACTTCAAGCCATTGTACTCACTATTGATATTTTTTATCAGAGTGCAATTTTTGTCTCACTATTGTGTCGTTCATTTGCGCAAACTGAATTCTTCAACTTGAATATTTCTGCTGCTAACTGTTGCATTTCCGTTTCTACACGCCTATGCTCTGAGCAACCAAGCCTCCGCTGCGCTCACGACCACCGTTTTTCGACATGGTATCAAAGCAGACATTTCAGTAATCTGCATTTTTATTGCGGATTATCCATCTTGTTTCTATCAAGACGTCTTTCTAGCAAACGCGCAACCAACAGTATTCAAACAATCATTGTTTCTACCAACGATCTAGTCCAACCAGAATGGATCCGTCATCCAGTTCATCTCTCATTGACAAACTCGATGGAGATAACTACCATCTTTGGAAATTCAAGATGAAGGTTATACTTCTAGCCAAAGAACTGTGGGACATTGTTGATGGCACAGAGCTCAAACCAGAAGGTGATGCAGCTATCATCACCAAGTGGAGACTGAGAGATGACAAAGCATTTGCCATGATCACCCTCAATATCAAGGATACTCAGATTAGCCACATACGTGCTGCTCAGACAACTAAGGATGCATGGGACATCCTAGCAACTCTCTATGATATTAGAGACGTTACATCCAAGCTCCATCTGAGGAAGAAATTCTTCAATCTCAGAATGTCTGAAGCAGAAAGTGTTTCGAGTCACCTTAACACTTTCAAAAATCTCATGGAGCAGATGACTGCAATAGGCTTAGCCATAGAAGATTCTGATGCACTCATGACTTTATTATTGAGTCTACCTGAAGCCTACGAAAATTGGATAATGGCAATTTCTACCCAAGAGCACTTCACTCTATCAAGAGTAATCTTGCTGCTCCTACAAGAGAAGATCAGAAGATCAGCATCCTCCTCAGGCTCAAGATCAGATCCTCAAGCTATGTATTCAAAAAATCAGAAGTTTAGATCCAAGAGATCTACAAAGTCAGGCTCTACTGGCAAAAGGAGCAATATGCAGTCTGGACCAAATTTCGGTTCAAGATAGAATACATAGCTGTCACAAATGCAACCAAGGAGGCGATCTGGCTTAGGCAACTGCTTGCAGACCTCAATCTTGCATAAACACTTTCTACAACAATCTATTTTGACAATCAAAGCACAATAGCGCTTTCTCTCAATCTGAGATTTCACTATAGAAGCAAACATATAGAAATCAGGTATCACTACCTTAGAGAAAAAGTGCACAGTAAGGAAGTAGTATTGATTTTCTAGCAGAACAAATTACATGGTAGCAGATTACTTCACAAAGGCTCTATCAAAAGAGCAACATCTCAGATTTAACGATATGTTAAATCTGAAGATCAAAGTTTTTCAGGATCCACATTAAGGGGGAGTGTTAGATTTCTCATGCTTAGCCTTAAACAAATCGTTCAAGTAATGAGCATCCTGAAAAATCGAAGGCTGACAACATATTTTTTTGCCTTCGCATTTTTCCCCCCTTTGAGGTCTATGCCTTAGAAATCATTTGAAGGCACCTTCGTCTTTTTCGCCTTTTTTGCTCCTTAGTGAAAAATGTGACACGTTGGCCAAGAGGCCAAAATACCTTAGAAATCATTTTTAAGGCACCTTCGCCTTTTTTGCCTTTTTTGCTCCTTAGCGAAAAAGACAAAACACTGACCAAGTGGCCAGAATACCTTAGTAATCATTTTTTAGGCACCTTCGCCTTTTTCACTCCTTAGCGAAAAATGCGACACACTGGCCAAGTGGCCAGAATGCCCTAGAAATCATTTTTAAGGCACCTTCGCCTTTTTCACTCAGCGAAAAATGCGACACACTGGCCAAGTGGCCAGAATACCTTAGAAATCATTTTTAAGGCACCTTCGCATTTTCACATTTTTGCTGACCGACTTCGCCAATGGATGAATAACCCTAAAACAGCTGGACAAACAAATATTCCAAAGGGCGGTTTACGGTTACCAACTTTTGTACATATGCAAAGACTAGCATAAATAGCCTTAAAGACTTGTAAGATTTCTCCTCTCTTGTAAATCTCTATATTAGTTGAAACAAGCTATATGTAAGTGTTAATTTTTGAAATTATCTTTTAATCAGAGTTATCTGTAGCCAATGTTATCACGCTCAGCAAGCTGAAGTTATTACTTCAAGCCATTGTACTCACTGTTGATAACTTTTATCAGAGTGCAATTTATGTCTCACTACTGCGTTGTTCATTTGCGCGAACTGTATGAATTCTTCATCTTGAATATTTTTTCTGCTAACTGTTGTGTTTCCGTTCCTACACGTCTACGCTTTGAGCAACCGAGCCTTCGTTGCGCTCACGACTACCGTTTTCCGACAGGGCATCTGAATCTTGCTTGAATTTCCATTGACGGTGCTTGCTTATTTACTATACATGTATGATGCCTTATGCTAGCCATGTGTAGTTTTTTTTTTTCTTGCTGATTTAGCATCCATTGAAGCTCATAGATTTAAAATTAGCATGCCAACCTTGCTATAGGACACTATGTGTTAGATGAAGTTTTGCAATCTCCATTAAGCTACGAATGTGCTAAAATAACCAAGAGGTGAATTAGCATATTTGAAGCCATCTTCCATCTGCTTTCACTTCAAGTATTTTTTTTCTCAATCCTCCTTACTTTAGCATTGATAATAGGTGCTAGGAGCAATCTTGAAGGGCTTTAAGACACATAGGTAAATTTATCTTTCTTTTTAAGCCTTGGAACCCAAAGAGGCCACGTGTTATGAAGGATATGGCACACACAAATTGCCAAGAGTAGGATTCATATGAAGTCATATCAAGTCCCTTGCTTTTCTAGGATTATTTATATTTCTAATTCTTTGATAGAAAGTAGCATAGGCTTTTGTAGCGATAGTTCGTGACAACTCCATTTTCTCCTATCATAGTTCTCTAGTTTTTTACTTTTACATTATCTTCTCCCCATAGAATCAATCTCTCTTACTACACTACATACTTACTGACGGATAGGTTTTGTCCTTGCCTTGCAGTGAAAAATTTATATATGTGATATCTCTCATAATGGGAAAAACTAGTGACAACTATTTTTTGGTGCACAATTGTGTGTTCTCAACTTTCATGCCAAAATGGTTAAAATTTGTAAAATGATGTCATTTTCTCAAAGCTTAATTTTTTCTTCATTGTAAATCATATAATAGGCCGGCCTGGTTCTCCCAACCTATTTCTTAGCTCCCGAGTCCTTACTACCTTTGCTTTGCATTCTACATGCCAACAAGCACCCCAAACAACCTCCTATATTGGTTTTTGGCAAAAGAGTATTGAAAGCCACTCAAAATTTGCTTTTAGAGCCTTTTTTCGAGGCCTAATGCTCTGTCAACTTCATTGAATTTCTCTTGGTCCCTTAGATACACTGCTCCTGCAATCCATTAATGGCTGAGATGTGTCACTTTTTGCTTTCTCCCTTTTTTCACTCTGTTGAAAAATTATATCACCTCAAATTTGAAAGTCTTGGCCCACATGCAATATGCATTACATTTGTTGATGTCCATCAATGTATTTGAAAATGGAGGACACTCCAACAAAAACATTTACATACTTAAGTTTAAGATGTCAAGATAAATCTAGTACTATATTAATATTGGGACAAAAATATGGAGTCCTCCCATTGGTCTAGGAAAGAAAAATGGGTCTCCTCCACTGTAAGACTAAGCTTGAGTTGCCACCATGTGACATATGAGGTGGCATGGGACCCATGCCATGTAGGGGCAAACTCAAGCCCATTTTTTGGGCCTGGAGACATTGCCTAGCATGTTGAGTTGCCAAGAGCAACTTAACAAAAATAGACCAATTAAATCATAAGGATTCGAATTTGTCAATCGGATTGTGGCCCTTCAATTGGCACTTGCCAACCAAGTTTGAAAGGGGGGTGGTCCATTGCCTATTAATTCACTTGGCAAAATTCTAGTCAAAGGGCCAAGCAAAGGGACTTGCCACTAGTCTTAAACCACCTTAAGATAGTTAATAGTGAGAGATCCGAGTCTATACCCTAGCCTCTAGTATTGCAAAATTGTAGAGTCGGATACCAATAGAGTTTGAGAGATCCGAGTCTATACCCTAGCCTCTAAAATTGTAGAGTCCGGATACCGATAGAGTTTGTTCTATGATACCATTGTTGATATCAACTCAGTAGCTATATACCCACCCAAGTTCCCAGCACCCAAGATTATGTCATCATAGACCAAGCATTTGAAAAGATAAAAACAAGTGCCCTAAAATTTTCCTAGTTGAGTGCCTAATTATAAAAGCCCTATTGGCATGTAACTTTGTAAGTGATAAAGTTTTGAACCACTCTAGGCAGTGTTCGGGAACGCTGGCAAAGTTCAGGAATGGAATCGACAACTTTTGTCAAAAATCGGCATGCTTTAAAACTTGAAGGTTTTTTTTAGGTCATAAAACAATGTATAACCGGCATGTATTGAGGGTCGTCTTTGAGAAAACCGAAAGAGTTCAAAAACTACAGGTTTTTGGAGGAGAACCCAAAAAAGGTTTCCCGAACAGTGACTCTAGGTGCAAGTGCTGGTGCTGGTAGGGTATACATGAGGGCAGGTACCGTATACATCAATTATTGTTGACTTTTGAAGTTGGTTTTGGCAAAGTTTAAAACTTTAATGGGTACCTCTGACAGGAATTGAGAGTGATGATTGATCTAAGTCTTAAGAAAACTGTGGCAACCTAGATTGAAAATCGCTGCAGTAAGCAACTACGAGTTATTATTGTGAAAACTGAGATATGATGAAGATTAAGATGTGAAATGAGAATGATGAGGACTCAAGTGCGACAAATTTTATCACGGCCGTGCAGGTGCTTTGAGGGTCCAAAGTCCAGATCCAGACGGAACACCATGGAAATGAATTCTTTATCATGAATGCCAGAAAGACCTGCGAAAAGCTCGAGTTGGCAGACAATTCATTGTCGCCGTAAAAGTCTCACCGAACTTCTTTATGCAATCCGCAGGACTTTACGGGTATATTGCCGTGCTGACGCTTTCTGAGTCAATGCGCTCACCTGGAAAAAATACGTAGATCAGAAAAAGCGGCAAAGGTATAAACAAGTCAAACGGAGTGGGACCAAGAGGAAATGACAGAGAAACTAACAACCATTTCAATTTGGATATTAATAATTGCATTTACATCTATTGAATCATGTTGATGATTACAGGATGATGCAATCCAAGGAAAAAGAGAATCGCGGTCGATCATCTTATTTGTGCCGGGCCACTGCCCTGTAGCAAAGTAGTGAAATACTTTAAACGATGGCAATAAATTACTAATTTTCTAACATAATTGCTATGTAAAATGCCGTTGACTGAATATAGAATGCTAAATGAATCTCAGATCAACATCAAACTGTCGTCACACATCGACGATGGCAAATGGTAGCTAACGAAGCACGTTTTCTGACATAGAAGAAGAAGCTATTGCGAATGACTCCAACAGAAAGAAAATGTGCATTATCATCAACTAATATATTATATAGCCCTAAAATCAGTTTTCAATTTTTTACAAAGAAAACTGATTGCCTCACTCAACGTAAAATCAGTTTTCAATTTTTTACAAAGAAAGCTGATTGCCTCACAGAACGTAATCTCTGGTTTTTTTTTGACAAATTTTTTTTACACCCACCTTCCGGACTTCGAAAGGTGTGCGCACGTAAACAAATCCCAGAAGGTGCGCGTAAAACTAAAAAAAGACAAAGAAAAAAAAAAGTGAAAACAGATTTCACGCAAGGGAAGGGCCTCGAAGCCTGACCTTCCCCCCCCCTTCACTTTCGTGAGATAGGTTTCCCTCACAAACCAACCTCAAACGATATCCATTCAAACAAGAACGTTGTGATATTATGTCACAAACGCCACGCCTTGATATAGTAAATATTTATTGCTTTGATTATTGAAAGATGGAAACTCATTAATGTACAAACAGATAAAAGTACATAGAATGATAATGCCTATTCACAAAGAGTAATTAAGCTAAAAAGCTTAATAAAACGAAGAGGAATTTGAGGTTGCCAGAGTGGGCTGACACCGGTGTATCTTTTTTTTGAGATTCTTTAGGGAGTAATAAGGGACTGTAGGTTGGTCCTTGAAGCTGAAAAGCATTGATGGATTAATATTGGTTCCATATTTGCTTTATCATCTTTGACACATGTGCATTGCGCTGTCACCGAGGTTAGAGAATTCGCTTGTGGTCTTCACAATGGCCGTGGGCTGTGACTGAACCAGGGGCAGGGGAGCACGCGATTCTGCTGGAAATCTCTCTCTCGCTCTAATACCAATGTAAAGACTACTAGGGAAAAACCCCTAAGATGAGGATAGGAAAACACAACAGGAGACATAATGGAACAAAGCAAGAAGAATAGTTAGTGCTCTCTCTCAACCCTCTCTCAAGCCTACGAGCTTGAACTGTTGGAAATTAAGTCCACAATTGTCTCCTTGGTGAATGACTATTTCTACTTAATAGGATCTTTTACAGCATGCTCCATAGGTGTGTCTACACTCTTGCACTTTTCTATATAAAACGTTTTTAGCACAGAAAGAGCATATCTAGATTGACTAATGAAAGCATGATCTTGACATAGATCTATTTCTAGGCCTAAGATGCAGTGAAGCTCACCTAGATCTTGCATCTTAAATTCACTACGTAGTGCACTTTTTGTCTCATCTACTAACTTCATGACACTTCCACACAAGATGATATCATCTACATAGATGATGAGAATGACAAGATGAGAGGGATCATAGTCACTTAAAATGAATCCAAGTGAAATAAGATATCTTGACTTTCTTGATAAAGCCCTGAGGTTGCTCCATATATATATCTCCTCCTCGAGATAGCCATTGCGGAAGGCATTAGAAACATCAAACTGGAACATCCACCACTTGAAATAGCATGCAATAGAGATAATAACTCTTATAGTCACCATCTTTGCAATGGGTGCAAAGATGTCTTCATAGTCAAGAACTTGTGTTACAGCCATATTCAGCTAAGGACATGGAATAGTCCTAATATGGTAGACAGGCCCTCCAGTGTTCAAGATTATTGGTCATGTCTAGATTCTATTCCACGTCGAGGCCTGTTGGTGACTGATGACCTTGAGAGGACCCAGACACTCTAATTGAGACATATGGAGTAGTGCATGTACGTGTGACTGATTTATTTGCATAAAGAGCTGTGATCTATTTATAGTTGACCTACATGGGAATTGCATGGGTTCATGCACATGATCCTACTCTCTATATATTGAGGCAGCGATTTTCTCGTCGATGACTTTGGTCTAGGTTACTTGTAGAGCTCTTCTCCTCTTGCTATCACATGGCATGGCTTGGGGGCTAGATCCAAGAGGATTCTCCAAGAGGGGTCTAGGTTTAGTTGGGTGGCTTTGCTCCACAGACTCTCTGTGAAAGATTCAACTAGTTTCATCACATTCTGCAATATTTTCATATTTGGCATATTGAGGCCAAAACTTGTTTTAGACTTAGAGGTTGACTTTTCAAAGTTCATTAGTCTAAATTTCATTTGAATAAACACTTTTTGAAAGTGTGGGAAAGATAGAATGCGAGTTTGAGTAGATTCAATTTGAATAAGTTGGGTACATTGAATCTAGACCCAAAATTGGTAGGGTTAGCATTTTGGTGGGAAAGCCAAGTGGCCAAATAGGGTTTGGACCTGCTATAAAAGGATGTAGCTCGTGGAGAGAGTTATCTTCTCTCTTATCTATCTCATTTCATGCTTATGCATGGTTCTCTTGGGTTCTACTATCCATTGGTACACTATCTTGGTGATTGCTTGCAATTCTATGTGTAGAATAATCTATATTTGCTATTTTTGGATCCACATGTGTGAAATACAGTAGCTTGCTGGTTTTGTATGGACAGCAACAGTACATAATCATTTCATTCAAGTTTGATCAAGTTCTATTAGTGTTTGCATCTCAAATTGTGTGTAGATGTTGATTTTTCTACATTGGTGAAATTGGTAGTGTATTTCTCTTTCTAACCAAAGATCATTCAAGTAGATTGGATCTTAAGGATCTGAAATCTTTCACATGGTATCAGAGCTTGTGTTTCAGGTTATGAAGGAGGAAATCAGATCTATCAATGATTTGGTGAAGATATCAAGTCTAGAGCATGCTAGAGAGGATTCTACACCAAAATCGGATTTTTTGCTTTTGCAGATTGGATCTTTTTGTAGATCAAAATTCTAAATAGGTCAATATATTTGTTCAATTCCATTTTTTGAATTCACATGCTGGATTTGGCCGATTTTTGGATCATTGGTTCAGGATAAGTGGTGGCTTATAGATTGCATATCAAATTTTCAGCATTTGCATGTAGATTTGGAATAGTCAATTTTTTTGTGATTTTCTCAAAACCCTAATTTTGATTGGATCTCTAGATAGTGAGGTTGCTGGACTTCATTTGAGTGTGTTTCAATCTTAGGAAGTGGAAAAAGTCATTAGATTGAGGATAGATCATAGGTTGATCAAGATTCCATGATTCTATGTATTGATTTGCTTGGATAAGTGCTAGAAGAGAATTTGTGAGATAGTTTCAAATCTTGGTGATTTCTTTTGAAAGCATTTGTTGTTGTTCAAAGGAGTGCTTTGTGTATTGAAATAGGTTGAAAGAGAAGATCAGGTCATTGCTACATGACAATCTCAATTGGAGTCATGTTGGAAGCCAATGATAGGCTTACCTCAAGTAACTATTCATTATGGAAAGTGAGGATGGAGTCACTTCTTGAGATGAATGATGTTTTGGATATTGTTGTAGGTTTGGAGGAGAGACCAGCAACACAACAAGATCAATTGAGGTATGACAAGAGGGCCAAGAATGCTCTACACATGATAAAGATGAATGTTACCAATGAACTTCTCAAGGAAGTTGGTAAGTGCACATCATCTTTGGAAGCTTGGAATTCATTAAAGAAGCTTTATGAATCCAAGTCTACTTCTAGAGTGTTGACTCTAAGAAGGCAAATCTTTTCTTGTTTTCAAAAGAATGAAGAAAGTCCAAGTACTTTTGTTTTGAGAATGAAAGCATTGAATGATGAGTTAGCTTGCATAGATGAAAGCATTAAGGAAGGAGAGCTTATTCAAGTGATTCTTAATGGCTTGTTGGATGCTCATGCTAACATTGTTCAAAGTATTGCTATTCAAAAGACTTTGCCAAGTTTGATGGATCTTCAAGAGATATTGATCAATGAGGAATATAGGCTTCAAGCAAGAGGTGGATCTACATCGACACTTCAAGAGGATGCTATGTTCACAAAGGGCAAATTCAAGGGCAAAACCAAAAGCAAGTAGTCTAAAGGGCAAGATCAAGTGGCAAAAAGAAGGATAGATCAAAGCTCAAGTGCTTCTATTGTGGCATCAAAGGACACTTTGCAAGTGAGTGCTACAAGAAGAAGAGAGATCAAGGAGACAAGCAAGGTAATCTTACTCTTGATGAGGATGGTCTGGATGTGCAAGATGCAAATGATGATGCTTTTGTGATGTCTTCATGTATGCTTGCTAATGATGGAGATCTAGATCCTTGGTGGATTGATAGTGGAGCAAGTTCACACATGACCTTTCACAAAGAGTACTTCACTTCTTTGTTGGCATATGGAGATGACAAGAGGGTGATCTACACGGCCAATGATGGTGAGTGTGCAATCAAAGGGATTGGCACAATTCCTATTTCTCTCTCTACAAATAGGAATGTTCATTTGGAGGATGTCTTGTTTATTCCATCTATTACCAAGAATTTGCTTAGTGTGAGTCAAATGCTAAGTAAGGGCCTCAAGGTGGAGCTTGATGGAGATGCTTGTTTCACCAAAGGAAGGATGTCTTGATTGGAAAAGGTAAAAGGCAAGAGAAGTTGTTCAAACTTGATGCTTGTGTTATTGCTAACCAAGTTGGATGTGTTGCAAGGGAGCAAATTTCTATTCAAGAGGTTTGGCACAAAAGGATGGGACGCTTCAACTTCAAGTCATTGGAGGTAATGGCAAGGAAGAAGGTTGTAATTGGTCTTCCAAGTTCCTTAAGTAATGACAAGCATGTTTGTGAGTCTTGTGCTTTGTCTAAGTCACATAGACTACCTTATACTAGATCTATTACTAGACCTACAAAGCCTTTTCAACTTGTACATTCGGATATTCATGGATTTACTACAATTAGCAATAGTGGAGCTAAGATGTATGTAACATTCATTGATGATTTTAGTAGATTTTGTTGGATCTATCTACTAAAGAGCAAGGATGAAGTGTATGATGTCTTTGTCAAGTTCAAGAATACAAGGGAGAACCAATTTTCCACAAAGATCAAGTGCTTGAGAGGTGACAATGGTGGTGAGTACATATCTAACAAGTTCAAGGCCTTTTGTGATGACCATGGGATCAAGAGGGAGTATACAACATCAAGGACCCCACAACAAAATGGAGTGGCTGAAAGGAAGAATAGGACTTTATGTGAAAGTGCTAAAGCTATGAGGTTAAGTGCTAATCTTGACAAACCATTTTGGGATCAAGCTTTGTTGTGTGCCAAGTTCTTGTGCAATAGGTGGCCGAGTGCTATTTTGGATGGAAGGACACCTTTTGAGATGCTATTCAAGAGGAGGCCGAGTGTCAACTTTCTAAGAACCTTTGGATGCACATGCTATGTCAACATTACTCTCGATGATAGGACCAAGGAGGATCCATCTTCAAGAAGAGGTATTTTTGTTGGATATAGTGAGGTGAGTAAAGCCTACAAGGTTTACATTCCTTCGACTAACAAAGTGATTGTTGGTAGAGATGTCATTTTTGATGAGAGAAACATTGTCTTCAAGCATGATTGATGGTAAAGTAGATGGATCTAACATTCTTGATGTTGATGAGAAGGATCCTACTTTGGATGGTGGTGATGATGGACCTTCATCAAGTCAAAAGCCAAGGAAAACATCAAGAGAAAGACAAGTACCTTCAAGGCTCACATATGATCAAAAGGGTAAGCAAGTAGTTTCTGGAAATTATGTTGCTTTCCTAACCTCTTTGGATGATCCTACAAGTGTAGATCAAGCAAGGAAAGAAGAGGAGTGGATTCAACCAATGGATCTTGAGTATCGATCTCTTATGAAGAGTGGAACATCTTTTGGAGAATCTTCTTGTGTACATGGAGCTATGCAAGTGGATGGATGTTATCTTGCTGTAAAATCAAGTAATGGATCTGGAAAACAAAGTTTGCTCAATGACTTTGATGGTTAAGTTGAAGATCAAGAGGTTGATCTCAAAGCACTTCAACTAGTCAAAAGGAAAGGTGACAATTTGGAGCTAGTCAAGAGCATCAGAGGAGAGGTAATTGGCAAAAGTGTTATGGATCTATTTTTGCAGCATATTGAAGACTCAAGTAAGGTCAAAGAAACAGCAAGGAAGTGTTGTTCAAGTTTACTTTACTTGTTCTATCTCATGTTTGAGCAATTTCATGTGGATGTGTGCAAATTGTCAAGATATGGTAAAACTAGCTACATTGGTGAGCATTGTTTTGGTGTTGGATTTGTACTAGCATTCTTGGCTGATTTTGCTGATGGAAATGAAGCTATTGGAGGTTCATTATGTCACTCATTCATGGTCAAGTCATCAAGGTATGATGGTATCTTGAGGCAAGATGAAGATGGAGGCTCATTCATGGAGTATCATGGTGGATACAAGGCAACAAAGGACAAAGGAGGAGGAGACATGCAAGCCAAAGTTGATCACTCACATTTATTGTTTGTTTGCTGTATTTTTTCAGAGAGTTAAGAATAAAGCATGGTGGAATCATCTCACTTATATTATATTTGATTCTTCATGTTCTAGTCACATTTTTACATGTAAAATTGATGTAAGAAATAGTGAAGCATCCCAAGTGGACACTATTCTCTATATCAATTATGGTTGTTTCTATTTTGAGCATTACATGATCATTGAAAGGAGATCTATTCTTAGGAAGAAGATCATTCTTATGATGGATCAAAGCTCTATTGGCAAAAACTATGCTAGGAGCATTGGAAGCTAGGAAAGCGAGTTTTGAGGTACATCATTGGAACTCAAGATTTTGGCATATTGTATGAGGGATCATCACCTAATCTTTTTGGATTTTCAGATTCGGACTATGCTGGAGATATAATGGATAGGAAATCCATTAGTGCTTATTGTATTTTCATAGGTGATGGAGCTATATCATGGATGTCAAAGAAACAAGCCACTATCTCATTGTCATCTAGTGAGGCCGAGTACAAAGCTCTTACACATTGCACAAAGGAGATGGTATGGATCAAAAGGATGATCAAGGATCTTCACTTGCTGGATTTTTCAGAGAGCCCAATCATCTTTTGTGACAATCAATCAGCCCAAAGAATGGCATCCAATCCTATATTTCATGCTAGGAGCAAGCATATTGAGATACAATATCATTTTGTGAGGGAGCGAGTCATTGCAAAGGAGGTGGAGCTTCAACATATATCTTCAAGGGAATGTGTAGCTGATATCTTCACCAAAGCATTGGGAAAAGACTTGTTCATGAAGCATAGGACTTCACTTGGAGTATTATCAAAGTCTATGCGAAAACTAGTTGAAGAGGGAGTGTGAAAGATTCAACTAGTTTCATCACATTTTGCAATATTTCCATATTTGGCATATTGAGGCCAAAACTTGTTTTAGACTTAGAGGTTGACTTTTCAAAGTTCATTAGTCTAAATTTCATTTGAATAAACACTTTTTGAAAGTGTGGGAAAGATAGAATGCGATTTTGAGTAGATTCAATTTGAATAAGTTGGGTACATTGAATCTAGACCCAAAATTGGTAGGGTTAGCATTTTGGTGGGAAAGCCAAGTGGCCAAATAGGGTTTGGACCTGCTATAAAAGGATGTAACTCGTGGAGAGAGTCATCTTCTCTCTTCTCTATCTCATTTCATGCTTATACATGGTTCTCTTGGGTTCTACTATCCATTGGTGCACTATCTTGGTGATTGCTTGCAATTCTATGTGTAGAATGATCTATATTTGCTATTTTTGGATCCACACGTGTGAAATACAGTAGCTTGCTGATTTTGTATGGACAGCAATGGTACATAATTCTTTCATTCAAGTTTGATCAAGTTCTATTAGTGTTTGCATCTCAAATTGTGTGTAGATGCTGATTTTTCTACATTGGTGAAATTGGTAGTGTATTTCTCTTTCTAACCAAAGATCATTCAAGTAGATTGGATCTTAAGGATCTGAAATCTTTCACACTCTCTTGTGTTTATCTATCCTCATCTTAGGGGTTTCGCCTATCGTAAAATGGTGGTCGTGAGCGCAGCGGAGGCTCGGTCGCTTAGAGCATAGGCATGTAGGAACGGAAACACAACAGTTAGCAACAAAAATATTCAAGTAGAAGAATTCATACAGTTTATGCAAAAGAACGACGCAGTACTGAGACAAAAATTGCACTCTAATAAAATATATCAACAGTGAGTACAATGGCTTGAAGTAATAACTTCAGCTTGCTGAGCGTGATAACGCTGGCTATAGATAACTTTGATTGAAAGAGAAATTCCAAATTCTTCTTAACGCTTACATAACTTGATTCAGCTAATATAGAGATTACAAGAGAGAAAATATCCTACAAGCCTTTAAGGCTATTTACGCCAGTCATTGTATATGTACAAAATTTGGTAACCGCTTCACTGCCTTTTGGATATTTGGTTGTCTAGCTGTTTTAGGGTGGTTGATACCTTTGGCGACGTTGGTTTGCCAATGTAAAAAAAATGCGAAAAAGCCGAAGGTGCCTTGGTTTAAGGCAGTGAAAAAGGAGAAGGTGTCCCCAAAAATGATTTTAAGGCATTCTGGGTTTAGTTTCGCATTTTTTGCAAAGAGGTGAAAAAGGCGAAGGTGCCCAAAAGTGGTTTTAAAGCATTCTGGGTTTAGTGTCGCATTTTTTGCAAAGAGGCGAAAAAGATGAAAGTGGTCCAAAAATGGTTTGCAAGTCATTCTGGCTAGTGTGTTGCTTTTTGCATGAAGGCACGAAAAAAGGGCAAGGAAGGTAAAAACAAAGGTGCCTTAAATTGTTTAAGGCATAAATGGAAAAAACTTAAAGAAAAAAAAAATGTGAAGGTCCGAAATCATGTTGTCAGCATTTTGTTTTCAAGATGCTCATTACTTAATGATTTTTAAGACTGAGCATAAGAAATCTAACACTCCCCCTTAATGAGGATCTTGAAAAACTTTTATTTTCAAATTTAAAATATCGTTAAATCTGAGATGTTGCTCCTTTGATAGAGCCTTTGTGAAGTAATTTGCTGCCATGTAGTTTGTTCTGCATAAAATCAGTTCTACTTCCTTGCTGTGCATTTTCTCTCTAAGGGTAATGATACCTGATTTCTATATGTTTGCTTCAAGAGTGAAATCTCGGATTGAGAGAAAGTGCTATTGTGCTTTGATTGTCACAATAGATTGTTGTAGGAAGCGGTTGTGCAAGGTTCAGGTCTGTGAGAAGTTGCCTTAGACAGATTGTCTCTTTGGTTGCATTTGTGGCAGTTATGTATTCGGATTCCGTTGATGCTAAGCAACTGAGGTATGCTTCCGGCTGTTCCATGAGATTGGGCCTTGGTTGTATAAAAATACAAATCCAGAAGTCGATTTTCTAGTGTCGACATCTCCTACCCAATCCGCATCTATGTAGGCTTCAAGGATGTTGGCAGTTTGGCTGCCTCCATAGCAGATCCTGAGAGTTTTTGTTGTTTGGATGTACTTCATGACCTTTGTTAGCACTTTCCAATAAACTACGTCTAGATTTGACAAGAATTGGATAAGTGTACTGATCGAATATACAAGGTCTGGTCTTGTGTAGATCATTGCATACATCAGTGAGCCGATGATGGATTGAAACGGGTAGCGCTTCATTTCCTCCTTTTCAGCCTCAGTTTGAGGAGACTGTTTCTTTGATAGCTTTAGTCTAGGGTCAAGTGGAAAGAGACTAGGACTGCAGTTGGCCATTCCATACTTTTTCAGCACGTTGTTGAGATATTGTTGCTGACTGATAAAGATCAGTCTGTTGGGTTGATCTCGTTGAATTTGGATTCCGAGACAATAGTGGGCTGGACCTATGTCAGTCATCTTGTATTCCTGGGCCAGCATGCATTTTGTATCCTTCATCAGATTCAGATTATTACTGAATAACAGTGTATCATCAACATAGAGAGTGATGATGATGAAGTATTCTGATACAGACTTGAAGTAAACATTCGAGTCTGGTGAGTTTGGAATAAAACCATTCTCTATAAAAAATGCATTGATCTTCTGAAACCAGGCTCTGGGTGACTGTTTCAGCCCATAGAGCGCCTTGTGAATTCTGCATACAAGGTGCTGTTATTTGCCATTGAGTTTGTATCCCTCTGGCTGTGTCATATAGATTTCCTCTTTGATGGGTTCATTGAGGAAAGCAGTCTGGACATCCATCTGATGGACTTCGAGATCTGCTGCAGCTACAAAGGAGAGGAGTAGGTGGATCGAAGCATGTTTGACAATTGGACTGAAGGTTTCTGAATAATCCAGATCTAGTATCTGGAAAAAGTCTTTGGCAACTAGCCTGGCCTTGTACCGATTTAGTCTTCCTTCAGCGTCGTACTTTGCCTTGAATATCCATTTGCATGGAATTGAGTTTCGATCATTTGACAGATCAGTGAGTGTCCATCTTTGATTCTCCAACAAAGAATCGAATTCAGTGTCCATCGCTGATTTCCATTGGTCAGAATCAGGAGTAGACATCGCCTTAGAAACTGTGGTCGGTTCCTACACAAAGTAGCAGGCCAGATTATCCATAAATCTGGATGGAGGCTGTCTGGACCTGTTCGACCTTCTAGGTTGATCTTCGGTCCTCTGATGACTCGGTGAGGTTCTAACTCATCGTCTAAGTCAGCGTCGAGATTCTATAGTTGAATCTCTGGATCAAAATTGACCGGTTACTCGATCCCATAGTCGAATTTATCAGCAGCTTTCCCTTTGTGGTTGATGAACTGGTCTTCCACATAAATGACGTCTCTACTGGTGAATGCCTTCTTGGTATCCAAATTGTAGAGCTTGTATGCCTTGTGGTTTGGGAAATAGCTGATGAAGATCGTTTTTCTGCTCTTGTCATCTAGCATTTTTCTTAGATTCTCAGGGATCTGAGCAAAAGCGATGCATCCAATTTGAGTGATGGTTTTGATCATGTCCACACCTCATAAGGTGTCTTGCCATTCAGGGCTTTGGTGATGGATCGATTTTACAAGTAGGCAACTGTAGTAACAGGCTCTGTCCAGAACTTCTTTGGAAGAGAGACATGGGCCACCATGCTCTTGGCACTTTCAATGATGTCCAGTTCTTCCGCTCAGCTAAACCATTGGACTGAGGTGAGTAGCTGGTTGTGTATTGTTGAAGTACCTCGTTGGCCTTGTAGTATTCCTTGAATTCTGTGGAGATGTACTCTCCCCCTCCATTTGCGCAGACACTTTGAATTGCTTGAAGAACTTGAATGCTTTAGATTTGTTCTTCATATAGTAGGTTGCAGTCCTTCGAGAGAAGTCGTCGATGAAGGTTAGAAAATAGAGAGCTCTCCCTGTGGAAGCTCTGAGCTGACATTTGCTAAATATTGTTGTAGTTAAGATGGCCAAGTCTAAAATGCCACAACATATCAGATGATTCAGAAGTGGCTGTGTGAAGAGCTTGACTGTTAGAAGAGTAGTAGTGGCTGAGTTTGTAAAGATAGCCACTTCTTCTTCGTAGGCTAGAACCTTTCGAGATTTGTCAAGGATTGTGCAATCTTTTGTATCAAATTCGACCCTCCAACCTGAATCGGTGATTATGCTAATTGAGAGCAGATTCTTGGTCAGATTTGGAATGTGGAGAACGTTGGACAACAACTTGACCTCATCTCTCTTGAATTCAACTCTGACTGTTCCTTCACCTTCGATTGAATGTGATGAGTTATCTCCAAGTTGCACAACTCGAGAGTGGGTGGATGGCTTGTAGTCTTTGAACCAGTCGCGATGGTGAGTCATGTGTTGAGTTGCTCTCGAATCTAGATACCAGGAGTCGGTATCCAGTTGTTCTCCGACTTTGGTCATGAAGACTACTTCATCTTCTTCTTCTTGATGTTGCTGATTTGAGTGACTGGTTGTAGCACTATGTGCTTGTTGTTGGAACTGTTTCTTCTTTTCGTTGTTGTACTTCAAAGTTTGGCAATCCTTGATTTCGTGGCCAGTCCTCTTACAATATCTACAGAAGTTTCTGCACAGGTTGAAATGATGAAGAGCTTGAATTTGATCCTGGACTAGAATTTGGTCCAGACTGCATGTTGCTCTTCTTGTCAGTATAGCTTGACTTTTTAGATCTCTTGGATCTAAATTTCTGATTTTTTGAATACAGAGCTTGAGGATCCAATTCTGAGCTTGAGGAGGATGCTGATCTTCTGATCTCCTCTTGTAGGAGCAGCGAAATTACTCTTGATAGAGTGAGGTACTCTTGGGTAGAAATTGCCATTACCCAATTTTCGTAGGCCTCAAGTAGACTCGATAATAAAGTCATGAGTGCATCAGAATCTTCTATGATTGAGCCCGTTGCAGTCATCTGCTCCATAAGATTTTTGGAAGTGTTGAGGTGACTCGAAACACTATCTACTTCAGACATTCTAAGGTTGAAGAATTTCTTCCTCAGATAGAGCTTGGATGTAACGTCTCTAATGTCATAGAGAGTTGCTAGGATGTCCTATGCATCCTTAGCAGTTTGAACAATACGTATGTGGCTGATCTGAGTGTCCTTAATATTGAGGGTGATCATGGCAAATGCTTTGCCATCTCTCAGTCTCCACTTGGTGATGATGGCTGCATCACCTTTTGGTTTGAGCTCTGTGCCATCAACAATGTCCCACAATCCTTTGGCTAGAAGTATAACCTTCATCTTGAATTTCCAGAGATGGTAGTTATCTCTATCGAGTTTGTCAATGAGAGATGTACTGGATGACGGATCCATTCCGGTTGGACTAGATCGTTCATAGAAACAACGATTGTCTGAATACTGTTGCCTGCGCGTATGCTAGAAAGACGTCTTGATAGAAACAAGATTGATAATCCACAGTAGAAATGCAGATTACTGAAATGCCCGCTCTGATATCATGTCATAAAACGGTGGTCATGAGCTTAGCGAGGGCTTGGTCGCTCAGAGCGTAAGCGTGTAGGAACAAAAACGCAACACCTAGCAGTAGAAATATTCAAGTAGAAGAACTCATACAATTTACGCAAAAGAATGATGCAGTAGTGAGACAAAAATTGCAATATGATAAAATATATCAACAGTGAGTACAATGGCTTGAAGTAATAACTTCAGCTTGTCGAGCGTAATAACGCTGGCTACAGATAACTTTGATTGAAAGAGAAATTCCAAATTCTTCTTAACGCTTACATAACTTGATTCAGCTAATATAGAGGTTTACAAGAGAGAAAATATCTTACAAGCCTTTAAGGCTATTTACGCCAGTCTTTGCATATGTACAAAAGTTGATAACCGCTTCACCACCTTTTGGATATTTGGTTGTCCAGCTGTTTTAGGGTTGCTGATACGTTTGGCAACGTCGGTTTGCCAATGTAAAAAAAGTGCAAAAAAGCCGAAGGTACCTTAGTTTAAGGCAATGAAAAAAACAGTCTGGGTTTAATGTCGCATTTTTTGCAAAGAGGCAAAAAAGGCGAAGGTGCCCAAAAATGGTTTTAAGGCATTTTGGGTTTAGTGTCACATTTTTCACAAAGAGGCGAAAAAGACGAAGGTGGTCCAGAAATGGTTTTTAAGTCATTATGGCCAGTGTGTCGCTTTTTTCGTGAAGGCACGAAAAAAGGGCAAGGAAGGTAAAAGCAAAGGTTCCTTAAATTGTGTAAGGCATAAATGGAAAAAACTTAAAGAAAAAAAAAATGTGAAGGTCCGAAATCATATTGTCGGCCTTCTGTTCAAGATGCTCATTACTTAACGATTTTTAAGGCTGAGTATAAGAAATCTAACATTCCCTAGTGGTCTTTACATTGGTATCAGAGCCTGGCTATCTTGGATGGGATAGACGGCTGTCTTGGATGGGATAGAGACCCTTCCTTTCATTTTAAGTCTTTGTGATCTGTGCAAAAGACCCTTTTTTGTTGTGGGTTACGGGTAGAAGATGCATCTGTTAGATTATTTTGGTAGAATAATCATGCAACTTTCACCTGTTTCTTGGAGAGGGTAAGGACAGTGTAAAAAGATTCTTGAAGTGAATGTGGGAAGTGTTTGTATTAAGAGCAACATGCATTAGATCAGATCTTAGACCTGGAGGTAATCTTGATCGCAGCTGGTCGCTGATTGAGATTGTAGTCTTACCTCAAAGATGGAGAGTAGTTGAGAGTGCTAATGGTTCGTGAATGGGTTAGATTTAGTGGCTAGCCATGCCTGGAATCTCTCTTGCGACTGTGCTTGTAGACTCTCTCTCTCTCTCTCTCTCTCTCTCTCTCTCTCTCTCTCTCTCTCTCTCTCTCTCTCTCTCTCTCTCTCTCTCTCTCTCTCTCTCTCTCTCTCTCTCTCTCTCTCTCTCTCTCTCTCTCTCTCTCTCTCTCTCTCTCTCTCTCTCTCTCTCTCTCTCTCTCTCTCTCTCTCTGGTCGCGGTTGGCTACATATCTGTTTTCTTTGTATGGCGGCCAAGATGAGAGAAAAGTCGTGGGAACCCCAACCCTAATCTTTTCTTTGGGGTTTTCTTTTTTGAAAACCTTATGGGGGGCTTTGATAACCTTATTGCTTTTGGTTGGCCTTTAATGGTTTGCATGCGTGAGGAGCTTTTTGCATGAGGGTGAAATTTTATTCACTGGTTACTCTAAATTTCTCTTCCAGTAATCGCATGGAAAAACGGATAAGCCTAATAATAGGTAACCAAAGGTTAAACTTTTTGTTGATTTAGGATGAAGATTTCTGGAAAATCTAACTAAATCGATTTGGGAATGGAATTTCCAATATGCCAAATTTTTTTTGGGGTTTGTTGAGGAAATAATTTTATTATCCTAGCGTTATGTCTATGTGATTGGAACCATGGATTAAGGATTGGCAATAAAATACTGTTTGTCATGGTAATTTTCTCCAGGCAAGTACCCAGTTAGTGGAATTTTGGATTTCTGGTACTGTGCTTTTTGTCGGTTAAACTCTGAAGTAGAAATATTCCCAGTTAATTGAGTTAAATGATATTTTCAATTCGTCCTTTTGGACTCTGTGGTGCACCGATAGGCTTATCTTAAATGATTTTGATCTTTAAGATTGGGCAAACTAAAGCTTTTCAGATACTTATTAAAGTGAATAAATGGAATAAGGTCGTAATTTTTGAGAGACAGCTCTATATTCGATTAAACAATAGGTGTATCGAATATTGTAAAGAGTACCTGGATCCAGATTTTATTGATTTTCCATTAGTTACAAAAAACTTTAACGAAGTAATAGTTAAGCTAGTGTGGTCAAAAGGGTAGCAACCTAGCATTTACTGGTGTCAAAGGAGTTTTCGGGGGGCCTTCGCTAATGAAATTTTTTGGGTGACCGTAAAATCTAAGGGAGGAAGCAAATGAGACATCTGAGTAGATAAATGTGATAGTGTTGTGTAATTTGGATTGGTTAATAATCTCTGTAGGGAAATTGCATAGCACCAGTTTATTGAGTTCATTAAGTTGATTTATTTTGAATATCTATAGGACCATGAGTTGTCCCTATTTTGTTATTGGAAATTGTGACATGGTTGGTTCACATCTGTACTGTAAAGAGTCTTATTCCTAAGAGTTGGTACTCTCAGATGGTAGGAATTTGGGATGAATAGTTGTAGGGTCGAAGATCTTGTGTAGTATAGCCCTCCCGCCTGTCAACAAGGGTTAGATCACTGGATAGGTACGCTATGCATAGATGCTATTTTTAGTTTGTTTCCTACTTTCTCCCTTAACTCTACTCACCACTAACACTATTCTCCCTTAACTCTACTCCTCTACACTAACATTCATCATGATTGTAGGTGAAAGGAAGGGGATGATTAGAAAAGATGGAGGGAATAGAAGATAGAAGAGAGAGATAGAGAGAGGGTGGAGGTTAGCTCAAATGCACATTGTACTTGCTAAAGGAGAAACATAAACTATTGAAACCAAAAAGCATGAACTTGAAAGCAATAGAAAATAACAAGAGCAATAGCAAGCATTGAATTGCAAATGAAGATGCTTCTCTTCCAAAATTGGTAGAGTTTCCTCCTTCTCATTAAGCATGAAAATAGTGTACAAATGGTGCCTTTTTATAAAATGTGGAAGGCCCTTGCCCCTCAATCCTATTGGCTAATATTCACAATGATCCTATCCATTCATCTTGGACCCAACTTGATCCAGGGGTCCACAAAAAGTACATTGGTAATCACAAGATTCATGTGAGTCCCAATTTGGACCCAACTCTAAAAAATAATCTCTAAGTTTTAAAATGACTTTGGGCCTCTAGTTTTATTTTAATTCCAAGGCCCAAGTCAAGTTTTTCTTATTTACAACTTTACTTGCGTGCTCATTGGGCCGTGGGCTTACGCGCACAGGATGCCATGCCCTCACAACACATTTTATTGAATGATTTTATTTATTTACACTTTGTTGGGAATACCCCCAACAGGACCCACGGCCTGAAGTAGTGTCGGTCCCTCGGCACTCTGCCGGTTTAGTAGAGCATTTTCTTCACTCGCCTTTGCTGGATGAGGTAGGTGGTAACGTCCTCCATAAAGTTGAGGCAGTCCAATTTCTTCAAGTCCTTTGGCGTGTGAAGAGACTTGTGGGCCGCCCGCAGCCAATCTTGGTCGATCCATGTCTGGAATCGGCGTGTCCATGGATCACCCTGAAGCGCAGCTCGGTAATATACACGACCTATTGGCAGCTGATCTTCAATTTTGTCTGAAGGTAGCGCCTTATTAACATCAAAGAATATGAATGGGAGAAAATTGTCCCATTTAGTTTCGATCCCCATCAGATGTTCCAAGTCCCAGGCATAAGTGGTTGCCGCGCAAACTGTTGGATCAGGGCAATTTATATATTGGTTGGCAAACGCGGTGAGAGCCCTTCTGGCGTCTACATCCGTGGTCCACCCATATTCTGATGGTATCACCGGCCAATTGAAATTCTACAATGTGATCTTGTCCAGAGGGGTGCTGCATTCCGCCCATTTGGATCTTCGTGGACATAGCATGAAGTGCGTGTTCACCCGTAATTGTTGTGAACTCGTCACATAGGCCTTGATGGTCGCAGGGTATCTTTCGAACAACTGCTGACGCCACTCTGGTTGTGGTTGGAGGGCGGGTAAGACTTGCAATTTGTTGCCCTTGATTGTCTGAGCAGAAAACGATATCTGCCAACCGCCTCTTGATGACTCATGGGGATACTTTGATAAAAATTCGTTGATTTTCTCCTCCACGGACTTTGGTCTTTGGAAGGTCCGACTGGCAGATATCGTGCACAAACCTCTGGATGATGTGGCTTGGATTTGGCTGGTAGTTGCCTCTTGGCCCTGGTCTCGCGTCTCAACAGTCGTATCTGTCTGTCCTAGGTCCTGGCCTTCGGACCCTTGATCTTGTTGAAATGCCCCTGCTGCCTGCTGGCTCTGGTCTTAGTTCGTATTGGCCTGGGCAGCGTCAAAAGTAGGTGGCGGTGGAATTACCATGGGGGTGCGTTGGGCCTTCATTTTCATGAATTTCTGGCAGGCGTTGAGGGCTTGTTTGGCCTGGGCGAGCTCATGCGTTGCGCTTGTCTGATATTTGTTGAACTCTGTCTGGTAGTTGTTTAAGGTTTGGCTATAAACCTGCACATGACGCCGTAGAAGATCCATTTTTGATTGAGAAAGCGGCCTTGAGTCCGGTGCAGGTTGAGCTAACCAGATGATCTTTTCTTCTTATAAGACTTTGACCTTCATCCCCAGACGCGTATTATCTGCTTCCAAAAGGTTTAGTTGCGCCTGGATGGGAGCAAGCCATTGGGACGCTTCAGATTGAAGCTCCCGCACCTTCGTGGATGCCTCTATCAGTGCTTTGGAGAGGCTTTGGATATAGTTATTGAGGCCCTCCTCCTTTTGCTGCAACTTGGCAATCTCCTGGTGCCTTGCTTGTTTGTGTTGTTGAGCCAAAATCAGCTCTTGCTGCAGCTTGGTGAGGTCTGCTCGCAGCTGTGTGTTATTTGTCGTCAGATTTAGTACCCTGCTTTCCAGAATGGCTTTGACCGCTACCGCATCCAGGATGTATTTCCCCAGAGTTTGGTACGTCATCGTTAGATCTGTGGAAGCAGCCGGTACACTGGCACTGGTAGGGGCTTTTGTTGTATCGGCCCCGACGACTTGTGGAGTACCGTCGTCATTGTCTTCTATTAGGTTCTCATTGGACCTGATGCCATCTGGGGTGGTAGGATCAGCCCGATCTGGCGATGGTGTAAACAATGTTTGGACAAATGCGTAATCAGGCAATGGTTGGTTGCCCTCGGCAACCTTTGTTGGCGAAGCGGGTGGGGTTTGAGAAGCGACTATGGAAACAGGGGTGAGGACGGTTTGTGATGGGAGGAACAGAAGGAAACTGGAGGGTGGTGTGGAGTATGGAAGAAGGTGAGGATGGAGTAGAAAGCGTATGGCGTGGGAGTGAAAAATTGATGACTTGCATCCACACCAGAGTGTCGGGAGACAATTGAGAATCAGAGGGATTGAATGGAATGGAAGCAACGGTGGCGGCAGGAGTGATGGAAGATGCGATGATGATGATGGAGTAGTGGATACTGGAAGAGAAATAGGAGTGGTATCAATAGAAGAAACAGGGATGGAGACAAAAACAGATGTGGATGGAACAGGAAGAGAGGTAGCAACAACAGAAATCAGAGTGGGGGGTTGCACGAAAGAAGAAGTGGCGGTTGTTGATGGGGTGGTTAGTGCGGTAGTGGAGGTGCGTCTTCGGGTAGCAGGTGGAGATGTGGATGTAGAGGCAGCGCCATGCATTCGTTTGCTGGCCATTGTGTTAATAATTGCAGGTTGGGAGGAGGTGGATGCTTGAGATGACGGATAAAGATTAGTATGTGGCACGAGGCTAGACAAAAGGGATGAGCATTGGAATATCGAACGGTGTCCCATCTAGCTTTTCCAAATTCACGGCTCCATGATTAAGAATTTTCTTGATCCTATAAGGACCTTCGCTTGTGAATTCTAACTTTCCCTTGATCGCCTTGGTTTTATACATCAGGACTAGATATCCGGAGCGAAGATCCTTCTTTTGTAACCTACGATCATGCCATGCCTTGCATCTTTCCTTTTCAGCTACCAGTGCGTGCACCTCTTGTAAGCATATTTCACAGAGTTTATGCAGAGCTTCGTGGCGTAGTTGTAGAGATTTGGACTCATTAAGACGTTGTGTGGTGGCAATCCTTAATGAAGGAACTAAAAACTCTACTGGCATTACAGCATCCTGACCATATACCAATTGGAAGGGTGTTTGATCAGTGCTTCCTTTATATGCTGTTCTGAATGCCCACAGTGCAGCATGCAACTTATGTTCCCAATCTGATCTACTAGCTTCAAATGTTTTTGTGAGCACGCTACACATGATCTTATTGGATGATTCTGCTTGCCCATTACCACAAGGATAATAAGGCATACTGGTTCTGTGGATCACGAAGAATTCCTCCAATAGGACCTTGATGGTCTCGTTGATGAAATAACTTCCGCGATCGCTGACTAGCTCCACCGGGCATCTGAAGCGTATAGTGATATTTTCATAAAGGAACTTGGCAGTGGTCCTAGCATCAGCTACTCTTACTGCCTTGGCTTTGACCCATTTGGTGAGGTAGTCTGTGGCTACGATTATGTATTGAGCCTGAGAACTCCTTGTTGTAGGGTGAATTGGACCGATGTTATCCAATCCCCACTTTTCAAATGGTGCTTGGGATAAGACCGGGTGTAGTAAGTCGTAATTCAATCTCGTTGGTCTCCTTGCCCTTTGGCACACATCGCACTTCTTCAAGTATTCCTCCGTATCCTTATGAATCGTTGGCCACCAACATCCTGATTGTAGGATCTTGCGAACTGTAATGTCAGATGCAAAATGACCTCCACCCATGCCTTCATGTGAAAGCGAAACGATCTGGGTGGCCTCATGAGGAAGAATACACCGTCGAAGAATTTCATCTGGACCTCTTCGATACAACTGGCCGACAATCAACTGATAAGGTCTAGCCTTTATGATCAATTTCCGTTGTTCCGCCTTTGGTAAAGATTTTTCTGGTTGGCCCCGCATTAGATATTCAACAATGTCGGCCGCCCATTCTGGTACTGTGTCCATGTAAAATAAGGCAGTATATGCCAGCTCATCGTCGGGTTGCTTTGCAATCTCCTTCCCTTTGAATCGTGACACGTGATCTGCCATGTAATGTTGTTTTCCCTTGCGAACTACTATCCGAAAATCAAACTCCAACAACAGAAGTAGCCATCTGGTGATTCTTTCGGTGTTGCAAGTTTTATTAACGAGATAGAACAAGGGTTGATGGTCCGTATAAAAAGCGAAATGTGTGGCCATCAAGTAGTGTCGAAATTTCTTAACTGCATAGATCATTGCCAATGCTTCTCGCTTTGTAGTTGAATAATTCATTTTGGTATCACTGAGCTGTCGGCTTGCAAATCGGATTGGAAAATCCTTTTTGTGTTCACTTGGCTGGGTTAAGACTGCTCCAACTGCATACTTTGATGCGTCCGTATGCACGTGGAACTCAATGGACCAATTGGGTGGGCGTAAGATTGGTGCTAAAACCAATGCATCCTTAAGCTTCTGAAAAGCCTTTAGGGCTTCCTCATTCCAATGTGGATCCGTTGTGAGTTTGTAAATTGGTCGGGCTAACTTCGCAAAATCAAGAATGAAGATCCTATAATAGTTAGCATGACCCATGAAAATGTAGACCTTGCGGATCATCCCCGGTGGTGGTAGATCAACAATGATCCTGATCTTAGATAGATCTGTGGCGATCCTGTGTCTTGACACTATATGGTCAAGAATCAAGCCTTGTGTCACCCAGGATTGACATTTTTCTGGATTCAGGGAGATCTGGTATTCACGGTAGTTTTGTAACACCTTCTCCAAGTTGGATAAGTGTTCTGAATCTAGTCCATGCACGCACAGATCGTCCAAGAAAATCTCCAAATTTTTTTGCAAATAATCTTTGAATGCCGCCTGCATGACTCGCTGGAAAGTGCTTGGGGCATTGCAAAGTCCGAATGGCATCACTTTATAGGCATAGATTTCCCATTCCGTGGCGAATGCTATTTTGTGCTGGTCTACGGGGGCTATCTTCACTTGGTTGTAGCCGCTGAAGCCATCTAAAAAATTGTAGGCTTCGGCGCCAGCTACCCTGTCGAGGACACTTTCCATAAATGGTAAAGGAAAATGGTCCTTTTTGGTGACTGCATTTAGCGCTTTCAGATTCACACAAATTCGCACTTTGCCGTTCTTCTTGGGTACTATAACTATCCGTGATACCCTTTCCGTGTGCTCAATTTCATAGATGAAATCTGCATCCATTAGCTTTTGCAACTCCTGCTTGATCAGCTCAGTATAATTCGGGTTGCAGTGGTAATAACGGCTTACCTTGAGGACTGCTCCGTCCACCAAGGGTATGGTGTGTTGGACTACTGTTGGTGGAATGCCCTTCAGGTCACTATAACTCCATGCAAAATAGTCTTTATGTTCCACCAACAATGATGTCAACTATGTGGGTGTTAACTGCTCCCCCACATGCACTATCTTTTTTTTTTCACCTGGCTCGGCAAGCTTCATCGGCTGGTTCGCGCAGGCCCCTTGAAGACTTGTTCCGCTAGTGCCTAACTTTGATCAGGTTCTCTTTGGGCTTGCGGCATCATGATTACCACATCATCCAAGGTATAGTTCTTGAAAGTCTCAGGCACCTCGTGAATTGGCACTCGTCGAGATTCCTCTTTCAGCATATTGATCTTAGCCCGACTGGTCATTTTTTGATTTTCTGTCACCTGTGTAGAAGATGACGATGTATCTGAGTCCAACTTGATTGACTTCAAGGACTCCAATACTTTCTTTTTGCACTTTTTTGTCATTTCGGTGGATTCGTCCTTGTTATCCTTCATCGGGACTGCCGTGACATTCGCCTCATGATTGCGAATACATCCACTGTAGCTATCGCCTCATCGAGTAGATCACTCCAACGGATCACCTGGTTGTAGCGCTGCTTCAACTGATTCTTCTTATTCGCAAGTGTCTTGGGTGGATCAACCCTTGAGACTTTTGCCATAGAAGACTTTTGCGGTGGTTGAGCTGGTACTTTCCTGATTTTGTAACAATCTGGGTCCATGTGGTGTAAGACCTATTCATCAGTCAACTCAATCTCTTTATTATAAGCTAGAGCATGTTGCCATGGGACCAAATCATCGTCCACTACGTTCTCAATAGGTTCTGCTGATAGCCATGCTATGTTTATCATATTCATCCCAAATGTGATGGGTGTGTCCATAGTGTAACACTTGGGTGAAGATGTACTAGGTTTCGGATCTGATTCATATTGACATGCCTGGAAGTCAATAGCTGCTAATGCATCCGTCCATATTACGACATCCGTCTCTGAATGATAGTGACCCCCCTTGGCTGCCCTTGGGCGATCAATCGTGTGATCTGTCGTGGATGATCCGTCATCAGCTTTGGGTGCAATAGGTTTCACCGCCCATGTGGTTGGATCAACCTTTATAGCCTGCTCTCTGTTCCCGAAGGTGAGTTTCCCCATACTCCAGTTGTGTACTACTTGCATAGTTCTCAACCATGGTCTTCCCAGTAAAACACGGTATGCAAATGGAGATTCAGGTATATCTATGACTACAAAAGTAATCACAAACTGCATGCCTACTATCTTAATAGGGATATTGACAACTACACCTTTTGGTTTCACACAAGATTGATCAGCTAGCATGATGGCGAATCTTGCTAGCTTCAATCCTTGTGAACCCTATTTTTTGTACAAAGTAGTGGAGATCAAATTGACACCCGATCCTCCATCTACCACTGCCGCCTTGTCCTCGTATCTCTTGTGTTTGATTGGCATACTCACTTTCCCATGCTGCTCCGATGTGGAGGACGTTACTTGTCTTTTCATAGCCCGTACAATATGTGGGCTCAAGCGCTACTGGATCCGCTTTGGCCCATTCAGCTAGAAGGCTTTTCGCTTGCAGTGCAATCCGCAGTAGTTCTCCGAGTGGTAAACTAACACGGCTTGGCAGTAAAAGTGCGAGCCTTTCAATGTGTGGTTCCTTGGGCTCCACCATGTGAAAAGGTGGTTCATGTTTGTGCAACCGATCATTCTGATCAGTGCGTAGTGGTGAGCCCGTTTGCGGTTCCCGTTCGATGCCAACTGGAGGTTCCGCATGATTATTTCTTTTTTGCTCTCTTTCCTCCGCTTGTGCTTTCTGTACCCAGTGTCTTATTTTCTGGTATTGTCTTCTTTCTTCCCTCACATTCGGATATGGCACTGAAGTTGAGGGTTGGTCGTCAGTGATCGATGGTGGTGGTGAGGGAGCCACTTCCTTCCTCTTCTGTGCTCGCGTAACACCTAACACAGGAGCGTGGAATTGTCATCCTTCCGATGGCATCCCTGCTAGAACTGCTGGTTGTTGTATTGCAATGAAGTTCAGAGGTGCACTGATTCCGGGTTTAAATGGACAATTCTTGTAGTAGTGTCCATAATAGCATTCTCGGCAGAAGGATGTATATTGTCCCTTGTAGGGACATTCCGCAATTCGGTGTCGTTTGTCGCATCTGTAATAGCCATAATTTCTTCCGCCTTGACGCTGAGTTTGAGCTGCATAGGCCGCAACATATTCATTTATGGCAAAATCCATAAATGGTTCATTAGGTTCGTACCATTGTTGTTGCTTAAGTTGAGGTGGCATTTGCATCTCTGGTTCTGCTACTGTCAGGTTTACATGGGCCACTTGTTGATTGGCTGGCCCTGGTGGAGAAAGTAGGGCCATACGCTGTGGTTGATTTGGTGCGCCATACCTTGGTGCCGCATTGAGTGCCCCTTGATGGTAAGGATAGGAAGTCTGATAAGGACTTCTCTTCTGTTGAACAATTCGGGAGTTGAACGAGCAAAATGCCGTATCGTGCAATGTTGAATTGCACAGATGGCAGAATCTATGTGTCAGTCTCAGATTTTGCTTTAGGACTGGACACTCATTCACTGTATGGTTTTGCATGCACACTGAAAACCATACATTTTCTCGTCTTGGATACTGCAACTGGTTTGGTTTCGGTTGATGTGGCGTTACTGCTACAGCTCCTTGTAAGGCCTTCAGTTTCGAATCAAACTGCGTCGTAAGTTGTTCCATCTGTTGTTTGTGTAATTTTGTCATTTGCTCCAATAGTAGTCCGGTGGATGGAGCAGATGTGTTTGATGATGATGATGCTAACGAGGGAGTAGGAGTGTGGGTGGATGGATATTTGTCGTCAGATCCCTCATCCTCTTCCCTGATGGCATTTTCCATAGCTTCTTGCAGAGTAGCGTACTGCTCCCATCGTTTCAGTTCTCTTTTGATGCTTCGTGGTAGTCCGGCTAGGAACCACATGATCACCACGTGATCGAGAGTTAGGGTTGTACTACACTCGGATTGTAAGTGTTTGACCCACTCAATATAGTCCCTGACCCTTTCTCGTTTTCCCATCTTGACTTTGCTCAGCAGGAGAAACGGGTCTTCTAGGAACTTTCTTGGTTTAAAGCACGTAATGAGAGCCGCCTTAACCCAGGTGGATTTTTCTTCCTCTGATAGGTTGAAAAACCAATCTTGAGCCACTGCCAATAAAGACATGGGGAACAACATCAGCTTCTCTGCATGTGTCCATTCACCGTAGATTTCACAAGCTTGCTCGTAGATCTGGAGAAATCGGATGGGATCTGATGATCCATCGTATTTTGGTATTTCCATCCGTGGTGCTCTCCGGACTACTTGCAAGGGAGCAACATGTACGGGTTGGCCCATTGGATCCATTGGCGTTGGTTCCGGTTCTGCCTCTTGTTGCACAACTGCTAATATGGGAAGGTGTGGTGCTTGATTTGCTATCCTTCGTGTTATTGATCATCCCAATCTCAAATTCATCCGATGGTGGGTTCCTGAGTGATTGGATCTTGCTTATACAGTAGGATGCAGTCTAGATCTCTAAGGATTTGATCAATCTGATCGGCCGGAAGTGAATTTTAGGCCCTTTACGGTGGTTTTTTCTTGATAACTTTTGACTCCTTGCACTGATTGACCTGAGATTTTGACAGTAGCTAGATCTGATACAGATCTTTCCACTGATCTAGTCTGCAAGAGTTCTCCTGTGCGAGGGTTGGCTGTGCGAGGGTTCTTTAGCTATTTTTACAGGTAAAAAACTTGATATCTTTCAGATCTCTGGGAAGTAACTCTCGCAAGGCTCACAGTAGCTGGATCTGGGTCACATTTCACCATAGAATTCTCTACAAGAGTTAACTCTCGCAAGAAGTGAAAATTTCACTGTCTGCGAGAGTTCAAAACCACTTTTTTGGCTTGATCTTCACCAGATCTTCACACTAACTCTCGCAGGCTTCATCGCTGATTTAAATTGACATTTTGAATTGATTGAGAGGCTCTGCGAGAGTTCTTATTGGAAAGATTTGCTAGATCTTCACTTTTTAGCGATTTTTTTGCACTTAAATCCAATTTTTTGCTCACTGGAATCAAACTAACTCTCGCAAGCTCTTCTGTGTCACTCAAATGGAACTTCAGAGGGCTCTGCGAGAGTTCTTATAAAGATTTGGATTTTTTGGATTTTTTTCAAGAGTTTTTTGAGTTTTTTTATGATTTTTCTCTAGTTTTCACAATCTGCTTGGAACTAACTCTCGCAGGCTTCTATGCAGGTCTAGGACAGTACCCTGGAGCTGCTGCCAGTCATGCAAGGGTTAATTCTCACTGATTCTAGAGATATAAAAATCTGATGAGATTTTAGGTTCTTTTTCCCTCCAAAATATAGATTGGTGTGTTTTTTGGGTTTTTTGGCTGGTTGGTTTGGGTTTCAGGTCCTTAGAGGCTGTTCAGGACCTCCTCTACCCTCTCACACCTCCTCCGCTAGCTGTGAACAGTCCAAACACAAAAAAATACAGAAAACTAACTCTAAACACCCAAAAATCTACCTAAAACTACTCTAAAAAGCAAGAAAATAGCTAAAATGCAACTAAACTAGTTAGTGGAAACCTATCCCCGGCAATGACACCACTGTAGGGTCGAAGATCTTGCGTAGTATAGCCCTCCCACCTGTCAACAAGGGTTACATCACTGGATAGGTACCTAACTATGCATAGATGCTATTTTTAGTTTGTTTCCTACTTTCTCCCTTAACTCTACTCACCACTAAACTATTCTCCCTTAACTCTACTCCTCTACACTAACATTCATCATGATTGTAGGTGAAAGGAAGGGGATGATTAGAAAAGATGGAGGGAATAGAAGATAGAAGAGAGAGATAGAGGGAGGGTGGAGGTTAGCTCAAATGCACATTGTACTTGCTAAAGGAGAAACATAAACTATTGAAACCAAAAAGCATGAACTTGAAAGCAATAGAAAACAACAAGAGCAATAGCAAGCATTGAATTGCAAATGAGGATGCTTCTCTTCCAAAATTGGTAGAGTTTCCTCCTTCTCATTAAGCATGAAAATAGTGTACAAATGGTGCCTTTTTATAAAATGGGGAAGGCCCTTGCCCCTCAATCCTATTGGCTAATATTGACAATAATCCTATCCATTCATCTTAGACCCAACTTGATCCAAGGGTCCACAAAAAGTACATTGGTAATCACAAGATTCATGTGAGTCCCAATTTGGACCCAACTCCAAAAAATAATCTCTAAGTTTAAAAATGACTTTGGGCCTCCACTTTTATTTTAATTCCAAGGCCCAAGTCAAGTTTATTTTATTTACAACTTTATTTGCGTGCTCATTGGGCCATGGGCTTACGCGCACAAGATGCCATGCCCTCGCAACACATTTTATTGAATGATTTTATTTATTTACACTTTGTTAAGAATATCCCCAACAATAGTACCAACGAGATGGGTTGTTTTATGTGACGGTAAAACCATGTACAGACTCTTGTTAAACTATCATTGATCCATTAGCAACAAATATGGGGATACTCCTGTACTTGGTGGAATAGATATGAGCATATCTGGTATTGGAAATCTAGATAGAGGTTTAGATCTCTAGATTATCGGATATTGTGGTTAAAGATCTTTTTGTAGGAATTGTATTCCTTGTACCATTTCGGATATAGAGTTTGGATATCTACTGGTTATACTTCAGTTAACTTGAATTCGTAATGGTTCCTTTTGGTTTTTGATGAATACGCTTTGGTTATTTCAACTGTTTATGAATAAGGTTTCTCGTCCATAATGGGATCAATGCCTAGTGGTATTCTTAGATGATATTGTCGTTTTCAGTGTAAAGCTTAAGGAAATGGAGAATCCAATGGTAGGAAGTATTTTTTGTAAATGGTTGAAGATCGGGTCCTATATTTGGTTATAGGATGGTCAAATAATCTTTTTGATTTTCTGTTGAGCAGATCTAAAAGCAAATAATTTTCTTGGAGAGAAAACTGTTTGTATGGGACATCAGTGATTTCAAAGAGAAATTCTTGTGCGAGAATGATCTGTAGACCAGTGGTTAGTTTTTATATTATTGGTAATGCTAACAGTTAAAACCATTGGTTAAACTTGTTTAGGGTATTTGGAGAGGTTATGAGATATAGATACGAAACCCTCAATGGTATCTCATAAATTCCAAATTGGAAACCCTTAAAAGCTATTTTAAACCTCTACTTTTTAGAAATTTCTTAAATACAAGACAATTGGATTGAGATTCATATAATTCCTTCCAATGTAGAACAAAATTCTGAAGGACTGTTAAAGTTATATGAATTTATGCTTCCATTCCAGTTTGTGAATATAGCTCAAAATCAACTGATGTTTTCAACTGATTAAGTGGAATTTAGACTTCCTGAGGCCAAATAATTATCTCTATTTGATAGGTGATTATTGAGAGTAATATTTTTATCACTCGGGATAAGATATTTTATGATTTTAAGAAAAAAGTCTGGTGGTCATCACCAACGACATGCAAAACACGCTGGAAATGATCTTGGGCCTAGGTCCTTAATACATTAAAAACTCTTTGAGTCCCATATGTGAATTCCTTACATCTACATAGAATCGTGTTGTCGGGAGGATTATCTTTAGTGGCTTGAATCAAGAAGTCATTTCCAGTTTGAATGGATGACATGATCTGATCAATCTTTGGCTCTAGATTTTTTCATAGCGCTTGAAAGTCATTTGAATGGATGCACAGAGAGAAATGTTGAGCCTAGAAGAAGGATTAGAGTGTTGGAGCTAGGATCAGACATTGGCTTAGTTGGTTGGCCTCCTAGGTACTACATGTACAACTATAACTAGCTGAAAATCATAGTAAGCATTCTTATGTAAAGGAAAAAATATTGCCAACTCATTTAATTCTCTCTCATAAATAATCTTTATATTAAAGAAAACATTTCCAGACATTATTAAAAAACTTACATGGTGTGTCAGATTGGCATTCTACATGTATTTGTGTAGTATTCTTACTATGCCATAAAAACTATAAGACTACTCATAATCAGAAATGTATAGAATTAGTCCACAAATTACCTCAAAATTGATCCCACTCAGAACTCTGTTATAGTATATACAAGTTTATGATCTTCATTAAATGATACAACAATGATATCGGCAAAGAACTAATAGTGGTAGACATATTCAGTGGGTCAAGAACATCATCTATGAACATTCATTCACATTCAGTCATCAACAAAGTCCATAATATAATCTATACGTTATTTTGATCATTGTTAGATTCAATAAAATACAAAACATTTGTATATTGACATAATTCAATGGGTGGTTTTTTGCTTGAAGCCAATGAGAGGCTCACATCCACTAACTTTGCCATTTGGAAAGTAAGAATGGAGTCTTTGCTAGTACTCCATGATATTTATGACATTGTCCTAGGTGAGGAAGAAGAACCTCAAGGTGGACAAGACTTGGTAAGATACAAGAAGAAATCTACATTGGCATTACATTGCTTGAAAATGAATGTAAGTAATGACCTATTGAAAGAAGTTTCATCTTGTATCTCGGCCAAAGAGGCATGGGATTCATTAAAGTTTATTTATGAATCCAATAATACTTCAAGAATACTCATGCTAAGAAACCATATTCTTCAAAGCATGAAAGAAAGTAATGAAAGTGCCCAAGATTATGTGTTTAGGATCAAGTCATTGAATAAAGAGTTGTCTCTATAGGGGATCAGATCCAAGACAATGAGTTAGTTCAAGTCATTTTGAATGGATTAGGAAATGAGTACTCTAATCTTGTTCAAACTTTTGCTATTCAAGATCTATTTCCTAGCATAGAAAAGCTTCATAATGTGCTTGTAGCTGAGGAGAGTAGAATGCTTCATATCGAAAAAAGGATTGGTAGGCTTATCTTTGAATGATGGTGATGAAAAAGCTAACTTTTCTTTTAAAGGCAAGAAGAAGAAGTTTCCATCCAAGAAGACCCAAGACATGGAGGTCGAGAGCAAGGATGGAAGATCAAGCTCCAAAGGCAAGATCAAGAAGGACAAGAAGAAGCTCAAATGCTTCTTTTGTGGTAAGAAAGGACACTTTGCATCCGAGTGTTACAAGAAGAATGCCCAAGAGAAGGACAACCATGGCAACCTTGTGCTTGAGGAGGAGGATGAATTCAACTCATCCTTGATGACATCCATAATACCAACATCTAATCAAAACACTTGGTGGATTGATAGTGGGGCAAGCTCCCACATGACTCAGCAAAAGGACTACTTATCTACTTTACTTTCTTACAATAACTCTAAAAAGTTTATCTTTACAGCAAGTGATCAAGAATGTGAGATTGTAGAAATTGGATCCATTCCATTATGCCTTGGATCATCTAAGAAAGTAGATCTAGACAATGTTCTTTATGTGCCTTTTATTACAAAGAACATGTTGAGTTTTGGACAACTTATGGATAGTGGATTAGATGTACATTTCACACATGGAGCATGTTCCATCTTGAAAAATGATAAGTGTATTGCTAATGGTCTTAAGCATGGAAGGTTATTCAAGGTGGATGCTAATGTTATGGTTGGAAGTGTGGATATGGCAAGGGAGGAGCTCACTCGAGTGGAATTGTGGCACAAAATGTTAGGCCATCCTAAATTCAAAGCTATGGAGACCATGGTGACAAAGGAGCTTGCAATTGGACTTCCCAAAACCATATCCAAGTGTGTCAAGATTTGTGAAGCTTGTGGACTTTCCAAATCTCATAATCAACCATTCAAGAGATCTTTGACAAGATCTAACTCTCCTCTTGACCTTAACCACTCAATGGTGGAGCTCTTATGTATGTCACATTTATTGATGATAAATCAAGATACTCTTGGATTTATAATTACCTCTTGTCTAAGAAAAGTTATGTGTTTGAGTTCTTCATAAAGTTCAAAACTCTTGTGGAAAAGCAACTTAATACTAGCATAAAAGCATTAAGATGTGATAATGGAGGGGAGTACATCTATAATCGGATGAAAGAGTTTTGTGAAGCTAATGGCATTAGGAGAGAATTTACATGCACATACACTCCTCAAACAAAATGGAGTGGCCAAAAGAAAATATAGAACCTTATGTGAGTGTGCTAAGGCATTAAGGTTAGATGCATATCTTCCTATTTCATTTTGGAGAGAAGCTATTTTATGTGAAAACTTTATATGCAATAGAATGATTAATAGTGACATTGAAGGAATCACACCTTTTGAAGCATTGTATGGCAAAAAGACAAATCTTGGTGATTTGAAAGTTTTTTGGTTGTACTTATTGTGTATACATTCTTTTAGAAGTAAGGAAGAAGGAAGATGCTACTCCATTCAAAGGCATCTTTGTTGGTTATAGTGAAAATAGTAAAGCTTATAGGATATTTTTGTTGGAATTCATGCTCAAGCCCAATTCCATCAGGTAATGAGCATCCTGGAAAAAACCTGTTTATACCTATCTTGGAAGAAACCTGTTTATACCTATCTTTGAAAAACCACAAAAAGAAGGAAGGCTCAAAAAATTATTATAGTAGAAACTTGACTCGCATTTCTTAGAATTTTTTGATATTGTATCGACTCAAAAAATCCAAGATTTTTCAATATCCAAAAGTTAGAATTTTTCAATATTGTATCGACTCGAAAAATCCGAGATTTTTTTATATCCAAAATAAAAAAATTTTGATATGGGATCGACTCGAAAAATCCGTAATTTTTTGAATGATTGTAATTTTTTGAGTCAGTGAATATTTTTTGAGTCTTTGTATATTCTCGAGTCTTTCCAAAAAACAAATTCTATACTGTCAGAATTCCGACCCGCGTCGCGACGCTGGCAGTCCACCTACTCTTGTACGTACATTCACTGTAAAATGATGGCTACCTACAATAGGATGGATGTAGTTAATTAAGTAAATTAATGATAGTTTTCAATTTACTAATCATCTAATTTCCAATCATCAAGAAAGATCTATTGGAGTCAATGCTCTGATTAGGTGATCATCTTGTAGACGTTTTGTTGTAGAGGTTAAGTTCAGTTTTTCGAGTTTGAGTAGTTAGCCATCAACGAACTAAGCTGAAGACTGATTGCACCCTCTGATTTGTACCCAATTTCAAGCATTGTAGTACATTTTTGTGTCCACACTATTGTTCTGTTCCAATTGCGCATTGCAATATCTGATTCATGAACTCAATCTTTACTGGTAACTACGCATTTCTGATCCACTACACCACTTGCTCACCACTTTCGCTTCAAATATCGATTTTCTCTGATTTCCGACATGGTATCAACGCGGGTGGCTCAACAATCTGCAATTTTTCTAGTTTCAGAAAATAAATATATTTCTAATCGAGAATGGTTTCATTCCAAACTCGACAAACTCAAATGTTTATTTCAAGTCTGTATAACTATTTAATAACAATTTATATTTGTTGAAGAATACAAAATGCTTGTTAGCACAGGAATACAAGATGACAGATATGAGTCCTGCTCACTATTGTCTTGAAATTTAGATTTTTCAAATTCGACCCAACAGACAGATTTTCATCACCCAGTAGAGATACCTCACCAATGTGTTGAAGAAATATGGAATGGCCGAGTGCAAACCGAGCCACTTCCCACTCGACCCTGGTTTGAAGTTGTCAAATGAGCAATGTCTAAAATCCGAGTCAGAAAAGGAGGAAGTGAAGCAGTATCCATTTCACTCCATAATCGGTTCATTGATGGATGTTATGCTCTGCACTCGACTCGACCTTGCTTACTCAATCAGCTCTCTCAGCCATTTTCTTTTAAATCCAGGTCTAGTCCATTGGAAGACTCTCATGAAAGTCATGAAGTAGGTCCAAGCTACAAAACACGTCAATATTTGCTATGGAGGCAGCCAATCTGCCAACATTCTAGAGGGCTACACAAATGCAGGTTGGGCAGGAGATATTGACACAAGAAAAGCGACCTCTAAATTTGTGTTCTTGTTCAAGCAAGGCCCAATTTCATGGAATAGCCAGAAACAGACCTCAGTAGCATTGTCCTCCACATAATTAGAATACATAGCTATCACAAATGCTTCCGAGGAGGCAATTTGGCTGAGGAACCTGCTTGCAGATATCAAAATGTTCCAGTCACATCCAACGACCCTTTATTGTGACAATCAAAGTGCCATTGCACTATCTTTGAATCCGAGATTCCACTCCCGAAGTAAGCATATCAAAATCCGATATCACTATCTCAGAGAGAAAGTGCAAAGCAAGAAAAAAATTTTGGTTTACTGCAGGACAGAGTTATAGACAGTAGATTACTTCACCAAGGCTCTAACAAAGGAACATCATCTCAGATTTAACAGTTTACTAAATCTGAAGATCAAAATTTTTCAGGATCCACATTAAGGGGGAGTGTTGGAATTTATGCTCAAGCCCAATTCCATCAGGTAATGAGCATCTTGGAAAAAGCCTGTTAATACCTATCTTTGAAAAAACGCAAAAAGAAGGAAGGCTCAAAAAATTATTATAATAGAAACTCGACTCGCGTTTTTTTATAATTTTTTGATACTGTATCGATTGAAAAAATCCAAGATTTCTCAATATCCAAAAGTTAGAATTTTCTGATATTGTATCGACTCGAAAAATCTGAGATTTTTCGATATCCAAAAATCAAAATTCTTTGATATGGGATTGACTCGAAAAATCGATAATTTTTTTAGTCATTGTAATTTTTTAAGTCAGACTATATTTTCTGAGTCTTTGTATATTCTCGAGTTTTTATAAAAAAAAAATTGATATTGTCAAAATTTTGACCCGCATCACGACGTTGACAATCCACCTACTCCTGTACATACATTCATTGTAAAATGACGGCTACCTACAATAGAATGGATATAGTCAATTAAGTAGATTAATGTCAATTTTCAATGTACTGATCATCTGACTTCCAATCATCAAGAAAAACCTATTGGAGTCAATGCTCTGATCAGTTGTAGAGGTTAAGTTCAGTTTTTTGACTTTGAGTAGTTAGCCATCAACGAACTAAGCTGAAGACTGATTGAGCCCTCTGACTTGCACCCAGCTTCAAGCATTGTACTCAGTTTTGATTACTATCAGAGTGTCTTTTTGTGTCTACACTATTGTTTAGTTTCAATTGCACATTGTAATATTTGATTCATCTTGAACGTGATCTTTATTGATAACTGGACAGTGGCGCTACCCAACACATGACTTCTCACATAGAATGGTTTATTGAGTACGTAGCTTATAGCAGAGATCAATTCATCTACCTCAGAGACTCAAGCACCATTTGCGTGGAAGGCAAAGGGATAGTCAATATCGTATTCAAGAGCGATATTTCTATTTGTGTTCCAAATGTTCTTCACGTACCTCAGCTATCTAAGAACCTGTTATTAGTCTCTAAGATAATTGATGAGGGCTACATTGTTATTTTTTCTTCTGAATAGTGTACAATCTTAGATGAAGATACTATTCTGACTACGTGTACTAGAGTTGGAAATCTATATGTACTCCCAGACTCAGTTGCATTAGCTAGTATCTCAAATGAAAATGTAGACGATCAGGCTTTACTATGGCATGGTCGATTTGGACACATGAATACAAGATCACTTTTTTACATGCGTTGTAATAATTTAGTTTATGGATTATATTTCCTTCTTTCATTAGATAGGAAATCATTTTTCTGTGGATCTTGCATCTATGGCAAACACTCTAGGAGCAAATTTTCCAGAACACATTCCATCAAGACAAAGCATGCATTAGATCTTGTACATAGTGATCTTTGTTGTCCAATGCCAACACCATCCTTAGGAGATGCACTCTATTTTAGATGATTATTCTAGATGGTATACAATCATGTTTATAAAATATAAATCTGAAACCTTTGAAGGCTTCAAGAGATTCAAGGCCATGGCTGAGACCCAAACATCTACAAAAGTGAAAGCACTCCAAAATGATGGTGGTGGCGAATACATCTCCAACGAGATGTCCGACTATTTGGCAGAACATGGCATTCGAAGACAATTTACAACTTTTTTTGCCTCAGCAGAATGGAATTGTAGAGAGGAAGAATTGAACGCTACTCAACTCAGCCAGATCTATGCTACATCAAGCACACTTACTTGCGAAGTTCTAGGTAGAAGCTATTGCCACAACCTTGACTCTTACAGAATAGATCCAGCACTAAAGCTGTCAACAACAAAACTCCTTATGAAGTATGGCATGGACACAAGCCAAGTGTCGGCCATTTAAAAATCTTTGATTGAATATGTTTTATTCATGTTTCTAAACAGCTTAGGAAGAAGCTGGATCATAGGACAAATAAATGCATTTTCATTGGCTATCCTGATAGCATAAAGCTTATAAAGTTTATGATCCATCCACCAATGTAGCATTTGTTTCCAAGGATGTTATCTTAAAAGAAGATACATTCTATGACTTTAAACAACCATCAATAAATGATGTTGTGTCATTTCATCCTATTTATGCAGCATAGAATCTTCCAATCATAGATCCTGCAGCTATAGCTTCAGAAGCCAACCAGCCGACAATACCTATCACTAGACCAGACCAAACTAGCTTGAGTAGATCAAATTCAAGAAGAAGCACCATCGCATCCTGGTCAACCAAATGTTCGTAGATCCTCATGGACTCGAATAGTTCCTGAGAGGTATACACCTCAATCTTTCTGAACTTCATCAGAAGAACATCTCATAAGCAACCATTCAAGAGATCTTTGACAAGATCTAGCTCTCCTCTTGACCTTATACACTCGGATGTGCATTCATTTTCAAATGAATCTAATGGTGGAGCTCTTATGTATGTCACATTTATTGATGATAAATCAAGATACTCTTGGATTTACCGCTTGTCTAAGAAACGTTATGTGTTTGAGTCCTTTTTGAAGTTCAAAATTCTTGAGGAAAAGCAACTTAATACTAGCATAAAAGTATTAAGATGTGATAATGGAGGGGAGTACATCTCCAATAGGATGAAAGAGTTTTGTGAAACTAATGGCATTAGGAGAGAATTTACATGCACATACACTCCTCAACAAAATGGAGTGGCCGGAAGAAAAAATAGAACCTTATGTGTGCTAAGGCATTGAGGTTAGATGCATCTCTTCCTATTTCATTTTGGGGAGAAGCTATTTTATGTGCAAACTTTCTATGTAATAGAATGACTAATGGTGCCATTGAAGGAATCACACCTTTTGAAGCATTGTATGGCAAAAAGCCAAATCTTAGTGATTTGAAATTTTTTGGTTGTACTTGTTATGTACACATTCCTTTAGAAGTAAGGAAGAAGGAAGATGCTACTTCATTCAAAGGCATCTTTGTTGGCTATAGTGAAAATAGTAAAGCTTATAAGATATTTGGTCCTATTTCCAAGAAAGTTATTGTAAGTAGAGATGTGTTTTTTGATGAATCTCACAATATCAAAGAGAAGGAGTTTTCCAACAACTCTCATCTTGTCAAGGATCATGCAATGGCCGAGGAGGAGATTCAAGGAGTTGAAGACCAAGAGGATCTTGCTTAAGATCCGAAGGAGCCAAGAAGATCAACAAGGATGAGGGCCAAGCCATCAAGGCTCACTTACATTGACAAAGGGAAGCAAAGGGAATATTCTCAGCTACACACCTCTTATTCTTTCTTGACTACTATGCTTGTTTGAAGAAGCAATTAAGTCTCAAAGTTGGAAGAATGCTATGCAAGTTGAGTTTGATGCCTTTTTGGAAAATCAAACTTGGGATCTTGTTGATCTATCTCATGGAAAGAAGCCTCTTACTTGTAAACGGATATATAGATTGAAGTATAATGAAGATGGTTCTATTCATAAGTATAAGGCTAGACTTGTAGCAAAAGGATTTTTGCAAGTCAAAGGCATAGATTATGATGAAATCTTTGCTCCTGTTGCAAAGCTTATTACCATTAAATTGATCATATGTCTTGCTACTTATTTCAAATAGGAGCTCTTTCAACTTGATGTGAGAAATGCTTTCTTGAATGGACTCTTGGAAGAGGAAATTTACATGTGCCAACCCGAGGGCTTCATCAAAGATGGAGAAGAAGACAAAGTGTGTTTTTTGAAGAAGAGTCTTTATGGACTCAAGGAAGCACCTAGGGCATGGTACTCTAGGTTGCACTCTTTCCTTATTTCCATTGGATTTGTAGTAACTTCTTATGAACCATCATTGTACTACAAATGTAATGATGGAAAGATCATTATTTTGGTTTTATATGTTGAAGATATAATTCTCACAGGAAATGATCTTGATAGTATAAAAGATGTAAAAATTTCCTTGTCTAGTGAATTCAAGATGGTAGATCTAGGACTTCTGAAAGTTATACTTGGAATAGAAGTCACTAGTAGTAATGATTTTACTTTCATGTGTCAATCTAAGTATATATAATTGCTTGCAAAATCAGCCCATTACGAATAGCTTAAGGATCCGTGATTTTTGGTGTGTTCTAATCTCATAGTATAAAACAAATTAGTCGGAAAAAAAAAAGGATTGATTGTCTATTTCAGACACTCTAATGGGAAGTTAGCTAATGGACTGACAAGAATGCCATTGGCAATGTAGAAAATCAACATTTACTTGATGAAAGAGATGCAAAGTCAACAAGATCTTGATCAAACATCAAATATATGAAATAATGAAATTGTTGTCCATACAATAGCAGTAAGTTACTATATTTCATACATGTTGATTCAATAATGAACATACAATTGCATTCTACACACAAAATTGCAAGATATCATCACTATAGTGCGCCAATGGATAGATGAATCCAAGAGAACTCATGTATAAGCATGAAATGAGATAAGAGAAAGAAAGAATAATGTTCTCCCACACTTGTACACTATTTATAACAGGTCTATGCCCTATTTTGAATGTGGTTTCCCTCCATAGTAACTTCTAGATCCAAAACCCTACTCACAATATGGACTAGATTCAATGTACCAATCATTCAAATTTGAATGGGTCCAAACTTGCCTACTTACTTTCCCTCACTTTCCAAAAGTGATAATTCAAAAACATTTAGACGAATATAACTTTAAAATATATATCTCTAAGTCTAAAATGCAAGTTGGCCTCAATTGCCAAATAACCAAAATATGACTAAACTAGTTGATATTTCTCACAACCTTCATGTAACCTCAGTTTACGTGAATCATTGGGTGAAATGTCACCTTACATTGGAAATCAATGTTCAAAAGTTAAAGAAACAAATAATTATAGTCCAAGACTATCCACAATTTTTTGTAGACCTGTCTTAAATGCTTCTTGGTACAAATACACTTAGAATATAAAAACTAAGGCACAACAATTCATTCTTCCAGAATCCCTAGGAGGTCCATCAGGATAAAAATGACTTTAACTTAGTTCTGGGTACCCTAGATAATCTCTTAAGTTATGTGCTCTATTCTTAGCATCACATGCAAGAAATTAGCAACCATACAATCTTGATAGATTTAACTGTCTCCTCAATAAAGGGTTGCTAATAAACCTTCTTCTTTAGTAAACTTAAAGCATAATATCGCAAGGAAGGCTCTTGCTCTTTGTCTCATTACGGCTTACCCATCTCTTCTTCGCACTTTTATGTAGCATTTCCACTCTCATTTCTCTTGCCTCTTCAATCCCTATTCTAATTATTCTACTATGGTCTTGAATTTTATTGTATTCTTCTTCTCTTTCATCTCCTTTCTTCTCTTTCCTCTTCTTTCTCTCTTGACAAAATCTATTTGGCTCTTAAGTCTATCCATAGAGATAAGACTCCTACACATGTGGGGTCACTCCTGATTTCTGTCTTGCCCACTAGAATTATGTTGGTCTTGCCCTACTCTATCTGATAAAAGTGGTGATCTCTTCTGGTTCCTTCCCTTCGTTGTTTTTCCATAATCTAATCAAGCACATCCCCAAAGAAGACTCTTCTAGCTTTGTGGCCAATTATAGACCTCTTACCAAAGCTAATAATGAAAGACTCACTCTCTTGCTTTCTGTTCACTAGGGCTCATTTTGACAATATTCTAAACGTGTGGTTTATTTAACTGATGCTTTCCTCTGGTCCAAACCACCAGGTCCTAATTGATATTCTCATAATTGATTTAAATAAAGCCTTTGATGCATTAGGTGGAATTTTAGCTTTGCTTATTGCCAATATTTCACCATAACACGATGATGTTGAATGGAGATGGAGACATGTTTCTTTGCTTAGTACAATCATATGAACATGTTTTCATTTAAATTCCCATCTCGTTTACTTTTTAAAAACTATAGTGAATATGTTTACATGAACTTATTAGATGGCATGATCCTAAAAATCTCATTGCTTGTGCAAAAGGACTCTACTCCCAAGGAAACATGGTAGGAGAAACTCATGATGCTTCTATCAAAACTTTTGATAAAATACATTTTTCTCTTTTAGGGATATCTTTTTATGGCCTCTCAAACATTCGCATTAAGTTCTTAAACTCTTTCAATCCAAGTTCAGACATTTTGCAAGGTTTGTGAATTTGTGCTAAAAATACTCATCATGATGATCACTAGATGAATACTTGCATTTTGAGAATAGTCATGGCCTTAGTAAGAAGTCTAAGTTATTGTGACAATTTTGCTAGCATACTTTTAACATTTGTTAGAAAACATTTTGAGCTTTCCTATCCACCATTGGAAAATAGTCACTTCCTCCTCCTTTCTTTCATAAAAGGGTCTCTTACTTAACATTATGGACCCCTTTTTCTAAGGCATAATCTTTTTGACAACTTTGCCTCAACAATATATGTTTATCAAGAGAACTCGCTTGCTCATGCATCATCAATTATAACTTCTATCAAAAAGCTTCTAGCTTGAAATTCACATCTTGCCATATTATGCTTGGAAAAAATCCACCTTCATGGATGATTATTAAAACATTGATAAATCATTTGGATACCCTAGCCGCTTTTTTGGTTTATTTATATAATAGCTTCTTAAGTTCAATTGACCCTTATAATTTTCCTAGTGACTTCAAGGTGATGTATAGTGCTTGAGTGTAGCTTAGCACCAATTCTTTAAAAATAAAATTAATAAGAAAAAACCCATAGCTAGATGAGTTTTTTTTTTCTCTCTCTTTCATAAAAAAAAAGGTCTCAGTATATTATGCACAAGAAAAATTTCACTTGCAAATACATTGCATACGTTGATGTTAGAGGGAAAAATTACCCCCTCTAGTAGTGGTTTCTAAATGAAATTTGAAGCTATCTTGGTTAGTGAGTGTTCAATTAGCTGACAATTTGTTACTTAAACAACCGTGTTACCAATTTGTTGACTTGAAGTAACCGGCGGGAGTATCTAAACTGCTAATGATATCAACGACAAATGTTTTTGATGTTACAATGTTTCGTCATGTGCAATGTGGCTTGAAGCCCAATAAATCAATAAATAATAATTGCTAGCATGAGGCCTATGCCTCCGGTTCCAGGGTTTGTCAAGGCTAAAAGGTGCTCATAAATAGTTTCAACAGCCCATAAATAGTTTCAATTTGGCAAAATGCTAGGTGGTGTGCTCATTGAGCCATGTGGGCTTGAGTACATTGCCCCATAATTTTTAATTAAAATAATAGGCCTAAATTCAATGCTATGGTTTTTGAGGGCCTATCCAGTGATATGCTATGCTGCCAGATGGCACGTTTTGATAGGGACATTGTGACAGGGTCGTTCTAGTAGTAACTGCTAGAAACGGCTCTCCCTTCTGTCTCATCATAGGCTAATGCTATAGCAGGGAAGAAGGATGTGTTTTCATTAACCATTCCAGATATGTAAGGAAGCAAAAAGCTTATGTTATGTGCTAAGCTATGGAGGATTCAACTTTTGCAATGATTTCGCAAAGGCTTTGTAGCCTTCCATTGTGAATAAGCATCCAACCGTGATCCATAAGCTTGGATCGCCTTGCTTCCTTGCTTCCAAGAAGACACATGCAAAGAAATAACCTTCAAGAACACTAAGGTACATAACGTTAGGCTTATGGTTGAACAAGACTCCATATAGTGCATTCCTTCCAATAGCTCCATAACTCCACAAAGTTTGCATAATGGAAAATACACATGCACCATAAAACATGAAGAAACAAGACATAGCCATTGGTTACTTGTGAAACCATCAATAAGATTAGGAAAACAAGAGGCATATCTCTTGCTTATGGATGAAGAAAGGTGAATATCCGAGTGTTCAAACTCCATTTGATGTTTTGTCTAGGTTGAAGACATCAAATATGGCGTCTTACGTGATTTTTCTATAGAACAAGCCACTCTTGGCTTGATCCCCTTGACCATTGAAGACATAGATCTGAAATTGGTATCATCCAACCTCCTATGCCATACTTCCTACCTGGAAACACAAGTCATCAATGCAACATCACAAATACTTGCATTCTCATGTAGATCTAACTTGAAAATGCCACCATATCTAGATCCACTTGCTTGGATTTTATCACCTTTCTTAATGATACAATTATTGACATTGAATTCCAAGGATATACATCCAACTCCTTCAATAGAACATGCATCACCAACAATAGTGTATATTGATTCTTTAAGTTCTTGACGTGAACACTGCAAGTGTGAGACCTTTGTGAGTTTCAAGTCAATCAAATCTATTTCTTGTTTGTAGAAGTCATTAGTAAGATGGGATCTACTGGAGCATACTGGAAAAAGTACAAAAAGGACCAAGAGTGGATCCTAATCTGATCCTCAAGAGGGATTGGATGTTAGATTTACTTGATCTATCAATCTACATAAGATTAAGATCAATCTAGATCAATTCTAGACATAAAATCCAAACAAGAACAATCATTTATTGAAGGTAAATGTACTTGCTAGTTTCACAAGTGTGAAACCCTGTTAGGGTACGGACTCCAACCTAAAAATCAAGTACACATTGATAGAACCTCAAAACAATCAAAACAAATGTAGACAAATGGAGAGAATCACTCAAAATTGCTTCCAAAACCAAGATTGGTGTCTCACACCGATTATGGCCAAATGTGGCTCTATATATACAATAAGTGAGAGCTCGTGGTATTGATCATCCCTTTGATCCCACATGTGTGAAGGTGCTTTGTCATATGATGATTCATCATGCAAAACTGACACTTGGACAAAACCTTCTATTTTGAGCACTTTTGGTCCATTTTCCTTCTATATGGAGATCTACTTGAAAATCTTTTAGAAGTCAAAATTCGTCTACTTCAGCCTATTCCACACATGTGAGCTGTCCTCTACACATGCGATGTGACACCTAACCAAAGGATATGGCTCATGCAAGCAATAGATTGATGCCATGTGTCATATGTCTAGAAAACTAGTTTTTGGCCTTTTTAGCCACTAGTACTTGAATTAAATCATATGTACAACCTATATGATTATGGTACATGACAAGTACACTATTTTCACACGTGGGAACAGACTCCACATATGTGTGTTTATCTATATACAAGATTTTTGGCCTCTACTTGTTTTCTCCTTTTCAAATCAGTAGAACACCGATCAGTTGGTTAGTGTGTTCTTGATTATTTTAATCATATTTGATCACATAGGAGAAGACAAATTCTTCACCAATAACAACACATAATGAGCTTCTAGATCTTGCCCTCTACAAAGGAAGGAGCTCTTAGAAAATTGGATCTCTCTCTACACATTTGTCATAGACACCTTAATGACTCTTTTCAAACCTTCAAATCACTCAAACAAATTGAGTAGAGTATAACAATGTGACTTGGATCTCAATCTCTTTTCTAGAACTCTCAATTTAAGCCAATCTATGTCAAATTCTACAAAAGATTTGCATAGATGCTCTATATGCACTAGAAAATCTCAAAGGTTTCACTTGGAGGACAGATCCAAATATGTGTTCTAGCAAATTGATGCTTCTAAACTTGACCCTATCACTCTTGAACAAATCTAGAGTGATGGTACAATGGATTTCAACCTCTCACCTTGCATATCACTCCTTAATCTATGATTTTTAGCAAAATCTCTCTCAACTTCAACATGCACTCAAAAAATCAAAGATGATCAATTAATGCACCTATTTCAAGCTTCAAATCTAGTTTCTTGGTTGATCTAATCCAAGAACTAATCAGGGGATTAGATTCTCTATAGAAAATGCTTGATTTTGCACCAAAAATCACTCAAATTGGGTATGTGAGTCAAATTCTACAATTTTTTGAAATTTCTCAGTCAAAACCGGATCTGTACAGCCTCACACGTGTAAAAAGTGTTCCTACAGCCCACAACAAGATCTGGACCAAAAATTTTGAGGATAGCTATCAAATCCAACTCCCTACACAAAATTTGACTAGTTTTCAAAAAACTGCTAATTTTGGCTTTGATTTGGATTAACCCTATCAATTTCAACAAAACCTCTTGTACTACGCTCTGATACCATGTGGAAAAAGTACAAAAAGGACCAAGAGTGGATCCTAATCTGATCCTCAAGAGGGATTGGATGTTGGATTTACTTGACTATCAATCTACATAAGATTAAGATCAATCTAGATCAATTCTAGACATAAAATCCAAACAAGAACAATCATTTATTGAAGGTAAATGTACTTGCTGATTTCACAAGTGTGAAACCCTGTCAGGGTATGAACTCCAACCTGAAAATCAAGTACACATTGATAGAACCTCAAAACAATCAAAACAAATGTAGACAAATGGAGAGAATCACTCAAAATTGCTTCCAAAACCAAGATTGGTGTCTCGCACCGATTATGGCCAAATGTGGCTCTATATATACAATAAGTGGGAGCTCGTGGTACTGATCATCTCTTTGATCCCACATGTGTGAAGGTGCTTTGTCATATGATGATTCATCATGCAAAACTGACACTTGGACAAAACCTTCTATTTTGAGCACTTTTGGTCCAATTTTCTTCTATATGGAGATCTACTCGAAAATCTTCTAGAAGTCAAAATTCGTCTACTTCAGCCTATTCCACACATGTGAGCTGTCCTCTACACATGGGATGTGACACCTAACCAAAGAATATGGCTTGAATTAAATCATATGTACAACCTATATGATTATGGTACATGACAAGTACATTATTTTCACACGTGGGAACAGACTCCACATATGTGTGTTTATCTATATACAAGATTTTTGGCCTCTACCAAGCTTATTTTTGAATTTTTCACTCATACCTTCTAGAAGCTAGTGAGAGATTGAATTCTACAAATTATGCGATTTGGAAGGTTAGGATGGAGTCACTTTTGGTGCTCCAAGACCTTTATGAGTTCTTGATTGAAGATGAAGATGAACCTCTAAGTGCACAGGAGTTAGCTAGATACAAGAAAAGATCTAGGCTTGCACTTCATTGTGTGAAGATAAATGTGAGCAATGATTTGTTGAGAGAAGTATCAGCATGTACTAGCGCTAAAGAGGCTTGGGAGTCTTTAAAATCTATCTATGAATCTAGTAACACTTCAAGAGTACTCATGCTTAGAAATCAGATTTTGCAAAGCATAAGGAGAAGTGAGGAGAGTGCACATGATTATGTTCTCAAAATCAAGTCTCTAAATAGGGAGTTGGCTTCCATTGGAGAGAAGATTCAAGATGGGGAGCCTGTACAAATTGTTCTTAATGGTCTAGGAGATGACTTTGCAAATTTGGTTCAAAGTTTTGCCATCCAAGACACTTTGCCATCTATTGATTAGCTCCATAGTGTGCTTGTGGCTGAAGAGTGTAGGATGCTCCATGCAAAAGCAAGGATGGGTTCCTTATCATTGTAGGATGGAGATGAGAAAGCCATTTCTCATTCAAGGGAAAAAAGAAGACCAATGGAAAGAAAAAGCATCCAAAGTAGGCCAAAGAAGAGGATGATGCATCAAGCTCAAAGGACAAGTCAAAGCAAAAATGCTTCTTTTGTGGAAAGAAGGGGCATTATGCATCCGAATGCTACAAGAGGCTAAGAGCAAAAGAGGAGGAGGACAAACAAGGGAACCTTGCATATGAAGAGGATGAAGATGAAGAGATCTCATCTTTGATGGCATCTACATCCACTCCAACAAGCAAAAGCAACTGACACTTGGTGGATTGATAGTGGGGCTAGCTCCCACATGACTTTTCAAAAGAAGACATTCTCAACCTTACACTCAGTAGAGGAGTTTTGAGCTCCAAAAAGACCCTTTAAGAATTCGAGCAAGATGTAGTTTATATTATTAAGATATTATAGCACTAATACTTTTGACTTTCCATAACTTTTAATCCTAGCTCAAAAGTATGTCATGTAACATATCATTGGAAAGCCTTTGTTGAGGCTTTGTAATGCACCAAACTCCGCTAAATTCTGACCTACCACTAAAAAGTTATGCCATTTTTAGTGTGGAATCAAAATGTGGACTCAAAAAGTTACGTTACGTAGATTTCAAATTGGAGTGTTTTGATTAGTCCATGTGTAAGAAAAAATTGAGAGATTTATAAAAAGAATCTTTACAAAGGGTCTTTTTTGGATTTAGAACTCCTCTAATGCTTTCAATGGTGCTAATAAATTTGTTTCATTAGCAAATAATCAAGAGTGTAAGATAGATGGTATTGTACCATCTCATTAAGTCTAGGATCTAGCAAAAGGATGGATCTAAACAATGTCCTTTTTGTACCATCAATTACCAAGAGCTTGCTTAGTGTTGGTCAATTAATGGATGATGGCTTAGATGTTCACTTCAAGCATGGAGTTTGTTCCATCACGAAGAATGATAATTGCATAGCAAATGGTATTAAACAAGGTAGTTTGTTTGAGTTGGATGCTAAAATTACTATGGCAAAAGAGGAAATCATTCATTCAAATGTACACTCTTTTTCTCATGTACCAAGTAGTGATGATAAGATGCATGAAACATTCTTAGATGTTTATACAAGAGATGCTTGGATCCATCTAGTATCTTGTGTGAATGAAAGTGAAATCATCAACCTTGGTGTCAATGATCTTGCAAGGATTGAGGAGGAGCAACAAAGTGACGGAGATCTTGAGGATCCACCTCAAATATCAAGTGCTCCAAGAAGATCCACAAAGGCAAGGGCCGAGCCTTCACTTATCTTGGCAAAGGTAATCAAGGGGAAGATTCTCAACCATTCACTTTCAACACTTTTCTTACTTCATGCTTGATGAACCATTTTGCTATGAGATCTACATGAGGCAAACCGAGGTATGCTATGAGGACGACATGAGACAACTTGAGGGCTTCATCAAGAAGGAAGTTGAAGATAAGATGTGTAATGACTCATTTGAGAACAAATTTTTATGTCTTAGTGATCTAAAAATTGTTATGAACCAATTGAGAGTAAATTGGTTGTTTGATCAAATGAGTGCTCTCGGATTTTGGAAGAGCAAAAATGAGTTAATCACTCATTGTTTTGAAATATGTGTTTTTCTTGTGGAGAGACAAATTGTAAGCTTCTTATGAGAATAAGTGAAACATCCTTGAAGGACACTTACATCCATAAGCAAGTATGTAGCCTCATGAATTTATGATCACTTGTAATTACAAGACTAGGAAAATCATGCTCACTTTTGATGGTTTGTGGACTAGTCATTTTAGCATGATAAATCTTGGTAATAGTAGCAAATATATGTTTTGTGATCTCGATCAATGTGATTTTCACAAGACATGGAGATATCAAATTTCCTTCAAAGAGAAGCATAAAGATCAAGGAGGAGCAAGTTTCAAGTTCATGCATCTTCACTCAACATGGAAGAAATCAAGTGCAAAGGTGCAAGGAAGAATCAAGACTCTTCAATTCATCTTGGAGGAGATCAAGATCAAAGAAGCTCTATCTTGGATATGGTGATAGATCATGTCATCATCTTTAGGGGATCATTAGTCATCTTCTAAACCTGAATATGATTCATTTCTAATGTTAAGCTCAAGTGTTAGAATTGTATATAGATACATTATTGTTTCCAAGGCTAGATTTGAGGAGGAGTGTGAAAAATAGCCTATTTTGGCAAATCTAGCCATGTAGAACTTTATAAATATTGTGTATAATTGGGTTCCACACATGGAAGGCCAAGATTCCACGTGGAAAACCACTCCTAATGTAGGTTAGGGCAAGTCAAGAGAGTTGGTCATGTCTATTTGGTGGTCATCCCTACTTTATAGGACCTACAACTAAGTTTAAGGTGAAAATTTGACCAACTAGCTACCTACCAAGCTTAACTCTAGGATCTAGGCTAGGGTTTCATTTTAGGGCAAGAAGAGTGAGTTAACTTCCTTATTACATGCTGGAAATCCACCTAACTTCAAGAAGGAAGTCGAATTTGCTATGTATTCAAAGCTCCCATAGTGAGAAGATAGAATATTTTTGGAGCTCATTGGCAATCTCAAGCTAGTTCACTATGTACATTGAGTTTTTGTGATCCAAATGAAACCAAATCAATTTCTACTTGTTTCTCAGGTTGAAGGCCATACTAAAGCCTATATTACACATGTGTGGGCTCGGATTTCAATTTTGATCAAGGCTTTTGATTGTTAATACTTGTTGTTTGTCAAATTGCCAATCTAGATCAATTTTTTTGTGTCTAGATTTCTGATAGATTGTTAAGCAAGCATCCAATCACTCTTGTGGATCTTTTGTAGATCCATTTATGGTCCTAAAGTATAGTGCTTTTACATTTGGACCTAGCATCAAGGAGATAGAATGAAATGAAGTACTCGGATTTTCACATATGTGAACTGTTAGAATTCCATACATCCTCTGTTCAGACCTAAAAATATCAATTATAACCTCTTTGATCCAAAAACTGTTCAATACTAGACAGTAGAAAAGTGGTAAACAGTTTCCTAGCTTGAATTGTCACAAAATTCTTTGTACATCTGATGTTAATAGCATTCAAAACATGGTATGGCTCTAATACCATGTGAATAATCCAGAATATTCACACAGGTGGGGAACCACAAAAGAAGTGTGAATGATCTTTACCATGATTTATGATGGCACACAGATTACATGTAGAGTAATACTCCAATCTACCATCAAATCCTACATGGTAGAGAATTATATTTACAACTTGTAAATGTACATGTATGATGAAAAACTTCATCAACCCCTATAGTAAAAGTTGAATGGCTTTTTATTCTTCACAATATCTATTGCTCATGGTTATTCAAATCAAAAACCTCATTATGGTGATGGATCATGCTTGTCAAGATGAGAAAGTTGAATTAGAATCACACTACTTATGTTGATCAGAATGCATGCCAATTGATCGCTTGACGAAAAAAACTTCCTTGTGGCTTCTTTTTGAGGTGCAATAGGTACATGCACAACTCATCTTTTTTTATTCATTTGATGGAGATATAACAATTATCTTTCTTTTTGAACAAATCCATTTTGGAAGAAAATGAAACGCATCGCTATCAAAAAGCTTGTATGTGACATCTGTTGTTGGAGCTTTGTCTCTTTCTACATAGAAATGAGCAACGCATTTAATGTGAATTTTTTTGAAAACCTTGTCCTGCTTGTCTAGGCAATATCTACTTGCTAGCCATTTTGTAATTTCTCATGTTACACCACATTGAAATTTTTATTATGAATTTCAACACCTTCACTCTCATTGAAATTTTCATTAGGAATTCCAACATCTTCACTCTCATTTCCAATCATTGGAAATTGGATGTTATAGGTGACATATAGAAATTTTTTTGACACTTACTGTATTTTTTATTTTTATTTTTGTTTTAGGCAAAAGAACGTCTAATGAATAGCAAATATTATATACACTTCTTGATTTAATTATGCCAATAAATCAAGTCTATTTTCAACGCGGAAGCACATCTTGACTTAAAGAAAAACAAAAACTCAAAAGAAAAAAAAAATTAAGCCATTAACCAAAAATGAGATAGACAAGGACTCAAGTACTAGGATGTCAGATATTTGAAGTCAAAATCAAAGTCTAGTTCTAACTTAAATTCAAAGTTCAACTTTGTGAAAAATGCAAAAATAAGCTTGGTAGAGGCCAAAAATCTTGTATATAGGATGTAATGTGTAGAGCCTGTTCCCACGTGTGAAAATAGTGTACTTGTCATGTACTATAATCATATAGGTTGTACATATGATTTAATTCAAGTTCTAGTGGCTAAAAAGGCCAAAAACTAGTTTTCTAGACATATGACACATGGCATCAATCTATTGATTGCATGAGCCACATCCTTTGGTTAGGTGTCACATCCCATGTGTAGAGGACAGGTCACATGTGTGCAATAAGCTGAAGTAGACAAATTTTGACTTCTAGAAGATTTTCAAGTAGATCTCCATATAGAAGGAAAATGGACCAAAAGTGCTCAAAATAGAAGGTTTTGTCCAAGTGTCAGTTTTGCATGATGAATCATCATATGACAAAGCACCTTCACACATGTGGGATCAAAGGGATGATCAGTACCAGGAGCTCCCACTGATTGTATATATAGAGCCACATTTGGCCATAATCATTGTGAGACGCCAATCTTGGTTTTGGAAGCAATTTTGAGTGATTCTCTCCATTTGTCTACATTTGTTTTGATTGTTTTGAGATCCTATCAATGTGTACTTGATTTTCAGGTTGGAGTCTGTACTCAGACATGGTTTCACACGTGGTAAACCAGAAAGTACACCTACCTTCAATTAATGATTGTTCTTGTTAGGATTTTGTGTCTAGAATTGATCTAGATTGATCTTAATCTTAAGTAGATTGATAGATCAAGTAATCTGACAACCAATCCCTCTTGAGGATCATATTAGGATCCACTCTTGGTCCTTTTTGTTCTTTTTGCACAAACTTGAACTCAAAGTCCAAGTCCAAGTCCAATATCATTAACATAAAGTTCTCTAAATTTTAATGATAATTTTATTGAGATGATAGTTGTTAAAAAATGAAAAATCATCTGCCTTGACTTTAGGCTTTTGGAAAAAAAATTTCTATGTGTATGTGATGGTTCATATTGTAAAATGCCAAATTTGGCATAGAAGAAACTCAAGCTACATGGTTTCTTGAAGTCTAGTTGATCATATACAACTTGCATATAGAATGTAGACATAAAAATGTCAATAATAGGCTTGTTGAAACTCGTGGCACATCACATGCAATGATTGTAAGTGTTCCATAGTGACATGCAAGGCATGCACAAAGTGAATTGAACACATGCATGATGATTTGTATAATTCTAGTTAAGAATTTGACACTTGGTAAAAGTAGGTAGAAATGCATGCATGTAAAGTGACAAATGTCACTAGTTTTCTAGTTTTCACTTTTAGATGTGGATGAAAGTACGAGAGAGATGGTTCCTCCATAAATATGTGAAGGGTTTCTCATAACTTTTGATGAAGACCCAAGCTTTGAAGCTATTTCATGTCAATTTGGATCTATAATATTGCATTCTTGAATTTTGCTCTTTCTTTCTCTCTCTAACTCGAGTAGAAGGTTATGCTAATGCATTAAATTCTTGTACTTCTTCTCTTTTGTTTTTCAAAGCAATTATTCTTTGATTCTTAGCATGCTAGATTGTGCTTTGGCCATAAAATCTTGTACTAGATCTTGATATTCAATCTAGAGTCAATTTATGTGCTAAACACAAAGCTTAACAAGATCATTCACACTTGAGGATCATTCCCCACATGTGAGAGCTTGCTGGAATTTCATCATGGTATCAGAGCCAAATTAAGCTTTGCATGCCATTATCACTGATTGTACAAGAATTTGTGAGCTCAATTCAAGGAAAAAAGCTGTTTATCACATTTCTTTACCTTTTCTTGAAAAGTGTTTGGATCAAAGAGGATAGAATCAAGATTTTCATATCAGAATTGACATTGTACGGAATTTTGGAATTTCGCACGTGTGAAAATCAGGGATTTTCAGACCTCTTTATTTTTATCATCTTAGGTCCAAAGATATTGATCTTATAGCTTGATGGAAAGCTTATGAGAAGTACTTTCCATTGCAATTGATTTCAAATCAATCTGATGTGTCTATCAAGAGTTATAAGCTCTTAAAGAGGGTAGGGAGAGCTCCAAAATCCGAGTGACCACTTTTTTTATTTGATCCTTTTTTGCTTGATTCACAAGTAACCACTGAGAATATTGAGTTTGTCATTGTTGACTGCTCCATAACAAATGCAAAAGTCCATAGTAGCTTGAAGATTTTTTAGAACTCTGATAAGAGCCTTCCAATGTGTAATGACAGGATTGGTCATATACTGACTTAAGGAACTGACTACAAAAGCTATGTTTGGTCTGGTACAGATCGTAACATACATAAGAGATCCAATAATCGAATGATAAGGATACTCACGCATCTGCTCCTTCTCTTCAATTGTTCAGGGACATTGGTCCTTCAACATCTTGATTCTTGGTTCCATCGGTGAGAGAGCTAATTTGCAATTCATCAGATTATATTTGATTAAGACATTGAATGTATCTTTGCTGAGTAATGTAGATCAACTTATGTTTGCTATCTCTTTGGATTTGAATATCTAGACAATAATGAGCTTTGCCCAGATCGGTCATGTCGAATTCGTAAGATATCATTGTCTTAGCTTTTTTTATCAGATTGATATATTGTTCTGAAAAGTAATGTATCGTCCACATACAAAGTGATGATAATAAAAGAATGATGCACTGACTTGAAGTAGACTTTCGAATATGAAGTGCTTGGTTTGTAGCTGTGATCGATAAGGAAAGTATTGATCCTTTGAAACCATGCTCAAGCAGATTGCTTCAAGCCATAGAGTGCTTTATGAAGTTTACACACATGATTGTGTTTACCTTCAAGTTGCACCATGTAAATGTCCTCTTCAATAACTCCATTAAGATATGTTGTCTGTACATCCATTTAATGTATTTCCAAATCTATTTCCCAATGCTTTGGTGAAGATATCAGCTACACATTCCCTTGAGGACACATGTTGAAGCTCCACCTCCCTTGCAATGACTTGCTCCCTCACAAAATGATATTGCACCTCAATATGCTTGCTCCTAGCATGAAAGAGAGGATTGGTTGTCAACCTTTGAGATGATTGATTTTCACAAAAGATAATTGGGCTCTCTGAAAAATCCAACAAGTGAAGATCCTTGATCGTCCTCTTGATCCATACCATCTCTTTTGTGCAATGTGCAAGAGCTTTGTACTCAGCCTCACTAGATGACAATGGGATAGTGGCTTGTTTCTTCGACATCCATGATATAGCTCCATCACCTATGAAAATAAAATGAGCACTATAGGATTTCCTATATATTATATTGCCAGCATAGTCCAAATTTGAGAATTCAATTAGATTAGATGATGATCCCTCATACAGTATGCCAAAATCTCGAGTTCCAATGATGTACCTCAAAACTCATTTTCCTAGCTTCCAATGCTCTTTACTAGGATCTTGCATAAATTGACTCAATCTTCCAATACAATAGCTTAGATCTAGTCTATTAATGGTTAGATAGATGAATGAACCAACTAGCTTTCTATAGAGATTAATGTCCTTGAAGGATCTTTCACTACCTCTCATAGTCAACTTTACATGAGACTCCATAGGTGTATCACTAGCTTTTGCATCTACCATATGAAATCTTCTAGAATAGAATTAGCATACTTCTCTTGACAAATGAAAGTAGATTGAGAAGATCTAATGACTTCTATTCCCAAAATGTAATGCAAGTTACCAAGATCATGCACCTCAAACTCCTTCTTAAGAGCACTCTTGATATCCTCCACATCTTGATGTCTCCACCACTCAAGATGATATCATCCACATAGATTAGCAAGATGGTAATATCATTTCCAGCAAACCTATAATAAAGTGAATGATCATACTCACTCATAACAAAGCCTTGAGAGAGTAAAAAAGTGTTAAGCTTAGCATACCAACTCCTTGGTGCTTGCTTAAGGTCATACAAACTCTTTTGTAGTAGACACACATGATTTGGCTTTGTTGATGAAATGTAGCTCTTGGGGCGGCTCCATGTACACTTCCTCCTCAAGATCACCATTAAATAATGCATTTGTAATGTCCATTTTCCATAGATCCCATCCATAAAGTGTAGCAAGTGAGATGATGACTCGAATGCTTACTATCTTTGCCACGGGTGCAAAGGTCTCATCATAGTCAATGTCTTGTTCTTGAGCATATCCTTTTGCCACTAACCTTGCCTTGTACTTGTTGATAGATCCATCTTGGTTTGTCTTCACCTTGAAGATCCATTTGCATCCAATAGCTTTCTTGTCCTTAGGAAACTCCACCTCCATGTTCCATTCTTCATAAGAGCTTGATACTCAAGATCCATTGCTTGGATCCACTCCTCTTCTTTCCTTGCTTCATCTACACTTGTAGGTTCATCAAAAGAGGTTAGGAAATCAACATAGTTTCCAGAAACTACTTGCTTACCCTTTTCATCATATGTGAGCCTTGAAGGCTTTTGTCTTTCCCTTAATGTTCTCCTTTGCTTTTGACTTGATGAAGGTCCATCATCATCACCATCTAAAGTAGGATCCTTTACATCAACATCAAGAATGTTAGATCCATCAACATCATCATCAATAGTACTTGAAGACACTTTTGGAATATTCCCCTCATTAAAAATGACATCTCTACCAACAATCACTTTGTTAGTAGAAGGAATGTAAACCTTGTAGGCTTGACTCACCTCACTATATCCAACAAAAATACCTTTCCTTGAAGATGGATCCTCCTTGGTCCTATCATCAAGAGTAATGTTGACATATCATGTGCATCCAAAATTTTTTAGAAAGTTGACACTCAGCCTCCTCTTGACTAGCATCTCAAAAGGTGTCCTTCCATCCAAAATAGCACTCGGCCACCTATTGCACAAGAAATTGGCACACAACAAAGCTTGATTCCAAAATGGTTTATTAAAATTAGCACTTAACCTCATGGCTTTAGCACTTTCACATAAAGTCCCATTCTTCCTTGCAGCCACTCCAGTTTGTTGTGGGGTGGGTCCTTGGTGTTGTATACTCTACTCCCTCTTGATCCCATGCTCATCACAAAAAGCCTTGAACTTGGTACATATGTACTCACCACCAGCACTTGATCCTTGTGGAAAATTGGTTCTCCTTTGCATTCTTGAACTTAAAAAAGACATCATACACTTCATCTTTGCTCTTTAGTAGATAGATCCAGCAAAATCTACTAAATCATCAATGAAAGTTCAGAAGTTGACAATTTGGGTTGCTTTGAATTTCTTGTCCTGAGTAGAGCATATTCTGGTGACAGATCCACATGAAGATGATAAAGCTTTGTCATCAATATAGTAGTATAGTAACAAATATCACAATGACAATAACAAAGCTCGAGATGGTGCTAAACACTTGACCTCATTAGAGGAGTTCTAAATCCAAAAAAGACCCTTAATAATATAAAAGACATCTTGCACGAATTCTTAGAGGGTCTTTTTGGAGCTCAAAACTCCCCTAATATGGGGATAGAGATGGCGTAGGCTTTGTTTCTGAAATGTCACTCAAACTGTTATGTGCTTCTTAATTCAATCCCTTTGTAAATATGTCAACTGCCATGTATTGAGATTTGCAAAATTTTAGGCTCACCTCCTTGTTGAGTATCATGCTCCTTGTGTAGTGATATATGATCTCAATGTGCTTGCTCCTAGAATGAGATCTAGGATTAATTGATAATGCAATTGCACTCTGATTGTCACAATTGATCATTGACAGTGCTCCTTTCTGATGTACTTTTTCTTTGTCTCATGTGCCCAAGCACACTCTATAGACATTAATACATTCTATTTTATTCTATTCTCTCTCTCTCTCTCTCTCTCTCTCTCTCTCTCTCTCTCTCTCTCTCTCTCTCTCTCTCTCTCTCTCTCTCTCTCTCTCTCTCTCTCTCTCTCTCTCTCTCTCTCTCTCTCTCTCTCTCTCTCTCTCTCTCACACACACACACACACACACACACATGCGCATGGTTTTGGCACATTCACCATATTTAGACGTTGTGATATCACATGGCCTATTGATTACAAGTTATGTTGGGTATACATCTTAGCTCAAGTATTGCTAATTGTAGTAATTCCATGAATATCCGAATGTACAAGTTGAAAAGGCTTTGTAGATCTAGATGTAGATCTAGTATAAGGTAGTCTATGTGACTTAGACAAAGCACAAGACTCACAAACATGATTGATGCCACTTACGGAACTTGGAAGACCTATCACAGCCTTCTTTCTAGCCATTACCTCCAATGACTTGAAGTTAAACCTCTTGAATAGGTATTTGCTCTCTTGCAACATATCCAACTTGGTTAGCAATAACACAAGCATTTAGTTTGAACAACTTCCCTTGCCTTTTACCTTTTCCAATCAAGACATTTTTCTTTTTAATCATACAAGCATCTCCATCAAACTCAACTTTGAGGCCTTTACTTAGCAATTGACTCACACTAAGAAAATTCTTGGTAATATATGGAATAAACAAGACATCCTCCAAATGAACATTCCTATTTGTAGAGAGAGAAATAAGAATTGTGCCAATCCCTTTGATTGCACGCTCACCATTATTGGCCATGTAGATCACCTTCTTGTCATCGTGAAAAGTCATGTATGAACTTGCTCCACTATCAATGCACCATGGATCTAGATCTCCATCATTAACAAGCATACATGAATACATCACAAAAGCATCATCATTTACATCTTGAACATCCAAACCATTCTCATCAAGAGTAAGATGACCTTGCTTGTCTCCTTGATCTCTCTTCTTCTTGTAGCACTCACTTGCAAAGTGTCCTTTGATACCATAATAGAAGAACTTTAGCTTTGATCTATCTTTCTTTTTGCCACTTGAAGATGTCTCCCCTTGATCTTTTCCATTATACCACTTATTTTTGCATTTGCCCTTTGTGAACGTAGCCTCCTCTTGAAGTGTCGATGTAGATCCACCTCTTGCTTGAAGCCTATATTCTTCATTGATCAAGATCTCTTGAAGATCAATCAAACTTGGCAAAATTCTTTGAATAGCAATACTTTGAACAATGTTAGCATGAGAATCCAACAATCCATTAAGAATAACTTGAACAAACTCTCATTCCTTAATGCTCTCATCAATGCAAGCCAACTCATCATTCAATGCTTTCACCCTCAAAATAAAAGTATTTGGACTTTCTTCGTTCTTTTGCAAACAAGAAAAGATTTTCCTTTCTAGAGTCAACTCTCTAGAAGTAGACTTGGATTCATAAAGCTTATTCAATGAATCCCAAGCATCCTTAGATGAAGTACTCTTACCAACTTCCTTGAGAAGCTCATTGGTAACATTCATCTTGATCATGTGTAGAGCCCTTTTGGCCCTCTTATCATACCTCACTTGATCTTGTTGTGTTGAGTGTATCTCCTCCAAACCTACAACAATATCCAAAATATCATTCATCTCAAGAAGTGATTCCATCTACACTTTCCACAGTGAATAGTTACTTGAGGTAAGCCTATCATTGGCTTCCAACATGACTCCAATTGATGTTGCCATGTAGCAATGACCTAATCTTCTCTTTCAACCTGTTTCAATGAACGAAACACTCCTTTGAACAACAACAAATGTTTTCAAGGAGAAATCACAAAGATTTGAAACTTCTCAAAATTCTCTTCTAGCACTTATACCAAGCAAATCAACACATAGAATCATGAAATCTTGATCAACATATGATTTATCCTCAATCTAATGACTCTTGCCATTTCCTAAGATTGAAACACACTCAAATGAAGTCCAAAAACCTCACTATCTAGAGATCCAATCAAAATTAGGGTTTTGACAAAATCACCAAAAATTGATTATTCCAAATCTACATGCTAATGCTTAAAATTTTGATATGCAATCTATTAGCCACCACTTAGGGTAGTCCAATGATCCAAAAATCGGCTAAATCCAACAAGTGAATTCAAAAATAAGAATTGATCAAGTTTATAAACCTGTATATGATTTTGATCTACAAAAGATTCAATCTACAAATTCAAAAAACTCGATTTTGGTGTAGAATCCAATCAAGCACGCTCTAGCATTGATATCTTCTCCAAATCATTGATAGATGTGATTTCTTCCTGTGAAAAATGCAAAAATAAGCTTGGTAGAGGCCAAAAATCTTGTATATAGATAAACACACATGTGTGGAGCCTGTTCCCATGTGTGAAAATAGTGTACTTGTCATGTACCATAATCATATAGGTTGTACATATGATTTAATTCAAGTTCTAGTGGCTAAAAAGGCCAAAAACTAGTTTTCTAGACATATGACACATGGCATCAATCTATTGCTTGCATGAGCCACATCCTTTGGTTAGGTGTCACATCCCATGTGTAGAGGACAGCTCACATGTGTGAAATAAGCTGAAGTAGACGAATTTTGACTTCTAGAAGATTTTCAAGTAGATCTCCATATAGAAGAAAAATGGACCAAAAGTGCTCAAAATAGAAGGTTTTGTTCAAGTGTCAGTTTTGCATGATGAATCATCATATGACAAAGCACCTTCACACATGTGGGATCAAAGGGATGATCAGTACCACGAGCTCCCACTTATTGTATATATAGAGTCACATTTGGCCATAATCAAAGTGAGACACCAATCTTGGTTTTGGAAGCAATTTTGAGCGATTCTCTCCATTTGTCTACATTTGTTTTGATTGTTTTGAGGTGATATCAATGTGTACTTGATTTTCAGGTTGGAGTCCGTACCAAAACAATGTTTCACACGTGTGAAACCATAAAGTACACTTACTTTCAATTAATGATTGTTCTTGTTAGGATTTTGTGTCTAGAATTGATCTAGATTGATCTTAATCTGAAGTAGATTGATAGATCAAGTAATCTGACAACCAATCCCTCTTGAGGATCAGATTAGAATCCACTCTTGGTCCTTTTTGTACTTTTTTCACACCTCCTTCATAACCTGAAACAAAAGCTTTGATACCATGTGAAAGATTTGGGATCAATTTAGATCCAAATCTACTAAAGATCTTTGGTTACAAAACAAGCTACTCCACCAACCTTGCCAATGTAGAAAAATCAGTATCTACAAACAAAATAGAATGCAAACTCTAATAGAACTTGATCAAACATGAATCTAAACATAAATAGAAGCTATTGTTTGTACAACAACAGTACGTTGTTGTATTTCACACGTGTGAACCTGAAAATAACAAATATAGATCATTCTACACATAAAATTGCAAGATATCACAAGTATAGTGCACCAATGGATAGTAGAACCCAAGAGAACCCTGTATAAGCATGAAACGAGATAGAGAAGAGAGAAGAACTACTTCTCCATGAGTTACATCCTTTTATAACAGGTCCAAACCCTATTTGGCCACTTGGCTTTGCCTCCAAAATAACCCTACTATTTTTGGGTCTAGATTTAATGTATCCAACATTTAAATTTGAATCTACTCAAACTCGACTTCTACATTTCCCACACTTTCAAAAAGTGTTTATTCAAATGAAATTTAGACTAATTAACTTTGAGAAGTCAAACTCTAAGTCTGATATGAAGTTGGCCTCAATTTGTCAAATTTAGAAATGTAGCAAATATGATTAAACTAGATGGATTTCTCACATCGGCAATAATACAAGTCTGGTTCTTGATAAGAGATGAATATTCTTTATCCATGCTTCTTTTTAGAGATCAGAATCAGGCTGACTGAGGTGCCTCTTTATCCATGCTTTTTTTTAGAGATCGGGATCAGGCTGACTGAGGTGCCTCTTCTACAATCGTCGGCTCTTGGACAAGGTAAGCTACAGACTCGTCGATATACCTGATAGGTGATCTGCTTTCTCTTGTCGATCTTTTGGGTAGTGGTCAAAGTTGATTATCTTCATCATGCTGTAGTCGTTGAACTACAGCATCATCTTCTTCGAATTCACAGTTGATAGGGTGTTTGTTGGGAGTAGACGAGCTAGGACCTTCAATAGAAATAGTTGACTTTGGAACTTGAAAGTTTGATAATTTCGGGAGAGTTTGATAGTTGGGCTATATGAGCTATGCCCTTACCTTCGAGGTTGATAAACTGATCTTCCATGAAGATGACATCTCGGCTAGTGAATATCTTCAACTCGACAGGATCATACAACTTATAAGCTTTATCTGAGTAGTGTTGTTGATGAAAATAGACTTGATACTTTGGAAGTCGAGCTTCTTCCCGAGATCACGCAGAATTTGCACATAAGCAATACATACAAAAACTCGTAAGTTTGATAAAGAAGGTTTGGAGCCAATCCAAACTTCATATGGTTTTTTGTCTGAGAGACCTTTAGTAGGACATCTGTTCTGAATATAATCTACAGTGGAAACAACTTTAGTCCAGAAGGACTTTGGAAGTATTGCATGTGCTAGCATGCACTTTGCCGATTCGACTAAGATTCTATTCTTTCTCTCAGCAAGACCATTCGACTGAGGCAAATAGGAGACAATGTATTGTTTGATAGTAGTTTGAATTGATCATGTTGAAATTTCAATCTTACAGTGCCTTCACCTTCGATAGTGTGAGTACTATCGTCGCCAAGATGAACACATCTCATTGTATTGTAGGAGTGAAAATACTCACGATGATTGGTCATATGTTGAGTAGCTCCAGAATCCAGAAAACAATAATTATCCAATAGTGCCCTTTGGTCTTTGACCATGAATGCTCCTTCGTCCATATTGATATCGGGAGATGTTGTAGCTGCATTCGCTTGTTGATCTAGTTTCCTGCTGGCATTCTTCGCTTTGAGAACCCTGCAATCATTAGATCTCATGATTAGTGCGCTTGCAATACTTACAAAACATATTCTTTTTCGACTGTGGATTTGATCATTGTTTTTGACTTTGCGTCGGTTTTTGATTTGATACGGACTACTTGGAGCTTTCTGCTTCTGTAGTTTTGAGCCTTTGTTAACATTAGAGCATGAGATAATAAATTCGACAAAGTGTCTTGATTTCTTCGATTATCATCTTGCAACAACAAAGTGATAACTCTAGTACGAGTCAAATCTGAGTGTGTCGATATGATCATTACCCAATTCTCATATGTAGAGGACAAGCTTGAAAGCAATTTCATGATTGCGTCTTGATCGATCTGACAGTGGCCATATGTTGCAAGAGATTCTTAAACTAAATAACGTGATTATGAAGTGAATCACCATTCGACATCTTGAGTGTGAAGAATTTTCTTCGTAGATGTAACTTGGAAGTTACATCCCGTGCAAATCATATAGTGAGTTTAGGATGTCCCATACTTCTTTCAAAGTTTGAGCTTCAGATATGTGGCCAATCTAAGTGTCTGATATATTGAGAATAATAAGCGCAAAAGCTCTACCATCCTTCGATTTTCACTCTGAGTTGGCGATTAGCAAGGTCTTCATCTTAAATTTTCACAAGTAGTAATTGGATCCATTTAGCTTGTCTGTGATAAGACCAATTTTACTTTGAGAATCCATCTAGAATTTCAGTCTGTCGATAATTCGACGACATTAAGAATGATGTCGTGATACGTTATAATTGGAAATCAACTATCTGATACTAAAATTTGATAGGTCACAAATTGAAGAATATGATATTGTGAAGAGTATCTAATAATATTGATTTGATATCACGAAAGATATCAAGTATTAGAGCTTCTAATTATAACATTGTATGCTCTAATATCATGAAGGTACGCTCTAATACTATGTATTAGAGCTTTGATACCATGTTAGAAAGAGGCCGGAATGCAATAACGACAAGTCGAAGACTGTGGCAACTTATCGAGCGCAACAGAATAAAGCCTTATTTTCTAATGCATGACTATGCCTATCAATATTGAACAAAACATAATGACAGAAGTCACATTCAATCTTTTAGCAACTAACTTTGAAATTGTTAGCACTAAAGTGATTACGTAGCCAAACAATGAAGTATTGAAATATCAGACAAGACTATAAGAGATTATTAGTTACAAACAATCACAGAGACGCATACATGATGACATGATACTGAATACAATAAAAGAAGTAGATTGATTCAGCATGTAGCATGTACAAAATTAGATGATGATGAGCACAAGACAATTGCGAATAAAAACTGCGTACTCTAAACTATCTCTGAGTAACTGGTACTCTGTTTAATTGCGCTTCCGCTGATAAGCAGTAAGCACGAGTAGAAATATTCTAATTGAACTCTGAAACAAACAAAGCTAATGTTGAGCAAGAGAGTTGGAGTTGTGTTTGATGATCAGCTATTTATACTAAGCAAATAATGCACGTCCAGTATGACAACTATTAGGTCGTAGATCGCAATAGCCAGTTGGCCATAATGCGCTGGCATCCATCCAGTTAGGACTTTCCAAAAATTTACTTGCTAATTAATTTTGAAATTCGTCTGTTTGGCCAGTGGACAATTGAACGTCTTACTTTTATTTATGTTAAGCTAGGTTACTTGGAAACTGACAGTCACTTGAAACTGGACATAGCTGCTTGAGTTGTAGACAATTACAATGTCTGGAAGATTGTTGGAAGCTGTTCAATCAGTGATTGAAGACATTGCTATGATCTTGGACAATTGGTAGCGCTACCTCTGGGAAGCCATTGTCAGGGTGATCTCTGAGTGCTTTGTACGTGGTGGGGCGCAACTTCCATAACTATTTGTCTGTTCTGTGAGTTGTTAGCTGGAGGATGAGACATAACTTTACTAAGCTTGGAGTGAAGCTCTTGAGGCTTACAGAGGTGCGAGGAGATTCATAGGCATAGAACTACTGGCCGTGAGGCTGGAACGACCTGTCAGGATCTGGATGCAACAGTGTCGATTCTTTCCAGTGATGGCTGCAATGAAAAGAAGATTTGGGCTGCAGAAAAGTCCACCAACTGATTCTTTTTCTGCTAGGAGGAAGCGTGCGAGCAGCTAGGCTCCTTTGTTGCACCTGCATTGGGGCCGTGAAGAGAGAAACTCCCGAGATTAAGCTGTAAATGACGGTTGTGGAGGCCATAAGGAGGGTTTTGATCGAGCCTCAGCTATTGTGGCTTTGATTTTTTTTTCTTCGTAAAATCAGTTTACAAATTTTTACAAAGAAAATTGAGCTCCTCACAGAATGTAATTTGTGGCAAATTTTTTTTTGACAAATTTTTTTCCTCAAAAAAATTTACCTGAAAAAAAATAAAGAAAAAAAATGTGAAAATAGATTTCACGCAAGGGAAGGTCAGGCTCCTCGGCCCTTTCGCTCGCGGAAGGCTGTGCACCCTCGGGCCTCCGCCCTCAAGTGCACAGCCTTCCGGGGCGAAAGGGCCTCGGAGCCTGACCTTCACCCCCCCCTTAAAAACCTAATTAGGGGTGCATGGCTTTAAAATTTTGCCCTTACTCTTGTTTCATTGCATGGTCCTTCCTTTTTGAACCAATGCTTTTGGCCTTCATGCAATGAATAAATTGAAGAACGGAGGGATACCTGGCTAACTGCTAGAATTACTATGAGTAGGCTCAAAGTTTTGAACCTCAGTAAAGTTATATTTGAGAATAATATTGTGGTTGGTTAGATAGAGGTGATTTTCAAATCCACCTAGGCTGACAATTGAGAATGGAATCATCTATTCTCCCAATCTTAATCAGGAGACTGTTTGGAGAATAGTTTTATTATCCTAACTGCTATGACTATGTGATTGATCCATGGATTTAGGATCAACAATAAAATATTGTTCTTCATGGTAATTATATCCAGGCAACTGCCCAATAAATGGAAATTTGATTTCCTAGTACTGTGCTAGTTATCGATTTAACTTTGGAGTAAGATTACTCCCAATGAATTGAGTTAAATTGTGTTCGGGAGATTTTCTCCTTTTCGGTTGGTAAAATACCGATGGTTTTGTTATTGCATTCTAATTGATATTGATCATTAGTAATTGGCAAGCAAAAGCCTTTTGCAAAATACTCATTGAAGGTGAAATTTAGTTGAACTAATGACGTAAGACATGATGGTGAATGGAGGTAACTTCTGTATTCGACAAAATGGATTTTTGTGGAACACAGTAAGAGAAGTATTGGAATCCAAAATTTTGTGGATTTTCTATTCATGTACTTTCATTAGGTGCATTAAACTGCTAGATCTCAATGGAGTAATGCTAAGCTAGCAAAATGTATAGGATAGCCGACTTTTCATTAGCGATTACTATATGTCTAAGAAAATTTCTTGTACCTTAGCCAATGAAGTTTTTTGGAGGACCAAAAAAATCTAAGAGAGGAAGAGAAATGGACATTGGGATTAGTGAATGTGTTTGTATTACGTAAATTGGATTTTTGAAAATCCCTGTGGAAAAATTGCACAATGTCGGTTGTTGAATTCGTTAATTAGAATTCATATTGAATATTTATAGGACCATGGCTATGACCCTAATTTTGAATGGAAATTATGATATGAGAAGTGAGTATTGACACATGGATCACAATTGTACCGTTAGTACATGATATAGCCTTATTCCTAAGATTTAGAACTCTCAAATGGGAGAGATTTGGGAATCTTGGTACTAACCAGAAGGCTTGCATAATGTGACTGTAAACCATGTATGGTCCTTCTTGTTAAATCACAATTTCGTAAATGGATTATTGTAATCCACTAGGAACAAAAATTGTGGGTTCTCCAATGCTTGGTGGAATAGATATGTGCCTATGCAATTTGATGAATCTAGATGGATTTTTAAGATCTCTGGAATATCGAATCAGTTAAAGATCTTCTAGTGCCGATTCAGATATAGATATTATATATCTATTATTGTATTACTTCAGATATTTTGAATGCAAAATGTTTCTTTCTACTAACGAATACACTTGGGTTATTTCAATAGTATATGAACGATATTTTTCATCCATACCTGGGTCAATGCCTAGTGATATTCTTAGATGGTATTATCATCTATAATTAATTAAAGAGCATGAAAGAATTCGATTGTATTGAAGTATTTTCTAGAATTGGATGGAGATCAAATCCTAGTGATATCTATTATCTGGCTATCCTATATCTGGATATAGGATAGCCAGATAATCTTTTTGATTTTCTGGTGAACAGATCTAAAAGCAAGGACTTCTTGGAGGGAAAGCTAATGGTATGGGACATCAGGGATTCCAAAGGGAATTTTTTGTGAGAGTGAGATCTGTAGACCACTGATTAGTATTTACAATAATGGTAATGCTAACAAGTGAAACCATTGGTTAATTTGTTCAAGGTATTTGGAGAGATTATGAGATATAGATCCAGATCCCTAAATGGTATTTCATAAATTCCAAATTGGAAACCCTTAAAATCTATTTCTCACCTATTAAAGGACCTTTACTTATTTTGAATTTTTCTAATATGGACCTTAGATTAAAATTCATATGATCCTTCCAGCATGCAGAAAATTTCTTTTTTGAAGGACTATTTATAATCATGTGAATTACTACTTATGTGGATAAGGCTTGGAATTTGAAATGTTCCAGGATGATGGTATTTCAATTTTTTAATTTCAGATTGTCTCTTATGCATAGATAGATCTTAAATAGATGATGGTTACTGTCACTCGTATTGGGAATATTTGGAAGGAAAGTCCCGTGTATAATAGAGTAAATCCTATTTGGAAGGCACTTATTATTGACTTTTCATAATTCTGATATTTTCATTTGTCATCTCTTTAGCAACATTTTATGATAAATTGGAAAAAAAAAATTAAAAAGGAGGGATGAAGTGATGAGTAAAATTCTATTAAGGGACCTATCAAATGCATAGATTTTGGATGAGAGAAATTCTCTAGAGATTGTGTGGAACAATCTGGAACTAGAGATGGATTGAAACTGAAAACCATTATAAGTAGTACTGAGTAAGATCAGAGATAGGGATAGAAGAAGGTTGATCATGGAATGTCTATATTGGATCAATCTAATCTTCACTTGGATGCTAGGTTCAAGAAAAAGATTGATTAAGTGGGAAAAATTTTGTGATAAGATGTAAGTTGGGTTGGAAAACTCTGTGAGAGAGGATGTGTTCCTGGTCTCATAGATTTCCCAAGTATGTTATTTACTCATGAAAATTAGAATTCTTTTGTAGCTGAATTACAAGATTCTCAATGAGGTATGAGAATAACATATGCGGATTTTGGAGGTATCTGCCAGATATGTGTATGTACCGAGTCATAGTGAGATTATTCTCATGTGTGCACGTTTAATCTTGTATGGATCTACTATGTATTCTTGGTTACTAGGGTTATTTGGTGCACTTAACCTAGTTGGTAAACATAAAGAATTGATCAAGTATTGTTGGAACAGATACTTGTAGAGCTAACAGATCTTTCTGTGAAAGATTTATTGGTTAGATTTAAAAAGTGATTTGGATAAGGATCTAAATGTGGTGTTATACTAGATTATTCAAGATCTACACTTGGACATTTGAGATTTTTAAATCATTGGCAATTAACTTGAGTATTAGGATTACTCATGTGGAAGTTAATTGGTAACAGTGTGAAGAGAATTCACTAGAAACTATTTGTTCTGTGTTTATTGCTTGTAAGACACATGATTTATGAGTCATTTAAACTCATCATGAAAAAATTGTGTGCATAGGATATACGAAATTCTTGGGTGAGTATTTCTCAGTTGCAAAATATACTGAATTCATTAGTAATTGTATCCTAGAGAGTTCAATTAGATACCGAATCATCATTGTTAAAATTACAAAAAATAAGGATCCTAAAATAGTTGAAATGATAAGGGAAACAATAGATTATGATCTCATAAGATTAGCACAACTTGAACCATCAAAATCCATCAAGAATCTATGCTTGAACCTCACTAAATGGCCCAAATCCTGAAGAAGCCTTCACATGTGTGAAAGTACGGCCTCCCATAGTTTGAGTACTATACACCAGACCTACATTCAATCCTATAATCATTAGAAATCACAAGAACTCAAACAGTTATGAACATAGAGAGCAATTGCACCAATATGAGAGAAAAACCATGAAATTGCTTGATTGATTTTGGTGAGAGATCATCACCTATATACATGATCCATCACGGTTTTGGGTAGGTATGAGTAGCCCTAAACCTATCCCTAATGCTAATTTTGGTGGATCTTTCATCCCTACCAGGTTAGGGTTGGAATCTTGGAGATCCCTCAACAATGTAAACATTACCAAAAATAGCTCCTACTTTTTCTCTCTTGTATCTAAGCATGATTTGGACTCATTCCAAAGGTTCTATCACTTAGATCTACTTAAGAACATCCTTATGAATGGAATCCTATGCTATTTGGCACGTGTGACAAGCCACATCATGACCATCTAACTATTTACAAGTCATATGACCAAAACTAGTCAAGCTAGAATTGTGAATTTTTAACACTCCTCCTCACTGTCTAGCTTGGTTCAATCATTGCTTTACTAATCACTCCAAGTGATGATCTAAACTTCATAAAAGGTGTCTTTTGAAGTGGTTTAGTATGTAGATCAGCTACACATTCATTGCTTTGGAACATGCTCCAAAGCAATCTCCTTGGCTTGCACCATTTCTCTCACAAAGTGATGGCATATCTCAATGTGCTTAGATCTTGCATGGAAGATTGGGTTAGATGCAAGGTGTTGGGATGATATATTGTCATTGTAGATGATTAGTTCCTCCTCTGAATCCATGATCTTTAGCTCCACCAATAATCTCTTGATCCAAAGTACCTCCTTTATAGTGGTTGTCAAAGCTTTGTACTTGGCCTCGGTTGAATATAGAGATATAGTTTCTAGCTTTTTGGAAAGCCATGAAACCACACCTTCTCCTACGAAAGTTGAATAGGCACTTGTTGATTTCCTATCCCTCTTGTCCCCTGCAAAATCTGAATCTCTAAATGCATGAAGGTTAATCACATCTCCTCTATATAGAATCCCAAAATCCAATGTACCCGAGATGTATCTTAGAATCCTCTTAGCCTATTTCCAATGGATATTCAATGGTTTTTGCATGGATTGGCTCAACCTACATACACTAAAGCTAATATCTGGTCTAGTTATAGTGATCCACATTAAGGAGCCTATAAGCTGCCTAAACAAAGTGATGTCCATGAAGGATCTTTCATCACCTTCATTTGGCACTTTTACATCTTGCTCCATTGGTGTGTCAACACTTTTGCATTCTTCCATCTTAAACTTCTTCAAAAGACTTTGAGCATAGTTTACTTGACTTATAAAGATAAAATTAGATCCTCTAAGCACCTCTATGTCTAAGATGAAGTGAAGACACCCTAGATCTACCATATTGAATTCTAAGGATAGATCTATCTTGATTTTTTCAATACCATCAACACTTTTTCCACTAATGATGATGTCATCTACATAATGAGTAAAAGTACAATACCAACATCATCAAACTTAATGTAAAGAGTGGGATCATATTCACTTTGAACAAAAGAAAGTGAAATAAGATAGCAATGTAAACTTGAATTCCAAGATCTCGAGGCTTGCTTCAAGCCATAGATGCTTCTTTGAAGATGAAATATTTTGTCCTCCATTCCATGCTTGATGAACTCTTGTGGCTGCTCCATATAGATATCTTCTTCCAAAAAACCATTCAAGAAAGCATTAGAGACATCCATTTGACATAGGATCCATCCAAAATGTGATGCAAGTGAAATGATTAGCCTTATTGTGACCATCTTGGCCACAGGTGCAAAATTTTTCTCATAGTCTATCTCTCTCTCTTGAGCATAACCTTTTGCAACTAATCTTGCTTTATGTTTGTTACCACTCCCATTTGCATTCATCTTAAGCTTGAAGACCCACTTGCATTCTATTACATTCCTTTGGGGTCTATCAACAAGCAACCAAGTTTTATTCTCAATCAAGGCATTATACTCATCCAACATAGCTTTATAGGAGTTCAATGCATCTTTAACATTAGATGGTTCTTCAAAACTAGATAAAGCAAAGGAAGTGGATGAGATACTCTCAACTTGCTGCCCTTTGCCTTGATATGTGAGCCTTGATGGCTCCACTTTTGCCCTTGAAGATCTCCTTGGTGTGACAGGTGGGTTTGGTGCTTGCTCCTCCATGAGCTCCTCCTCGAAATTAAGATCTTGCTCCTCGGCCATCTTCTTCTTGATTGTTGGAGCACTTGAGCCTTCTTCAAGCATATGCATATGATGTTCATCAAATATAACATCCCTTGAAGCATACCCCTCCTTGATCATAGCCTCCATGGAACCCGAGTTGACATGTCCAAGTATTTTGTGCCATAAAGTGAAGGTAGATATCTTGCTCTTCTCAGCCAACATGACAACATTAGTATCCACAAATGCATCCAACCTATAAAGTTTGCCAAGTCTAGTGCCCTTAGCCACTATTTTACCCTTCTTCTTGATGAAACATTCATTTGAAGCAAAGTCAACATTGAAACCATTGTCTACCATTTGGCCAACACTTAGTAGATTCTTTGTTATTGTAGGAATGTATTATGAAGGAACAAAATAAAAAGCACCAAATGGTAAGGTGCATGGTGGAGAAAATCACCGAATAGCAGAATGTCCAAATAATTGCAAATTCACTTTATTTTGTCGTGAATGTGGATATGGGCATTACTATAAGAACTGTCCAACTATACCAAAACCGCCACTTGTAACTGCTCCAGTTAATATGATTTTCAAGACCAATAGTTCGACCAGCTCCAAGAAAAACCAATGAACCAACTGCTACTTTTATGGCCGTCACACGAACTAAAAAATAGAAGTTGCTCCTGATCCACAACCTGTAGAGTCTATACCAGTCAATGATCAACCTTTCATATTGGGAGTATCTCCAAACCTATAGTTTGAGAAAAAGAAATATCATAATATGGGTTAGTGGATCAAGGACCTTCAAGAGGAAGAAGCAATGGAGAGTGTTTGAGTTACTATTGAGAATCCTCCTGTGTCACTTGTACCAACGAGATAATCTAATTCTATGCAAAGAACTTATCAAACAACGAATGTTAATACTCAATTACATCACCATGAAGATATAAGGAAAAGCTTCTCAAGATCCTACTTACAAGACAAACACAATGGAAAACACACTATGGAGAAACCACCCAACCAAGTAGAAGCAACCAATCAACTCTAGAAGCTTCACCCCCAAGCCAAGGAATAGGAAGCATGAAAGTAGAGTGAGAGTCTAGCAATGAATCAACCATAATGTGAGGTAGTAGGGTGTGTTTGGCCTCTTTATATAGAGCCTAGAACCACTTGTGCACCTAGTCATGCAAGGTCCTAACTCCCCTATACATAGATTCGTCTAGAATAGAGTCTCTATGCATGGATCCTCTATTCATAGAATTGCTATTGATAACTCTACACATGCATACATTGTCCCAAACCTTGTACTAACTCCATTTAGTGTGTTTTGGGTACTATGTATCCAAGACTAGGAGTATATTGAATTATATGTACTAGTCATGGACATAACATTATTCCCCCCTTGAACTACTCCTGTCCTCAAAAGCTGAACTTAGGAAAAATATTCTTTATGTTATCAATTCTCTCCCACGAATCATCATCCTCAGTACTACCTTTCCACTGAATTAAGCACTTTGAGATAGAACGATTTCTCAATTGTTTGTCTCTGGTTCTGAGCACATTCTCAAGTTAGTTATGCATGTGTGGTCCAATAGCAATGTATCATGACAGAAGCTATGCATGTGGATAAATCTAGCTCTTAGAAATATATCACCTTTGGCTTTCTATGTTGAATTTCATGGTCTTGCTTTAATATGCAAAAAATTTTGGTCTTATTTTGTTGTGTGAAAAAGAGTGTTTCAATGGTAATCGTCAAGATCACGAATTTTAGTTCAAATAAACTCGTGGAACTCGCATTTTTTTGTACTCGCAGAATGTGCAAACTCATAGGTAGTGGGCGAGAAATAGGCAGTGGGCGAGTAATAGGCAGTAGGCGAGTAATGGATAGTAGGCGCATAATAGACAGTAGGCGAGTAATGGGCGAGCAATGGGCAATGGGAGAGTAATAGGTAGTGGGCGAGTAATAGGCAGTAGGGAGTAATAAAAATGGTGAGTAATAGAAAAAAATCAAGTCTTTACTTGTCGGTCTGCCAGGTAGTAGATCAAGTACTGTGTTATGCTTTGTATGAACGACGAGTAATGATACTGAAAAAAATGTGAGAAATCCCAGTTGGCGAGTAATAGGAAAAGTCAGAAAACTAAAAAATGACAGGAAATTTGAATCGGTGAGTAATAACTTATTACTCGCAGAGCTGCATGATGCTAGATCTGATGGTTCTGAGCACACTATGAAGGGGGTGAGTAAAGTTACTATAAAAATCTCATGATTTTGCAATCGGTGAGTTATAATCACAGTAGGCGAGTAATAGACATTACTTGCTGAGTTGACTGATGATGTATAAAGGTTTGTTCTGGCCTTTAGAAAATTGGTGAATAATAAAAATGATAGAATAGTGAAAAAAAACATAGTAGGCGAGTAATAAACTTGTCAAAAAAGAGAAAAATAACAAAAAAAATGCAAACAGAAAATCCACTCCTAGAACCGTCTCCCCGGCAACGGCGCCAAAAAAATGTTGGACCCTTTAATCGGTCAGATCTAGAGGGCAAAGGCGGGATTTGGATCTCCAACCAGTCGTGTAGTAATGAGCTTCGATCCAATCATGGAGAGGTCTAAGTGACGAAGTAGGAGTGGAGATCTAGGCTTGCTAAGGTTGTTAGTCTTAGCTTTGGATCTACTCGTGGAATAGCCTAGATTGGTGCGGCGTCCATCTCTTATGCTATCTCTCTTTTTGGTCTTTCGCGGTTTCGTTTATTTGTGCTTATCTAGGCGTTCTTGGCTCTAGATCTTCTCCTTAGGTTGTCTTCTCATGGGAGGTGAACGATGAAAGAAAGTCTACCTACGGATCCTATTGACCACTCCATGAATTTCTTAGTAAAAGGGAGAACAAAGAGAGAGAGAGAGAGAGAGAGAGAGAGAGAGAGAGAGAGAGAGAGAGAGAGAGAGAGAGAGAGAGAGAGAGAGAGAGAGAGAGAGAGAGAGAGAGAGAGAGAGAGAGAGAGAGAGAGACTCAAAAGTGAAATGGACAGAGTTTTATTAGCAAGAGTAGAAGATAATCAAATACAAGAGAATGGCTCCCTCTTATAGATTTGAGAGGTGAGCCCCCTTCACTCTGATTCGCTATTGAGGTTCCATCAAAATCACTATCTTGGCCATCAAGATCACTTTGTGTTTCTTGAGGTCACAAACTTAGGAACTTTAAAAAAGCTAAGTTTAAAATACTTTATTGAACGACACTTATTAGCCTAAGGCTTAATGTTAGACTCACACATGCAAGATTCCAATTGGTCATCTATTTCTAGTACTTCTGACTGTCTACTTCATTTATGTATTGTTTATCTCAAAAGCCTCTTGCCGTATTCTAGAATATTCCATGTCGTTCCTAGAATTAGACAACAATGTTACTTATTTCAACTCTTGTTTGTGTTAGCAGATCTTTATTCATCATGCAACTTATTTTGCAAAGGAATATGGGAGCTTAAGTATCTGGTCATCACAAGGCATGGAAAAATCACATTGGCAAGCAAGAGGAGCATTTCATAGAACTACAAATCATGGTGGACACAATTAAAAAATGTATATTTAGTTCAACTTTTTTAGTGGTTTTACAGAAGAGCACTATTTATGTATCAAGCTAAAAACTTGCCAAATGTTACGATCTTTCATGAGGCATTCAAATTCATAACAAAAGAGAGATCCTTGTAATATAATATAATCTATTACAGATTATTGTTTAATTTTCATCATCATCCTCTTCAAGATTCAGACATATGGTATTGTCATGAAGGAATAATCTCCTTTCATATGGATCCAAAAATTTTAAATTTTCACTTTTGCTCATATCTATGTAACTCGAATAAAGGGCCATTGCAAATGATCTTTTTGTAGTATCATTGGGAGTAGTAACATTTTACTGGCCAAATTCCTTTTCAAAAAAAATATCTTATATGTTCCTCTGGAGTAAATACGGCCTCCTAAACTAACAAATAATGACTTAATGGCCATAATGACAGTGGCAACATATGGATTAAAAGATCCATGATATATACAAATCTCATTATTTTCAAAGTTCTTCAAATAATGAGAAAGAGAAGCATCATTTCTCCTAGGTGATACACCTCGAAGGCCTCCATGTCTCATACCAAAAGAATCTATTTCAATAGCATCTTGTAAAAGAGTCAAGCAAAAAAATTTAGAATGAAAGATAACAATACAACCTCAAACTTCAAATTGAAAAGAAAAATTGCACAATATCAAAACCAATATAATATCTAATTACCAGAGCATGATCATCGAATTCAGCAATGTTTGTTCAGTTAATGTCATGTCCTCCAATGGCCTCTACATTGCTAGAGGGGATGTACTGAGTCCTTGGAGGATATTTTTTTTGGAATTCCAAAAATTCCTCCTCACTCGGCAAAGCTTCTTCATAGGCTTTTGATTTTTTGATTGTGGCCTTCAATGTCTCCTTGCCATATTTCCAATTGCCATCTTTATCAAAATCTATGATCATTATAACTATAATCAATTATGTCAGAAAATTTTGAGAACTGTTGTGCAAAAATTGAGAAGACTTCATCCTCTCTCATATTGAAAACGTCTTTTATATCATTAAAAAATATATAACTATCATTATTTATAAACTATACGAGAACATCGAGTAGAATTAATGTATTAATGTGAGTTGTAGTTGGAAGAGAGTCAGAGAGGATTATAAAACGAGGGAGAGTTTGCTCATAATCTGAAGCCATGGATGCTTTAGCTTCAACTCCTATATCAGTATGTACTTCATCTACTTCAATTGGAGCAGATGGATGCTTCAATCAAGGGAAGAACAGAAGATTCAACAAACTCATCATCTGGAATTTCTATAGAGATATAAAAGACAAACACCATACCTTTGATAAGAAGATGACATTTTCTCTTGTGGATATTACAATATATATTTCTCTTAAACTGTTCATGTAGGTTAGCATACTTTCTATCATGTTTGTGCTTAGCGAATGGTTGAGAATGTACAAGGTCATGAAAATGAACGAAACATAAACTATCTATATCTCTAACAGGAGTAGTAATAATGAGAAAAATTATCAAGAAAAGAAAGTAATTTACAACGATTCTCATAAACCAACTTATCGATATCAAAAGGTACAAAAACAATATTGGCAAAATACTCTAATTTGTCAAATGGAATGTCACTGGCTTTCAAAAACTCCAAAGATTGCCGTCTGTGGACCTTGAAGAATGAAGCCAATATTGGTTCAACATGCATGGATGACTCCACTCAGGAGCACTTCAACTAGGGCGCGCGTTGATTCGATATTTTGGTCTGGGGAAACTGATATTGGTTCAACACGTGACAAAGAAGAAAGAACAATCCTCAATTAAATGGCATGTCAATTCACTATCGCGGCTGAAAAAACTGAGAAAATAATGAAGGCCTTATGAAGATAGGATCACGAAATGGCAATATTGACATATATCTGAACGCAGAACAAAGAACTGTTATCATATTAAGTATCATCCACGTATAAGGTGATGATGTTTTGTACTGACTTGGAATAGACGTTGCAATCAACAATGCTTGGTTTGAATCCTTGTTGAATGAGGAATGTGTTGATCTTCTAAAACCAAGCTCTGGTAGACTGTTTCAAGCCGTACAGTGCTTTGTGGAGTTTACAGACATGATTCTTCATACCTTTCATAACGTATCCTTCAGACTAAATCATGTAGATATCTTCTTGTATAACTCCATTCAGATAGGCTGTTTGTACATCAAGTTGATGCACTTCGAGGTCGGCAGCTGCAGCATAAGACAAGAGCATTCGAATCAATGAATGTTTGACTACTGGACTGAAAGTCTCACTATAGTCTCCATTCGGGATCTTGGTGAATCCTCGTGCCACCAGTCTTGCCTTCCTTCAATCAATTGCTCTATTGGCATTGTATTTGATCTTAAAGATCCATTTGCAATCAATGATGTTGCAACCAATAGGAGCTTCGACTAATGACCATGTCTGATTCTTGATCAGAGAGGAATACTCTTTTTCCATAGCTTCTCTCCAGAGATCAGAGTCTGGTTGGCCAAGTGCCTCTTTGTAGTATCGTCGGTTCCTGTATCAAGAGACAGGTAGACTCAGGAGTATACCTTGTGGGTTGTGTGCGCACTCGGATTGAATTTCTGGGAGGATTCGACTGATGAACCGCTCCTGGGACTTGTTGCTGGGCTACAGCAACATCTTCGTCTGATTCGATGTCTCAAAGTGAGTCGACAATGGACATGCCTGAGCCAAAAGCTCGGACTGTCGTGTCAACGGCAGGGAGGGTTCTTCTTGAACAATATCCTTGTCTTTTGGAGTCGACAAACTGATCCTCGATAAATACTGTATCTCGGCTATACAAGATTTGTTGGGTATCAGAATCATACAGCTTGTAAGTATTGGAAGATGAAGTATATCTGATCAGGATGGTCTTGAGACCTTGGAAGTCCAATTTTTTCCTCGTGTCTTTCGGGATCTGCACGTAGACAATGCCCCCTTCAAAGAAGGCTTAGAGCTTGTCCACACCTCGTGGGGTGTTTTGCTTGAGAGGGCCTTAGTCGAAAATTTGTTCTGGATGTAAGCTGCAGTGGAGACAGCTTCAACCCAAAATCTCTTGGGCAATGATGCATGAGATAGCATACATTTGGCAGATTTGACTAGGGTACGGTTCTTCCTCTCGGCTAAGCCATTAGACTGAGGACTGTAAGGAGTGACGAATTGTTGCTCAATGCCTTGGCTTTGGCAGTACTCCTTAAATTCGATAAAGATATATTATCCACCATTGTCTGACCTGAGACATACGATTAACAGTAGAAGCATTTGCATTCGAGATCAGACACAACAAGAAAAATCATCTATATTGATTTTCTTCTGATTTTTTCAAGCACTGCATGCAAATCCACATAGTGCATTGGCGTGAGAGAAGCGGTTCTCTCACGAGTAATCGTCTTGCTTTACTAGCGGACAGTTGGATCGCTATGGATCCTGATCACAGAGCTCGTCTCGCACGCAGGCGGACTTGATTGCTTACTAGCATCAAACTACTTCATTACGCTGTATGTGTGCTCTCAAATGACCTATATGTCAAGTATAATCCTAAGTATAGTCACTCTATGTAAATCTAAGATTAGAGTGATTAAGCATCTACAACTAATCAAGGAATTACAAGAGTGGCAGATTAGCCACGACCTAGAAAGTATCTGCTGACTTCATGCCATCAAATCAAATTTTTGTACTTCTGGGTACTTGCGTGATCTTTGCTGGTACTCTTTGGAGCGTGAGTGCAAAATGGGTTTGGGAAATTTTTCGTGTCGGGTCATTGGTTTCGTTTCCTCGTTGGTTCCGTTTCCACTGTTGGTTTCATTTTGCTCATCTGCCTTTCTCTCGTACTAGACCGCAAAAGATTCTTGTTCGTGAATCTTTCGTGTTCGCGAACTGTTTGTGATCGTTTCCTTTGACTTTCGTGTTCGCAAAACTTTTCGTGTTTCGTGTCTCCTGACTTTTGTGTTCTCAAAACCTTTCGTGTTTTGTGTCTCCTGACTTTTGTGTTTGCGAACATCTTCGTCAGGTTGAGGGCTGAAAGCTAGCAAGGCTTTGTAAACAAAAACGTTTTGTTTCTTCAGAATCCATGTGGAAGAATTAGTCTAAGTGATAGGGAAAACTATCAATGACTTTAGTAGGCAAATCTAGTACAAAAATTACAAAACAAGAAAACGATTACTCTATCAGCTAGTAGAGTCTTGTACTGTAGAAGATTATCAGGCTACAAAATCGTGCTCTGATACCATGTTGGGAGAGAGAGACGAAAGAGGGTGTCGTGTGTGAGAATCAAAAAATTAGCTTTGATGAAAAGAAAGACGAACACGAACGAGAAACGAACGGTTACGGAAGATGAACTCGAATGATTGACGAACAAGCTATACGACTCTCTCCCTAAGCATGACTACGCCTATCAGAATGAACAAAACGGTAATGATGAAAATCACGGTCGTTCTTGATTACGTAGCCAAACTATAATCGTACATCAGAAGAATAACCTTTCACGAACAACAAGACAAATTGTTTGTCGCGAAAGATTCGCGAAGAGAGAGACTTGGCTCAACTGATAATCAGTCGCGAACAATTCGCGAAAGACAAGACTGAATGTTAGTCGTGCTAAAACAGATTACCAAATTGAGCAACTAGAAAAAGTCAGACATAATGAATAATGATAAGCATAGCAATATTGACACAGATCTGAACTCAGAACAAAGAACTGTTATCAGATTAAGTATATCATATATACATGTCAATTATGCAGTAGAGCACAAGACAATAGCAGGCCAAACCGTGTGCTCTATGAAGCCTATTTCAATCTGTAAAGAAATGAAACCTTAATACTGACAATAAAGAATCAATGCACTAAGCATCCACTTTGTCTATAACTCTCTGATAAGCTTCTGATGATAATTTACACACTTGATCTTCAATCAATGATATCTGATCAATTACTCTCGTCTCATCAGTGAATACTCAAATGGTATCCAATATATATACACAATATTCAGGTGTGTAGATGAAGAAAGTACAACGGGGGACATTCAATATTGGATGGAGTATTATCAAAATCCAATTTTTATAGATGTCTCATTGTTTCCTATGTACTTCATTAGTGCTTTCCGTTTTCTCGATTGTATCACCTTGCACTGTGAAATGATACAAAACATCAGACACAGGACTCCATTGCTCATGCTCCCATACATTCACAAGTAAGTGTATGCTTTTCACATTTTAATATTGATTTTTCCATATAAATTGTGATTTTACTTGCAGTCTAAAAAACATATTGATTTCTGATTGCAGTGCCCACTGGAGCTTATATGCTCTATCTTTATGTCTCAATGATGAGGGTCTGTGTAATCTGATTTGTATAAAGATGAACTCTGTTACTACACACACAAACAAGCGAAGAGCCTTATCAAGAAAGTACTAGAACTCTTTCCAGTGCCAAGTGTAACAACCTATACAAAGCTTAAAATGTTTGATGCAAAGCCTATTTTTTATTTGATATCAATTTGACGCACGCTTGTTTCTTTTGTAGATTTCCTTTTAATCACGTGCACATTGATCCAATATACCATCTACTTTTTTTTACACAAAATTTTGTTTAACCTTCGTATATATTTGAACACTATAGTCCTCCCAACAGACTGACTCTGTCTTTATTCACAATCACAATCACATATTCATAATTCTCAATCACTTATTTTTTATTAATAACATTTGCTTGTGTTTTTGTTTTTTGCAGTTCTCTTGTTCAAAGGTCTCCCCAAAGGAGATAATGCATTTCCGACAAGAGACAATAAAATTTCTTATCAAAAATTTGTTTCCAGTTTCAATGACACAGTGTTCTCCACTAAATTTACTTCCATATGGAGAAATGGATGTAGTGATCATAGAAAAGAAAGACCCTCAACTTTAACAATGATACTCAAGTTGAGCGGTTCATATATATTAAAAAATGATGTATACAAAAAATTATATGACACAATAGAAAATTAAATTGTTCAAATTTTGTGGATCTTCAATTTCAATGGATGTTTCTATGCCTTTGCATTTTATATGCTCTTCCTTCCCTATTCTAAGCTGCACATGAGAAACTGTTTAAGTTTGATAGTACTGAGGAAGATCGAATTGCAACATGTCTAGTTCTGATCGAATGTGATCAAGACTCCAATCTTCCTCAACCTCAATCATAGCAAGCATGTTGTCAATTTTTTTAATTGTTATTTGAAGTTGCTCTTGATGATTTAATGCAAAATCTTGATCTAGTGGCTTCCACTCATGTTTTCATTTTATCCATCTTCTATAATACAGCAGCAAACTGAGCATTTGTTTCTCTATGTGATATCTATGTCTTACATACTCTACACTCAACTTGCTCATTTTATTTCATATCCCAACAATCATCCAACAACTCGACGAGCATTTCAACACTCAAGTCCACACAAATAAACATTGTTTTGTTCGCCAAACATTGTATTTGGAAAAAAAATCAACAAAAATAGTAAAAGGTAAATACCAACTTAACCTATTATTCTTTGAACCAGTGCTACATTTTAATATATGCTGAATATCCATATAAAGTATAGATCGAAAGCTTTCTGAAATTACTAAATCTGGAGCAATCCATTCCTCACTTGAAAAATCTAGTAGAGGATATGGCTCTAATCTACCCACTAAACTGATCCTCAAATTGAAGTAGAATCTCAAAGAGAAATGATATTGGTGTTGAAAATTGGACTATTTTGCACAAATACCATTCCAATGGAACGTCCTTCAATGCATGAGGTAGTTCAAATGTTGCTACAAGCCAAAGTAGTAACATGATTGAGACGAACCCTTCCTTGTCGATGCTATGTAGTGGCCTCAAGTTAAATAAGTCTATAGAAGTCTTGCCCAATAACAACATAGATTAGAATCTCTATCTTCAACTATGACAACAAAAGTGAATTTTATATTAAAAAGGTTTTCATGCAATGCAATCTTGCTTTCATCTCAATGTTCTTTCTAGACATCATTATATAAGTAATGAGCATGTGAATATTTCTAGTGAATATGTTGGTTCTCATTTATGCACTTCGTTTGAATTCATGGAGCAAATTCTAGTTTCATGTTAGAGTAAAAATTGACACCAACGAAGGCAACAAAATACTTGCAACTATCCAAAATGACATATGTGCAATTTTGTATTTGCAAGAACAAGGTTCCTATAGCTCTTATGAATCTTTGTTTCTAGGTCATATACAAGTCATGATACATTGTCCTTGTGTTTAGTGTCAATCTGGTCAAAAGAACGCAACTAGAAAATAATTTGGAAAAATCGTAGTGCTACATGATCTCCTGATCATGTCCAAAGTTAACTAATGATTAAAAAATAAAACTCACATTAGGGGATATTAGAATTCAAAATGGGCTCTTTGTGAAGGTGCTTTTTTTTACTTTGCATGCTTTCAACGCTTAAGTGGCCCAATCAATTGTGTCCATCTATGACGAACTGTAATAGTGGTTGACGAACGAAAATTGTTCTTGCCTTTCCCAACCAAATTTTGGAGATTTTCAAAAATCCCGTTGGGCAGAACAATTGATTGTGATTGGATCATAGTTATTGCCTGAATACTCTTTTGCTTCCCGTATTTGTACACTCGAGGTTGATTTGATGTCAATAGCCGTAAACTATAGTTAACTAATTCCTATAGTTTAGGAACTTCTTGTCATTCTTAGGTATACCTCTCATTCTCTTCATTCTCTCCATTCTCAGCTTCCATAGACATATTTTGGATTGTCATTCTTAGGTATATCTCTCGTTCTCTCCGTTCTCAGCCCCCATAGACATATTTTGGACTAATGGCGACACCTAATCGGAGACCAAGAGGAACCATTGATGCTATCAATATTTGCAATGAAAAAATTGCAGAAGATCAATGGATACCAAGAATATATCGTAAATAACAATGGATTTTGATGCATCCTTCTTCAAAAGGCTCTTTCCGGAAAAGAAAAAGATCAAATAACATATATAGAAGCTCTTGGAAAGGCAAGATAATGGATTATAAAGTATCTGTTGTTGGTCAATTTATCATGGAAGTGTTAATTCAACATGCTTATCTTCACAAAGAGCTCAACATTCAAGATTTGAATCCAAATGATAGAAGAAAATGCAATTGTAAGTATACGATTGGTAGGTACATATTCAAATTGAATTTCTTTAGTATTAGCATTTTCTTTATATTTAATTTTTCTCACAATTTTTTTGTTGGTTTTGCAGATTTGTATCCATCAAATTTCATTGAATGGCAATTAGTTCAATCTATTGCAGGAATAATTGATGTCATACATTCTAAAATCGGTATTTTACAATATAAAGGTGATTCTCCAATATCCCTTTTAGAGTCAGGAGTTTTTTTTTATGATCACATCTATATTCAGCCGACAGATGCCTCTTTCCTGTCGCTAGCTCTAGCAACACCACCCCGAAGCTGTAAATGTCACTCTTCTCTCTCACTTTCCATGTGTTGACATATTCTAAGAAACAAAAGCATAATGATAGTGGTGATTAGGAGAAACAATACAATCCACAAAACAGTAACAAGATCTATTTCTCTAGAAAAGAATCCCATTATTTGAAAATTAAAACAATAAAGCAAAGTCTTAGAAAACAAGAAAGCCAAATGGATTATGCAAAAATACAATCAAAAGAGCTTTTGACTAAATGAATCGAAGGAAATAGTTGATTGTGGATTTATAATCTGTACCTGGAGCTATGTAGCCATATGTGCCAGCAATCATTGACATTGATAGTTCTTTGTTGTAACCCTCAAGAATTTTTGCAAGACCAAAATCAGCAATGCGGGCTTCATAATTTGAATCAAGCAATATGTTGTTGGATTTGACATCACAATGTAGAACTTGAGGTTTGTAGTCACGATGTAAGTAGGCCAATCCCTCAGCCGCCCCTAGAGCGATCTTGTACCTTGTTGTCCAATCCAAAATGCTTGCCTGGGATCCATGCAACAAATTACCCAAGCTACCATTAGGCATGTACTCATACACGAGGAGCTTGGTTTCTGGAGTGGAGTAGCAACAAAGGAGCTTCACAATGTTTTTATAGCGCACGCGGCCAAGAGTTTCTACTTTTGCCTTGAATCCATTGTCATGCTTTATGTCACTCATTCCATGAGTCCACAACTTCTTGACAGCTACCACTAGGCCATCTTTTAGAGTGCTTTTATACACCTTGCCTGCACCACCACTTCCTATCACATTGGTCTCATCCAAGCTTCCCAACACTTCATCTTCAGCAAACCCTAACCTCCTATGGAAAGGGGTGAAGTTCCAAATTTTCTTAGCCTCCTTTTTGTTGAAATACTTGCCATGGGGAAGGTAACTCCTGAAATAGAAGCATCCTCCTCCTACAAGAAGACCCATGAATGCTGCAACTAGGAATATGCCTCCAATCCACAATGCGGCACGCTTCAGGTGTTTCTGTGTGAATAGCGAACGTCTAGCTGCTCCTGGGCAAGCAATCAGTCCCTCCACATCCTTGCCACACAGTCCAGGATTGTCAAAAAAGCTCCTAAAAGAATCATCCTGGATTAAACCCTCAGGTATTGCTCCAGAAAGATTGTTGGAAGAAACATTGAAAACCCAGCATGACATCTCTCCCAGCTGTGTAGGAATGTTGCCGCTCAGCTGATTGTTTTACAAATCAAGTTCTCTAAGGACTGTTAAGTTGACCAGACTGGAAGGGATAGAGCCTGTCAAAAAGTTCTTAGGTAGACGAAGCACAGATAGCTGATGACAGTTGCTAAGCTGTGTTGGAATATATTAATGTTGCCGCTCAGCTGATTGTTTGACAAATCAAGTTCTTCGAGGTTCGTTAAGTTGCCCAAAGAGTCAGGAATGGTCTCATTTAGCCAATTTCTGCTGAGATTAAGACTCTCAAGGTGGCCTAGTTCTCCAAACCCAGATGGAATCGGACCTAGGAAAGTGTTCCCACTGAGATCCAGATCCTTTAATAGCTGCAGCTTGGAGATGCCACTGGGAAGAAAGCTTACGATCCGATTCTGGCTGAGATTCAAAAGCATAAGATTACTGCACTTGAAGAGCTCATCTAGAAATCTTCCGTTTAAAGAGTTACTTCCCAGATTGAGAGAGGTGAGGTTGCGTAGTAGACACAGCCCGGTTGGCACAGGCCCTCCCAGATTCTTGAAGGAAAGATCAAGTTCGTTAACCAAGCCACTGGCGTTGTCACATGTTACGCCAGTCCAAAAACAAGGCACAATGTCTGATGCATTCCAATTGTTGAGAAACCCATGTGGATCGTCCAGGCGTTTCTTCACCTCGATTAGAATGCCAACTTCTAGAGAGGCTTCACCATAAACCAGAGAGGCGAGATCAAAGGATCCTATGCAATATAACAAGAGGACAACCATGCTACACCATATGTCTTCTCCTTTCGCCATTGCTCTCCCTTCATCTCATAGTCACGAGCAATATTACTACGAACAAATATATCCAAGTCCTTGAAAAGAAAGGGATTTGTGCTGCTTTATTATCTGTCATGCTCGCTCTTAAAATGTGTCTCTATACAAATAAACATCCACAGAGTTTACAATAGATCTCTGATACTGTGCTTAATATAGAAGGAACTGAACGAACTGTCGACAATTACTTCAGCTTTGAGAAATATGTTTTAAGAAGACATCTCCAGCTATATGCTCAATGGCAAACCAACCCAATCAGATGTTCAAAACCTCAATAAATTCTCCGTAACAAGACACCTATCCAGCCGATGCTAAGAAGCTGATACACATCCATATGAATGGTCCCGGAACATAGAGTGCCGTGTGAGTATGGAGGATGCTCTAAGAAGAGAGTCAATTCTGTTATGGAGAAAACGAGTGATAATAAGGGGCTGCCCCCTCGTCTCTTATCAACACATAACAGATGACGGCCGACACAGTTTGAACACCACGTGGTCAAAAAAAAAGAGTTTGACTGGGGCAGTTTCAACTTTCTACTGCTGCCCAGATGCTTTTTCTTACTTTTCAACATGAGGCTTTGTTGAGGATGCTACCTATGGCTTTTTTTAAAACTTATGATGCGAATTTTTAAACATAGTACTGCATCCAAGGAAACTGGCAGAATGATACTTCAAGCCTTGCTATAAGCATGTTAATAAAGCACATGCATAAAGTCCGCAAGATAGTAAACTGAATGTGTGAATGTGTAAGGACAATGGTTGGAGCCCTCACGACATTCCATTGAGGGTAATCCATTGTTTTGGGAATCCTATTAACCAAACTCTATCCAATATGATCATGAGCAAGTATAACGGATTTACATTTTTATAAGCAAAGTAAGTACTTTGTGATAAAAGAAGTTGAGCTATGCTGCTTATTTATGCTGACACCAGCCTTGGTGCTTGTTAGAATCACGAGATGATATGAGCTACAATAATGCCTTGACTCCTCAGCTCAAAGAAGCACATGAGGAGTGACAGCTTGAGTCCTAATTTGAATAGACTGTAAACATGAGCTATTTTGGAATTTTACGACTGGTGTGCCAGCTAGCCAAACCCACCCTCCTTGCTTTGTGTGGCATTGTGTTGCACGCAATTCACCTTTTAGTTCCATGTAACAATTTTCATGATCCGGTCATACGTGAAGTGATGAATATCTTTCAAATGTTACTGTGACTGTATTTGTCTTCATGTAATTGATTTCTAAGCACATCAAGATTTGTTGTGAGATTGTCAGTTTTCTTTAGTATAAACATATAAAGCTTAATTTTAATATTATCAACAATTTTTCATAGAAGGCCCAAAATAATCTCTTGGGTCTTTAATGTGATGTTTGATTCTCACTCCCATAGTTTTTCCTAGCAAAAATGACCATTTTGAATATGCTATCAAAGCTCAAAAGAATATGCTATCCATGCGAATCTTGTACATTTTGAACATGTTATGCATATTGTTCACATCTTCATGCTGCAACCCATGATTATTGACTGTTGTTGAAAAACTTGCAAGGACATGCATTTTGTGGAATATGACAAAGTTGTGAGCTAGAGTCCTCATGCAACATAGCTAGAAATTCCAATTGCAGTTGTTTGAGATTTTGCTTGGTAAAATCTATAGGGTAGTTTTTGTTGTGCTCCATGTTTTTGCAAAAGTTGATATGATAGTTCAAGCTTTTGGTGTGTTGTTTGTACATGCTATTGAAAATGTAAACTTGTAGATTTGCAGTAGATATATCATCGCTAACTTTTGCAATAGATTTGCAGTAGATATGTCATTGCTAACTTCTATAAAAATTGTAATGATAAAGCTCACAAGTTTTGGATTAGGGTTTACAAGAAATGAAGATTACAAAATGTGCTTTGGAGTATCATCCCAAGACATCAATAACCCAAACACCCCAATTTTCACAGCCATATATTATATTTAAAAAAAAATCATGATTTTTATCACACAAGTGAACAATAAAATCCATGACAAAGATTGCGTTAACTATTTTGTAGTATAAACGGAATAGTTCGTGGAAATATTAGTCTGTGGCCACGATAATATATCGGGCTTGTGAGATTCTTGCGGCAGGATGAATTGGACCGAAGTAGTCCAATCCCCACTTCTCAAATGGTGCTTGAGCTAGAACTGGATGTAAAGGATCATAGTTCAGCCTTGTTGGTCTCCTAGCTCTATAGCACACATCACACTTTTTTAAGTATTCATCCACATCCTTATGAGTCATTGGCCACCAACATCCTGATTGCAAGATCTTGCAAACTGTAATGTCGGATGCAAAATGACCACCACCCATGCCTTCATGCGAAATTGAAATAATCTGGGTGGCCTCGTGTGGAAGAATACACCTTCGAAGAATACCATCTGATCATCTTCGATACAACTGGCCGGCAATCAGCTGATAAGGTCTAGCTTTTAGAATCAGTTTCGCTGTTCCACCTTGGATAAAGACTTATCCGGTTGTCTAATTGGGAGCACAAGCTACATGTTGCTCTGTGGGCATTCAAGACAACTTACAAGAAAAGCACTGACCGCACATCATTTTAGTTCAGGATGTAGTAATGCCAGTAGAGTTTTTGGTCCCTTCATTAAGGATCACCACAACGCAATGCCTTCATGATCCAAATCTCTACAATTACGCCATGAAGCATTGTATAAACTTTGTGAAACACGCTTACTAGTTGTGCATGCATTGGCAGCTGAGAAAGAACAATGTAAAGCATGGCATGATCGTCGGTTGCACAAGAAAGATCTTCGATCCGGAGATCTGGTCCTCGTGTGTAAAACCAAGGCGATCAAGGGAAAGTTGAAGTTCATGGGCGAAGGCCTGTTCCGAGTAAAGGAGATCCTCAGCCATGGAGCCATGAACCTCGAACAGTTAGATGGGACGCCATTCGACACGCCTATCAATGGTAGCTGGTTGCACAAGTATTGGCCACCATAGTAAAACAGATTAGGGATGGTGATGACAGGTCACAGAAAGTCCATCTTCAAGGTCATCACACCCAAATCTAGAGAAATCTAGTCAGATCAAGCCAGATCCATCAAGATTTAGCAAGATTTGATAGCCAGCATCCAACAGGGTCCAAGTGAAATCTAGATCCATATGGGATAAACCAAAAAGCAAATCATCAGATTATATCATTCAGCCTCCATTTTTGCAAATCAGAGACATCGAACTCAAGAAAATGCAGCAAAATAAAAACAAAATTCACTTAAACTGATGGATCAGCTACCAAATGTCCATCATAATTGCCAGAGAACTCTCCATAGTCAGATCTAATCTAGATACAATGGTATACCAGTCTGCAAGAGTTAAGAATCAGCGAATCTCAAGATCTCGTCAAAAAAACACTCAAAAAGAGCACTTTTTCCATGATTTTTTGAGATTCCCTAGCTCTTGAAACTTTGACAGTCACTAGATTTGAATTAGATGCATCTATAAAAATCTATGCGAGAGTTACTGATGGAAAATCATTAAATCTGAGTATTTGCAAGGGTTCTAGAAGGCAGAATCTTTGGAACCTTTGTAGAGCATCAAGATCAACAAACCAAGCTTTGTAGAGGGCATAAATGGAATCAGAGCAGTGAATTTAGCTTACCTACATGGTCTAATTTTGAAAATCCAACATTTGGAGCAAGTTGTGTGAGAGATCACTTCCTGCGACGGTTGAACCCTTGTAGACAGTCTGAACCCTTGTAGAACCTTCGTAGGGTAGTCAAATCACCTCATGAACCTTCGCAGACTTCTTTGAGATCTTAGAATATTGTGAAGAAGGTCCCTACAAAAATTTGGTTGGAACTGGGTTGGGAAAAGTGCATTTCACCTAATACGCACTCTAAATTCTGCTATATAAGGGCAGAATTCGAGTCATTTGTCACTTCACTCAACAAAGCTCTGCCAAATTTTCATCCAAAATTTCCAAGTTATCTGATTGTGAGGACTGTCGAATCTTGAAGTTCAACAACGACAAGAAGAAACAGCCAGATCAGCAAGCCCATGCAGTCAACACAAATCAGAATGTTGCAGACTAAGAAGAGCATGAAGCCTTCATGGTAAACCGTCACGATGTCGAACAATCAGAGGAATGGTTTCTCGATTCTGGAGCAATGCAGCATATGACAAGACACCAAGAATGATTCATCGATTATTCAGCCTACAACACCAAGAAGTTCGTTCCACCTTGGAGGCAGCAGCTCACACAGAATCGAAGGTGAATGTACTGTTAGACTGAATAGATTGTCGAAACTGATATCGAATGTATTGTGTGTCCCGAACTTGACGACAAATTTTTTTTCGGTCAATCGAATAACAAATTTAGGACATAGGGTAGAGTTTCAAATAGATTATTGTCAAATTCTTGATAAGAGCAGGAGAGTTTTTGCACTCAGAAAGAGACAGGGATATCTTTATAGGCTTAGTCATTGTAATTCTATAATTGATCATGCTCTAAGCAATTCAGCATCTATCAATACAAAATTGATTTCACATTATAGACTTGGTCACTTAATCATATCTAGACATTCTTCAATTCGAGATTTAGACTATAAAATTATCGACCTTCCTATCTGCAAAAGTTGTATCATAGGAAAGCAGGCAAGAAGGCCATTTAAGGCCAATCAAGAACACACATCTAAAGATTTGGTAGACATTGTACATACTGATATGTGGCCCAATGCAAACACCATCACTACTTGGTGTAAAATTCTTTATTACTTTTATAGATGACTATTCTAAAAGAACTGTTGTATATTTTTTGAAGCACAAATCTGAAGCTTTTGAATTCTTCAAGAAGTACAAGGAGAATGTTGAGTTGCAAACATGCAAGAAGCTTAAAGCACTAGGGAGCAACAACGACGTTGAATACATCTCGAACGAATTCAAAGACTACTACTCAACAAATGGCATCGAGAAATAGTCTGTTGCTTCCTATTCTCCACAATCAAATGGACTGACAGAAAGGAAGAACGTGACCTTAGTCGAATATGTCAAATGCGATGTATAACTAAAGGCTTACTTGACAGCAAAATCTTTCATGAAGTCTGGACAGGATCCAAGCCTTCATTGAAATATTTGAGAGTATTCGGATGCACTGCCTATGCTCATGTCCCAAAGTACAATAGAATGAGACTAGATGAGCATTCATTCAAAACTATTTTTGTTGGCTATTGTGCTTATGATGAAATGTATAGATTGTAGATTTTAAAAACCTGTAACGTTTTTACTAACATGGATGTGACTTTTATAGAAGATTAGTTTATTGATTTGAAGGGCAAAGACCAGATGCAGTCTCTAATTTCTGCCCTAAGAACTGATTCTTTTCAGAAGACAATTTCAAAGTCATGTTGTCCCAGAAGAAGAAGAAGAAGCTGCAACTCAAGAGCAGTCGAATCAACCGACACAAAGTCGAGTTTTGCAGCCAAAAACTTCAATGAGAAGATCAACTCGAATTCGAACTCAGCCTGTTCGATACATTGATGAGTTCGCTCACTATTCTATTTAGGAGCCAATCATAGTTGAGGAAGCTATGTCATAGGCAAATTCGAATCTCTTAAAAGAAGCAACTGACAAGGAGTACAACTCGTTACTGAGGAACAACACATGGACTGTCACCGAGCTATCAACAGACAAAAAAGTAATAATATAGTTTTATTGCATTAGAGCAGTCCTGCCTGCGAGTCTCGGCGAAGGTTGCTTGCAAAGGAGCATAAAGTTATCAGTATCAGATGAAGATTTTGCCCCTTTTGTCACCAAAATTGTAGAAAATGATCGATTTTTGTGGTTTCTCTGATTTTTTTAGATTCAAATGAATCTTAGGAATGGTGGTCTGTCTGGACTTCAATGAATGTTGCTAATGCTTGTTGGTATCATGTGTATATATATTTATATATTTATAATTGTATGTATATGTACACACACACACACACACACACACACACACAAGTATAATAAAGACCTACAATTATCAAATCCAACAATTAACAAATCCAATAAAAACATGAGAGATGAAAATAGGAAGAAAAAGAGCAAGGACATCCAATTTCAATTAGAAAGAGGTTCCACCTACTTTATTGAAATGAATATGTCAAATAAATCACAAAGTACCACTATATATATTGGATTTTAGGGCTTTGGCCTCAAATTCTATCGTCCAGTTTCCACCTCCCTTATTATCTGAAATTTGAAATTTGGGGGAAGCCCTTTTATTCACTAACTTGACTGTTAGGCCTTGTGACATTTAATTCTTGCAAAAAAGCCAAAAGTCCTTTTATTAACTTCTAACTAATCAAATAACTATGTGATCATCGAGTTGGACTTACACACGCAAAGTGCCAAATCCCTTTCACTTATTAGCTTCTAATAAATGAATAACTAATTAGGGTTGCCTTGATATCCGCAAACCCTCCAACATGTGAACCCAAATTTTGAAGTCCTATACCCTAAATTCTAGACCTTGAAACTTGAACTCTAAACCCCAAATCCTAAGTCCTAAATCATAAACTCTAAACCCTAAATCCTAAACCCTAAACTCATTGCCCATTACGCTAAACCATTTCTCTAGATCCCTTATTCTAAATTCCAACCCTAAGCTCTAAACCTAAATTCCAATCCTAGATCCTAAATCCTAACCCTAACCCTTAAGCCCTAGAACCTCTAGAATCTTCATCCCTAAACCCATCTCTTATCCTAAATTCCATTCACTAGACCCTAAGCCCTAGGCTCTAACCTCTAAATCCAAAGCCCGCAGCCCTAAATCCTTAATGATAAATCCTAAAGCGTGAGCCATAGACCCTGAATCCAAAACCCTTGAGTTTAATACCTAAGCCCGTTACCTTAAACCACTTATCCTAGATCCCTTAGCCCCCTTCACTAGATTTTAGAATCTAAACAATAAGTCCCTTATCCTAGATCCCTAAGCTCCTTTTCTTAGATTCCTTATCCTAAAGCCCATTTTCTCAAAGCCATTCATCCAAACTCCTACTACAAATCCCAAGGGTTAATTAAAGTACAAGCCAAGCAAATTATGTTTTTGGGTTATGTGGCGTATGTTTGTAGGGTCGAAGATCTTGCGTAGTATAGCCCTCCCACCTGTCAACAAGGGTTAGTTCACTGGATAGGCACCTAACTATGCATAGATGCTACTTTTAGTTAGTTTCGTACTTTTCATCTAGCTCTACCTCCACTAACACTACTCACACTAACTCTACTCTCCATAAACTAGCTTCATCTTGATTGTTGGTGAAGAGAAAGGATAGAATAGAAGGAAGGAGAAGAGAGAAAGAGAGAGAGATGAGATGGAGGTTAGCTCAAATGCTCAATTTCATTGCTTATGAAAAAACCTTAACTAGCATAAACAAAAAGCATGGAAAATGGAAATAACAAGCAAACCACAACAGTAGCATAAGCAAGAGTGATTAGCAAATGAGGATGCTTGAGCTCCCAAAATGATAGAGTCTCCTCCTCTCTATTAAGCATGGAAATAGAGTACAAATGGTGCCTTTTTATAAAGTGGGGAAGGCCCTTGCCCCAAAATCCTATTGGCTAATATTTACGTTGATCCTATCGATTCATCTTGGACCCAACTTACATTGAAATTCATAAGATTCATGTGAGTCCCAAATTGGACCCAACTCTAAAAAAGTAATCTCTAAGTTTAAAAATGACTTTGGGCCTCAGCTTTTATCTTACTTACAAAGGTCCCAAGCCTATTATTTTAATTACAACTTAGCTTGCGTGGTCATTGGGCCATGAGCTTATACGCTAGGATGCCAAGCCCTCGCAACACATTTTATTGGACGATTTTATTTATTTACACTTCGTCAAAAATATCTCCAACAGGACCCACAGCTTGAAGTAGTGTCGGTCTCTCGGCACTCTGTCGGTTTAGTAAAGAGGCTTCTTTGCCCGCCTCTGATGGATCAGGTAGCCCATGATGCCTTCGATAAAATTGAGATGGTCCAGTTTCTTCAAGTCCTTTGGCATGTGAAGGGACTTGTGGACTCCTGTCAGCCAGTTCTGGTTGACCCACGCTTGGAATCTGTGCGTCCAGGGATCGCCAAGGAAGGCAACTCGGTAATACACACGAGCAACTGACAACTGATCTTCGACTTTGTCTGAAGCTAGTGTCTTATTAGGATCAAAGAATATGGGGGGGAGAAAATTGTCCCATTTAGTCTCAATCCCCATTAAATGTTCTAAGTCTCGGGCGTAAGTGGCTATCGCACGGACTGTTGGAAATATTTATTGGCTAATATGGTGAAAGCCCTTCTGGCATCTACATCCATATCATGATCGTACTCTGATGGAATTTTCGGCCTATTGAAATTTTGAATTGTGATCTTGTTCAGAGGGGTGCTGCATTCTGCCCATTTGGATCATCGTGTGCATGGCAGGAAGTGTGCGTTCACCCATAGTTATTGCGGACTTGTCACATAGGCCTGATGGCCGCAAGGTCTCTTTCAAAAAGTTGTTGACGCCACTCTAGTTGTGGTTGGAGGGCGGTTAATGCTTGCAGCTCTTTGCCCTTTATTGTTTGAGCTGAAAAAGATTTTTGCCAACCGCCTTTTGATGTCTTGTGGAGATACTTCGCTAGGAATTCATTTATTTTCTCCTCCACAGACTTTGGTCTTCGGAAGGCCTGGCTGGCAGATATGGTTCGCAAACCTCTAGATGTTGAGGCTTGTCCTTCCTCTTGACTTTGGCTTGGACCTGTGTCTTGGCCTTGGTCGCGTGTCTCAACACCCATATTTGTTGGTCCTTGTTCTTGGCCTTCGGACCTTTGATCTTGACTGAACTCCCCTACTGCTTGTTGGTTGTGGTCCTGACTCATGTTGGCCTGTGCAGCATCAAAAACGGGTGGCGGTGGAATCACCACGGGAGTGGGCTAGGTCTTCTTCTCCATGTACTGTTGGCAAGCCTTGAGGGCTTGTTTGGCCTGGGCGAGCTCGTGAGTTGCACTTGTCCAGTACTTATTGAACTCTACCTTGTAGCTGTTTAATATTTCATTATATACCTGCACCTGATGCCTAAAGAGATTCATCTCTGATTGAGAGAGCGGCATTGAGTCTGGTGCAGGTTGAGCTAGCCAGACGAGCTTTTCACTTTGTAGGATTTTGACTTCCGTCCTCAGGCGCGTATTCTCTGCTTCCAAAATTTGTAGTTGCGCCTAGAGGGGAGCAAGCCGTTGGGACGGTTCGGATTGAAGATCCCGCACCTTCATGGAGGCCTCTATCAGCGCTTTGGAGAGGCTTTGGATGTACTGATTGAGGCCATCATCCTTCTACTGCAGCTTGGCAATCTCCCAGTGTCCTTCTAGTTCGTGTTGTTGAGCTATCGTAAGCTCTTACTGCAGGTTCGTGAGGTCCGCTCGCAGCTTGGTATTGCTTGTCGCCAGGTGGAGTACCCTGCTTTCCAAAATAGCCTTGGCTGCTAGCACCTCCAAGATGTATGTGCCCAGGTTCTGGTACATCATCGTTAAGTCGGTGGGAGTAGCCAGTATGCTGGCACGGCTAGGGGCTTGTACGATTGCAGCCTCGACGACTTGTGGAGCTCCATCATCATTGTCTTCAATCAGGTTCTCGGGGGACCTAATGTCATTTGGGGCGGTGAGGTCAGCCCGATTAACGATTTTTAAGTCTGAGTATAAGAAATCTAACATTCCCTAGTGGTCTTTACATTGGTATCAGAGCCTGGCTATCTTGGATGGGATAGATGGCTGTCTTGGATGGGATAGAGACCCTTCCTTTCATTTTAAGTCTTTGTGATCTGTGCAAAAGACCCTTTTCTGTTGTGGGTTACGGGTAGAAGATGCATCTGTTAGATTATTTTGGTAGAATAATCATGCAACTTTCACCTGTTTCTTGGAGAGGGTAAGGACAGTGTAAAAAGATTCTTGAAGTGAATGTGGGAAGTGTCTGTATTGAGAGCAACATGCATTAGATCAGATCTTAGACCTGGAGGTAATCTTGATCGCAGCTGGTCGCTGATTGAGATTGTAGTCTTACCTCAAATATGGAGAGTAGTTGAGAGTGCTAATGGTTCGTGAATGGATTAGATTTAGTGGCTAGACATGCCTGGAATCTCTCTTTCGACTGTGCTTGTAGACTCTCTCTCTCTCTCTCTCTCTCTCTCTCTCTCTCTCTCTCTCTCTCTCTCTCTCTCTCTCTCTCTCTCTCTCTCTCTCTCTCTCTCTCTCTCTCTCTCTCTCTCTCTCTCTCTCTCTCTGGTCGCGGTTGGCTACATATCTGTTTTCTTTGTATGGCGGCCAAGATGAGAGAAAAGTCGTGGGAACCCCAACCCTAATCTTTTCTTTGGGGTTTTCTTTTTTGAAAACCTTATGGGGGGCTTTGATAACCTTATTGCTTTTGGTTGGCCTTTAATGGTTTGCATGCGTGAGGAGCTTTTTGCATGAGGGTGAAATTTTACTCACTGGCTACTCTAAATTTCTCTTCTAGTAATCGCATGGAAAAACGGATAAGCTTAATAATAGGTAACCAAAGGTTAAACTTTTTTTTGATTTAGGATGAAGATTTCTGGAAAATCTAACTAAATCGATTTGGGAATGGAATTTCCAATATGCCAAATTTTTTTTGGGATTTGTTGAGGAAATAATTTTATTATCCTAACGTTATGTCTATGTGATTGGAACCATGGATTTAGGATTGGCAATAAAATATTGTTTGTCATGGTAATTTTCTCCAGGCATTCTGAATCATTTGAGAGGGTCTGCAAGAGTTCTTACTGGAAGAATTTGTTGGATCTTCGATATTTAGTGATTTTTTAGCACTTAAATCCATTTTTCTGCTCACTGGAATCAGACTAACTCTCGTAGGCTCTTCTATGTCCTTGTCTCTAAGAGATGGAATTTCAGAATCCTCTGCGAGAGTTCCCGCCCACTGGAACTAAAAATTTTGGTGTCTGCGAGGGTTCACTGGTACTTTCTCATCTTTTCTTCACTGAGAACTCTTGCACAGGCACTTAGACATCAAACTAGCTCTCGCAAGCTTCTCTGTGTCCTGGTCTCACTAAGATGGAACTTTAGAGGGCTCTGCAAGAGTTCTGGTGAAGATTTGCATTTTTTGGATTTTTTTCAAGGGTTTTTTGAATTTTTTATGATTTTTCTCTGATTTTTGCAATCTACTTGGAACTAACTCTCATAGGCTTCTATGCAGGTCTGGGACAGTACCCTGGAATTGCTGTCAGTCATGCAAGGGTTAGTTTTCACTGGTTTTGGAGATATTAAAATCTGATGAGATTTGAGGCTCTTTTTCCCTCCAAAATATAGGTTGGTGTGTTTTATGGGTTTTTTGGCTGGTTGGTTTGGGTTTCAAGCCCTAAGAGGTTGTTCAGGGCCTCCTCTACCCTCTCACACCTCCTCCGCTAGCTGTGAGCAGTCCAAACACAAAAAGAATACAAAAAACTAACTCTAAGCTCTCAAATATCTATCTAAAACTACTCTAAACAGCAAGAAAATAGTTAAAATGCAACTACAATAGTTAGTGGAAACCTATCCTTAGCAAGGGCGCCACTGTAGGATTGAAGATCTTGCGTACTATAGCCCTCCCGCTTGTCAACAAGGGTTAGTTCACTGGATAGGCACATAACTATGCATAGATGCTACTTTTAGTTAGTTTCCTACTTTTCATCTAACTCTACCTCCACTAACACTACTCACACTAACTCTACTCTCCCTAAACTAACTTCATCTTGATTTTTGGTGAAGAGAAAGGATAGAATAGAAGAGGAAGAGGAAGGAGAAGAGAGAAAGAGAGAGAGAGAGAGATGAGATGGAGGTTAGCTCAAATGCTCAATTTTATTGCTTATGGAAAACCCTTAACTAGCATAAACAAAAAGCATGGGAAATGGAAATAACAAGCAAACCACAACAATAGCATAAGCAAGAGTGATTAGCAAATGAGGATGCTTGAGCTCCCAAAATGATAGAGTCTCCTCCTCTCTATTAAACATGGAAATAGAGTACAAATGGTGCCTTTTCATAAAGTGGGGAAGGCCCTTGCCCCAAAATCCTATTGGCTAATATCTACATTGATCCTATCCATTCATCTTGGACCCAACTTGATCCAAGGGTCCACAAAAAGTACATTGAAATTTGCAAGATTCATGTGAGTCCCAAATTGGACCCAACTCTAAAAAAGTAATCTCTAAGTTTAAAAATGACTTTGGGCCTCAAGTTTTATTTTACTTACAAAGGTCCCGAGCCTATTATTTTAATTACAACTTAGCTTGCGTGCTCATTGGGCCATGGGCTTATACGTGCAGGATGCTATGCCCTCGCAACACAATTTATTGGACAATTTATTTATTTACACTTCGTCGAGAATATCCCCAACAATGTCGATGAATAAACTGATAACATGATCCTTGCTAGTGATATACACGTCAAGCTTAGCGGCAATTTTATATGTGTATTCAATTTGTTTATCACATGTTGCTCTCTAATTGGTTTTTGATCCATTGTTACTTGACAAGGTGGACCGATGCAAACACATCAGAGGCCTGGCTAAACTAGAGAATACCACACCCATGTACACAATGTAAATATGCATTATGACGACGGCGACATATTACTGTTGGAGGGTTTGCGGATCCCAAGGCAACCCTAACCCTAGTTAATAAGTGAGAGAGATTTGGCACCCTGCGTATGTAAGTCCAACCCAATGATCACATAGTGTTAGTGAATAAAGTTGGGTTTCCCTCCAATTTTGATGGTTCCCACACTTTTTTAAATTTGAATAAAAAGAGAGGCAAGACTGGACCAATAGGATTCAGAGGCCAGGGTCCTCCTCTCTACTATAAAAAGAGACCAACTTGAGTTGTTCCTCATGTTCATTTCCTCATTTCAATAAAGCAGATTGGTTTTCTTTAGAAATAGATTGATGAATGTCCTTGCTCTTCCTCTCTTCTCCTCCATTTCTCATGCTTTCTTTGGATTTTGCTAATTGTTGGATTTGATCATTATTGGGATTGCTATTTCTTATGCTTTTTGTGAGAGAGAAAGGGAGAGAGAGATTTAGGGTTAATGGATGCAGTGTTAATGCTTAGTGTTAATGGATGTTAGTGTTAGATCCTCCATTCATGTTCAAATCTGAACTATACTATCGCTCTCGGGAACGAACCTACGCATGACAACTAACTCCGTCTCTTTGATGCTAGATTGACTAAATCTTGGATTCAGGTTAGGCAAGGAAAGAAACCCACTACAATTTTGGCACCGTTGCCGGGGAGTTACACCAATTTTTCAGTTTGCAGCATGTTGGTTGATGGTTAGCTTGCATTAGGCATCTTGTCGTGGCATGCTAGGGTTAGCTTTGCATTATGGATGTGATTTGTGAGAGTTATGTCCAAAAACGTTCAAAAATGAGTGGTGACTGTATTTTTTGTTTTTTAATTTTTTGCCTCTTTTTTATTCAATTTCTATCCTGTTTTCTGTTCCCTGTAATTCAATTTGAATAAGTAGGATTGTAGAGCATTGAAAGGGCTTTCTTTTCATCTAATTTTTTTTAATATCGTTTAGTATTGAGCAAGATACAAATTTTTGAAATTGGCAACAAAATTCTGTAAACTTGTCAAAAACCAGAAACTTCTAGATTCATTTTTTTTCTGCCCTGTTTGATTCATTTTTTGCCCTGCTTTCTATTCTTTGTCATTCAATCTAAATAGGTAGAGCTGTAGAGCATTAGAAGGGCTTTCTATCCATAAAATTTTTTTTGAATTCCATTCAGTATTGGGCAAGTTACAAATTTTTTAAGTTGGCAACAAAATTCTGTAAACTTGTCAAAAACCAGAAACTTTCAGATTTGTTTTTTTTCTGCCCTATTTGATTCATTTTTCGCCCGTTTGCATGTACGGACAGATTGAGAGAGAGTTATTTGTGTGGCCCACAGTCGGTTCTTCGGTGAGTGTTATTTAACCATCTTTCACTACAGTTGATGTTTGCAAACTTAACATTGCTCATTATTGCACATCTATCTTGTATGTTTTTTGTGGTCTTCATGATTAGAGAGGATTTTTCTGTTGTTCTTGACCGTTGTTGCACTTCTTTTGTGTAGCATAATGACTCGCATTCACATGACCATCAAAAAATTCAACCAGACTTTGCAATGCAATCGAAAAGATCAGACATGCAAGCGCATGAGAGCCACCACTTTTCTCACATGCACATGTGGACTTGCACGGAGATATGTCTCAAGGAGACACGATACACAAGAATATGCCATTCATAATGCATGATCATGAGGGTGACATGGATGACAAGATGGATGCATTATTCACAAACTCACCCGAAGCCATATTGACGAGGGAAGAAGAGATGATGTGTGGCTTGGCATTCACTCTTTTGTATGAGGGTTGACAAAAGTCAAAGTTGCGAGCTTGTTTATTACTTCTGAACTTGCAAACTAAGTACGGGTGGTTGGATGCGAGTGTCACGAAGTTGTTTAGGTGAGCTTGTCTTTTGGTGTATAAAACTCAAGCTCATTTTATATTTCATGGGTTGTGAGAAACTATCACTAATTATTGGAATATCTTGTCACAGTTTGCTCAGAAAAATGTTGCCTCCAAATAATACCATGGCGGCGTCTTGACAAGAATCTAAGAAAATGCTATCGGCAGTCGGCATGGATTACAAGAGTATTCATGCATGTTACAATGATTGTATTTTATATCGAGACGAGTTTGAGGAGGCAAGCATGTGTCCACGTTGTGGGGAACATCATTACATGTAAGATTTACAAGGAGACACCATACCCGCCAAAGTGGTAAGACATTTTTCCATTATACCCATGATACGCCATATGTTTAAGTGCAAGTCCATAGTGGAGCTTATGACATGGCATTAGAGTCCACAGTGGAGCTTATGACATGACATTAGAGCAATCGTTCATCGGACGATACTATGAAGATCTATCGATTGTACGACATGGAATCATGTGGATGCTACTTGGCATGAGTTTAGAGATGAGCCTCGCCATTTGCATTTGGGGTTGGTGATGGATGGTGTGAATCCATTCGGATTGCGCTCCACATTATGGTCCACTTAGCTAGTTGTCCTTGTAAATTACAACATTTTCCCTTGGCTAAGTATCAAGAAGGGGCACCTAATGCTTGCTCTTCTTATCCCGAGAAAATACAAGGCCAAAAATATGGACGTATATATGGCTCCCTTGATATATATCAGTCTTTTGGCTCATGATATTAAATCTACTACGTCACAAAAAAAAAAATCGATTCAAACATTACACTCATAATTAAGTTGGTTGTTTTGTTTCAATGCAGGGCTCTCAACGAGTGGCTACAATGCATGTCCCATACAATCACGCCAACTAGCATCCATTGAGGCGGCAAGACAAAGCTACAATGAGGCAATGTGTTTGATCGAGAAGCACTTTCCCACATCCATTCTCACCATTCAAATGCATCTCATTGTGCATTTGGTGGATGAGGTGGCCGTTGCAGGTACATCATCTACTTTCATCAATAATTGCCTATTCTTAGTCCATCCTAGACTTATATTATTATTGTGGTTACAATGTCCTCTCATTGATTCATATTATCAATACAAAAAAACAAGTTTCAAGAGAGAAAAACCAAGACTAGCTTTTTGGACTCAAAATCACGAGTGTCACAATGAGTTAAGTACACCAAAATATTATGAGAAGAAGACATGAGAGAACAAGGGAGAGAAAAGAGAGTTGTGTGTGTGAGTGTGAGAGAACATTAACTTGTATGAGGAATGGAGATAGGTAAGGAAAGAGGCGGATGTTGGAGAGCAGTGTTAGCATCAATGTTGGTGTCAGTTTTGAATGAGAGACAGGCTGAGTTCGAGTCCATATAACTTCTGAGAGATCTATTCTTGTGAGAGTTGGAATCTGATATATAAAGTTTGTTTTGGAGAAGAGCTTACTGTTATCAAACACTTAAACTATTTCATGAGATGCAGTGTGACATATTTAAGGAATGGATCATACTCACAAATGTCTGAGGAATGGAACATACTCACAAATCCTAGTATTGCATATAAGCAACTAATTGTACAAACTGAGTGAGCGCTTGAATAAAAATACTAATTCACAAGGAAAATGAAACTGTTCTCCGTATGGGAAAAAAGAGATGTTTCCCTAGATTAAAATGAACTAAAGTAGGTAATTTCCATACTAGGCAAAATGGCTCTTTTCCTAGAATGTGGTTCTAGGAAAATGAAAACATTTTTCCTATATAGGGAAAATCCTCTAGGAAAGATTCCCTAGATGATTCCTACTATATAGGAAAAAAAGTTGTGCCACTTTTCCTAGTATGGAAATTCCCTAGTAAGCTCACTTCAATCTAGGAAAACTGCCATTGATTATGCCACCCTAGATTGACAATATAGGAAATGTTGAGAATTGAATTCCCTATATAGGGAATTCAATCCTCAAAATTTCCTAGATCACTCCCTATATAGGGAATTGCAAACTAGATTGCATTCCCTATACAAGGTATTGCAAACTAGAAAAAGTGAGACATTTTCTAGATAGAAAATCTATTGAATTTAAGAATAATCCCTCCCTATATAGGAAATTTCAACCTAAAATCTTCCTACTTTGCATTCTTGTAAAAATGTCATTGAATTTCTCCGTAATTCACTACATTATTTCAGTAGCTCTAACATTGTAGCATAATATCTACTGCAGGCAGCATTGAATAATCAACGTTTTCCAATGTTACAATATCCTGTATAAACCTCTAAATAGTTTTTAGCTTCTATAATGACCATCGAAACTCTCTTGTGAACGTGTAGCGATCCTATCACAAGCAATATAATCTATTGAGAATTGTTCCATCTGCACTCATGCGATTCAAATCTATGTCACCTGCATTAGCAATAGAGAACACACATTAAAAGCCTTGTTGCACCCATACAAGTCGTTGATGCAACCAACACCCTACATTATTCAAGCATGAAGCAACTTGTTGAAAATTAGATAAATAACTTGATCCTATCAAATACTCACAACAGACAAGCTGTAATGAAACTGAGTGTGACGAACAAATCTTATCATATATTTTTAGAAAACAAAACACATAAGTATATATAGAGATTTGGATTTTTTTTTTCTCCACGATTGTCTCTAATCAATCTTTTGGCGCCAACTCTAGGCTTGGTAGCTCATTTCGATGCTTTGCTTCTGACAATTCTGCATCATAACAATGTTGCTGGATTGTGGATTCGAAAGGATGATTGCATGCCAATTGGGTTCCAACATCTGATTCAAACAATGGCAAATTATTATTACAAAATTAGCTTATCTTTGGTAACAGACTATAATGCACTATCTGGTCCATGAATGAATTACAATGCAGGTTTATGTTTATCTTTAGTAATAATGTACTGCTAGTCCAGGATTAAGCACAATTGATGACTACAGAATATTTAGTTTTTAGTCCAAGTATGACAAGAGCTCCTAGAGAGATAGTTATTGCCTTGAGCTGCTTTATCTATCATGGTTGAAACACGACAATGCATGTGATAAGCACCAAAGCTGCCTCTTCTGACAACGATATTGCTGTTGCTTCAACATGTGCGACAAATTTCACCAGGTTGATGGCATCCTGTACTCAGCACAAGAAGCAAACCGTTTAACAAAAAACTAGGCTGGGCTTAACCAACCTAGGAGCAAGGTTAGATTGTTTGTCTAAAAGGATTGTGAAGTTAACCAAGATCTAACAAATACAAAAAAAAAATTGTGATCGTCCAAGTTCTAATAAGATAGAAATTGCGTGAAAATTGTTAGAAATGTGTAACATTAAAAAATTTAGGATTTAGCGACACAGTAGTAGCGTTGCATGGTATTTTTTTCAATCTGGAGCTTGAAAGCTCAACAGCTCCTTAAGCACCATTCATATGACCTGGACGTAACCACCGGATGTAGCAACTCAAATCAAAATCCGTGGCTCTGCTAAGGCCTTTGTACTCGATGGTTGCCATGTCATATGCAGCACCGACTTTTTCCACTCTGTCTGGATGCAAATATTAGCACAATATTAGTTGTAGAACTCCCATTGTCATGCTAATGAAAGCTTTTTATGATAGATCCAATCGTGCATAGGGAGCAGACAATTGAAGTTCATACTATAAGTGCCGAGGTAGAGGTATTTGTTCCCAAAAACGTGACCAATTCAAGCCTCCCATTTTCTGTTATGATGATGTCTGCATTCATTCATAGTTCAAATCGAGGGACATGCTTGCAAATTTATGTTGAGCGTTTTTTAATAAGAAGCGTGAATTATGTTCTTACGTCATAATACTTATGACATAAAGGTATAATTTGTATACGGAGCAACTCCTCGATACTTGGAAACACCCCTTGAGAAACCATTGCTTTTCTTGAATAATAATCAAAATGTATTCCATTCATGCTCTGAAGCATATCATCCAAAAGACAATTTAACAGGTGTATATTGAGACATTACACATTATTTCCTACAGTCAGCTTAATGGTTCCAAAAACCTACAGAGCCAGAGTTTATTCACACCTTCTTAATGAAGCCATGTATTCCTCCTCTAAAACACGTGGCATTTCCTCTATTTCTCTTGTATAATCGATGACCTATTAATAGCATGCAGGCAAATTAAAATTTTAATTATGCTCTCAAATGGAGTTAAAGTTCAAAATTGTGACGTTTAAATCAAAGTCTCACAGAAAAATTTATAACTGTTCCTAGGCCTCAATAATTCAATGCAGCTAGATTATACGCCCTTGTTGCAGCTTCTTCTTCATCGTAAGCACATGTGCCACAACCGTATGCAATTATTGGAACACAATCCATTCCGAAACTTGACCAAAATGAAAATATAAAAAATGCATTCTCAACTCAGCTTCAATATTTCAATTAATATCAGAAGAAGTTAGCTTTTGCTGTTGGAGCTGTGCAAGAGAGAATGCCAAGAGCAAACTACATAAATCTCAAGGAAAAACTTCATATGTTAATTGAAAGTTCAGTCCCTAAAGCTATGACAGATCTGCTCCTTGACATATGGTGGGAGCATTAAAAAATGATTATGGGATAAAATTTCTGAAATACAATGATCAAACACAAGTTCAATAAATAGCAATATTTGTGGCAAAGAAAGTTAAAAGGCTAAAAACTCTGTACATGAGATATATGTGTAAAGATATGAAGTCCAATTTCATTCATGTACCTTCGCGATGAGTTCGTCACGCATAGGCTGCTAAAAGTTTTTGGTCCTATGAAAAATGATCTATCGCTTGGTAAAATCAAGTTGCCATAATCTACCGCACATGCTGTCGCCCCATGCATCTGTAAAAGCCTATTTCATCCCATACAACTTTGAGACTGTCCACATCATGCGCTGAGATTTATTGAAAGATCATAGTTTCATATCTATAACAAGAAAACAAGAAATCTATATAGCACCACTTCAATGCTAAAATGAGTTTTATTGGACCTTTACATAGACAATGCCCATAGAAGAATTTAAGATCAATCATCATAGACAATCTCTTTTAGGTCCTTTCATGGTATAATCTTCACAAAGGAGCAAAAGCTTAAAAAGGATTTTTGTTACATAAAAATGTCTTGCCCTTCAATGATGTGCAACTCGATTGAGTTCAAGAAGCTTTTGCTCAAAACAAATTAAACCATCAGTCACTCCTCCACACATAGCTTCAACCTAAAATCCCCAAATAGCCCTTAACAAACACCTAGAGAGCGCAGAGTAGTACAATTTGATGTTTTTATAAAATGCATCTACAATGGCAATGGCATAGTACTTCATTACAATCGTTTCTGCTTCTTCCTCTGTCAACTCCTTCAATTTTGCCACCTACAAATAATGCAAATTAGAATCTGAATTAGATTACATAAAAAACAGCCGAAAATCTGATTTTCACCTAGATTACAAAGCTTGTTTTATCTACATAAACTGTAACCAAAACCAGAAAATTAGGAAGATTTGAAGCTGACTCAATGAATACAATAGTCTGAAAATGACCAAGTTAGATTACATAAAAAATGACTAAAAATTTGATTTTCACCTGCATTACAAAGCCCGTTTTACCTACATAAACTGTAACCAAAATCAAAAAATCAACAACATTTGAAACTGACTCATCACCTTGCTATTGCAATCTATATTGGCTATCTGTGATTGCATGCTATAAAGTTTATGAATAGCCTGGATGCACGTCCATTCCACAAAACAAATCCTTTCATTTGGTGAAATTATTTTTGTATAATGCAAAGAGGGAACATGGAATTGCAAGATGAAACGTGACTCAATCACAATTCTAAATAAAATGCAAACTCTAAATAAGAGGGTATAAATAAAACTCTTTTTTACTAAACTATCTGAATTTTCAAGTGATCATAAAGAAACATTTGATTTGTATGGGATACATGTATTGAACTATTCATGAACACAACTCAAATCAGAATTTGCATAAAAGTTAGTAATTACCTTTATAGAACTGTCCCGAGGAGTTGCATAGACCCTTCCTTTCTTGGTTCGATTGTTGTTCAAACATTGTAAGTACTTTACGGTCATCTACACTGCGAAACAAAAGACTTCATTAGAAAAGATGAAAAAATAGAAAAATTAAAATGCCTAATAGGACATTGCAATTGTAGGTACCTTTCATTGCCTTGTAGTGCGAGCTGATTTGCACAATGTCGTTTCAATGATCATTCGTGATTTTTCTCACAAAGAAGGCAGATGCTTCAAACGTGGAGAGAAAGGAAACCTTTTATTTAAATGTCTTCTTAAAGATAGAAAAGATTTTGTAAGTAATGTATAGTTTCAAAATATTGAACATGTAAATACATTCTCGTTGGTAACCTGACCTACATATGCATTGTTTCCAATTCAAGGACCTGATTGTTTGAGCTATCCTCCATCATTTTCACGTAAGAAAATCCATTGACACATGGAACATCCTTGTTTTGAACATTTAATTGCTGAAAAAGAACACATCCCATGAACAAATATTGTCCTACAATGCACATTATCAGTTGAAATTTTGATAAGTTCAAACCAATGAGAAAGACCTTTTTAATATCTTATTATTGAAAATCTGCATCAGTGATGTGGGTTCCTTGGGATCAACCCTTGGCATATCATTTAGCTACTATAAACATCAATGTCAACCATATTGGATGAAGCTGAAAAATATGAACTTTTGGAAGTAAAACTGGACAGTTACTATGAAAGAAAAAAAAACAAAACTAACCTCCGTTGTGACATTTACTTCTGGTCCAATATCTTTCACTAAAAGAGGACTGGTTTTGACATCCTAAAAAGGCAACCACTTGATTAGCAAAGTCATATGAATGATTCAAGTTTTCAATAGTGTGCAACATGAGTTTATGAGAACATCAGAAAAATGTAAATGAATCAAAATGATATCTCACTTGTCCATCGTGGTCAGTCAAAGTGTCTCTGCTAGTGCTGCCAAAGGAGCTCTTCCTTCTGTTGTACTTATGTCTTAACTACATACATGTTAGTACCCAATTGTATATATCTTGCTCTTCCCAGGTGTATTTGGCACCTGGAAAGTGCATGGGCTTGATTTCTGATATCTTCTCTCGAATCAGTCCTTTGACTCAATCTTGAGTTTGCTTGTTGTTCCTAATATCTAAGTTAGGATCTTGCTCTAAATTGGCTTCTTTAAGCCACTTTCAGACAACACTTATATTTGACAAAAATATGGTGTGTTGGGCAAAAAATCATAAATCATCTGCAGGCGAGAAATCTTTAAAATCTATTTATCATACAGTTTTCCAGCCATCCTTTCCTTTAATTTAGGCACGTGGAAGATGTCCTTATATGAGGGAGTTTCCACCTTATGGCGGTCAACCATGCCAAATTGCAAAGTGGTGCAATCAGACATCGCGGACTTGTTGGAAGCGCTAGGAAGGGTCGGCTCTTCTTAGAAATTTTCAAAAGTTCTTGAATAATTTTCTTCCTTCACCAGTAGATAGTAGATTCAAGAGTCCTTGCATGTCAAGGTGTTGTGACACTTCCATTGTAACAACAACCGTCCACAACCGTTCAAAAACTGTAAACCCAAATCATTTAAATACAATCTTTTGTTACCACAACAAATTCCGCCACTAAAACTATAATGGGCAATATATTGCATGCAATTGTGGCAATAACAAAAAACTACCATAAGTTGTGTGTGTTTGTTTGTGTTTGTGTGTGTGTGTGTGTGTGTGTGTGTGTGTGTGTGTGTGTGTGTGTGTGTGTGTGTGTGTGTGTGTGTGTGCGTGCGCGTGCATGCGTGCGTGTGTGCGTGCGTGTGTGTGTGTGTGTTTGTGTGTGTGTGTACATATACATACAATTATAAATATATAAATATTTATACACATGATACCAACAAGCATTAGTGACATTCATTGTAATCCTGAGTAACAGAAAATGGGATGATTGAAAGTTATATTCAGAACAAAAAGATAACTTGAAAAGAACGAATGTTCAGAATTTTAAGGCCAACATTTATTCGTTGTATTTATTAACAACATACTAGTACTTTTCAACATATGTTGACTACTAACGGACAACATACCAACCACTTTCTAACGAATATTTTAGACAATATGTTAACTACTTTTGGAAAGCATGCTAACCACATTTGCACATATGTACTAGATTTGATAATAGGCATCATATTAACTTATTTTCGAAAACATATCAACTACTTTTGAACAACATGTTATAACGCAAAGAAACATGAGCAAAGGAATAGATGCATTCTAACAAAAAAGCGATGGTTGCAAAATTATTGAAAAGCAAAAGCCATTTTTTATTGTTCACTATACCACAACATTGGTACTTGTCTATCACAACCATCCTCATGTATAGTTCAATCCTGCATCTTTTAGAATTTGATCCCTACCACTTTGGGATGATGTCTTCCTTGCACTGCGTATGCCTTCTACCATCTCAGTGATCATTCATTTGGGTGATCATTCGTCTGTTAGTACCTATTGCCATCATAAATATATCGTCCAATCAAGACATCCCCACGTGAGTCAAATGTGGCTCTTGCCTTGTCCCTTCGACAAAATGCTTGTCCACCCTCTTTGAACAACCCTAGTTTGCATTGTGTCGGATGATCCTCAGTTACCATCATCAATATTGCACGTACATTGCAATTCATGGTCACCTCTGTCGTGATGTTATCCCCAAATATAAGATCCATTGGGTAGTTGTATTGTACATCCAACCCATTGCAAAAGAAAACTTCGAGATCTCATTAATGGCTCCAAAAATGTAGCAAATACACCATCGACGGTTTGCAAAACTTTCTTGCAACTTAGTGGAATAAATAGGACTGGGAGAATATCGACTTGCGACATTTTCCTAGCATTCAGCAGACACAACTCCACCACATAACAATCTTTCTGTGTTGTGCATGACGATTGGAAACTGTCAATGTGCAAGAGTAATGCGCAATTCCTAGGGTCTCCCTATCCAAACAGCACGCTAAAGTCAGTATCTCAATGCTCTCAATCAAACTTAAAGAATGAGCAGGAGATGCATGTAAGGATAATTACCTTTGCCATATTTTGTTGGCTTCCAACTGAGATATGCGACATCTATCGTATCAAAAATTATATTTTTGTCCATCTTCATCCCATGAACTCTAAAGGGTTTCACATGGATGGGGAAATACCGCATACGCTCTTTTGCAAAATTCACGTCCACAAATGATTAGTAGTCCATAAAGAGAATTTGGATCCCAAAAATCTTGCAACTCTACACTTTTTTCCATCCCAAAATTCCCTTACATATTCTGGGTGCTCATGTGGTTGTTTGCCCAACCAATTTCCCTTGTTATGCCACATTCGCAAAAGTTCATAGTAGAATGTTCTACTTTTGCACACCCATTGTAGTTGAGGTCCATGCAAGCATAATAAAAGGGTATTGTGTCCTTCCTGGGCAATCGACAAATCTTGCATCGTTCACAACACATAGCACAATCTCATTTCAGCTTCTTCCTGCTTGCACGAGTCGTGGGACAGAGGCAATACACCAAACAAAATGCAGTTCATCCCTCTTTGTCTTGATTCTGGTCATGTACGTCTGAATGTGCTCTCCTTGCTCCATGCGGGCACTATTCAACTTTGACTTCAGAAACATGATTGAGCATGTGGTTTTGCCCGCAATTGTCTTGTGCTCACCTGAATCGCTGACTTGTATTTTGTTACATTAAATTTGAATAAAGTGTTGTCTAGTTCTGCACTCAAATTTTGTTAGTATTGCAATGTTTTCTGCTCTGTGTCTGACCTTTTAATTGACTTGTCTGATTGTCTGTCTTTGCTTCCGCTACCACCGCGCATTAAGCTCTTAACTTAATTATATTATTGTTTTCGCCTATTGTTAACAATAGTGCACACACCGAGGGAATTCTCCCAAGAGACACTTCTTCACACTTTTGGCTCTAAATTTTTTCCTCTTGAGGCTTATCTTCTCAAGAGAGGGGAGCAATGAAAGTGAATCCTACCTAATGGATCCTAATGATCACTTCTAAGGGGATTTCTAACACCTATTTTGCAAATGTGTTATTTTGTGGATTAGATGGATGAAATAAAGAGCTAATGATCTAATGTGTGATAGGATGACTAAGCAACAACAATCAAGCATTCATTCATCCACAAGCAATCATACATGAGTAAAAAAGGAGGGCTTCATAAAGTAAGAAAGGTAGGAAGAGGCTTAGCTTCTGTCTCTCAATATCTTCTTGAAAATGAAAAGTGAATCCAATAAAAGTGAACCCTAAACCCTAAACCCTAAACCCTAAAACCGTGAGGGTTAGGGTTTTTGGTTCACCCAAAAACCATGTGCCATAAGAACTTGATTATTCAAAAAGTTATAAGCCAAATTGCATTTTTAACTACTTTGGGTCCTTTCTTATTTTTTGCCCATTGGAGTAAGATCTATTTCCACTTCTCGCGCCATTGGCTTACGAGTATAGTGCATCTTCTAAGGGTGTCTAACGTTATATTACAAATAGATCTAATTCATTATGTCGACTCGGCCATGAGTTGGGCTTTGTTTTCACTCATTGGGCGGTTGCGACTTGTCGACCTTCTGGTATTCACATTTTCGGTAAATCTGGATTTTGGAACTCCTTCTTAGTTATTTGTCGACGCTCCTTAATGTAGTTTGGCGGCTCGATTCCTTCACTTGATATTCATCTTTTAGAATCTGGAATCCGTTAGAAGAATCTTCACCAGAATCTTCTAACATTATTTATACTCATGCAAGTGATACGACTATTGGAGTTGTTCTTTTACAGGAGGATTAGCCCGTTGCATTTGAGAGCAAAAAGTTGTCCGGTGCACAAGTTAGATATACTACAAGAGCTTTTTGTGGTGATCTCTGAAATCATGGAGGCATTACTTGTACGGTAAGAAGTTCATGGTGAACACAGATCATCAGTTACCTCTAAAAGAGTGTTATAATCTAAATAATCTAATAGGTTAGCCTGATGGGCAGAACTCTTGCATGAATTCAAATTTGAAGTGTAGTGTCTCAAAGGAACCACCAATCAGGTGGCTGGTGCACTTAGTTGAATTGGTGAAGTGAACAAGAGAGTTCTAGCATTAATCAAGTGAGACTAATTTAAAAGGTGATCATCTAGAAGAAAGGATAAAAAGAGTATTGATGACTTCTCTATCCATAATGGACTTTTTTTAGGAAAAAGAAGATATGTGTGCCCGATGTGGATGCAATTAAAAATAAAATTCTTTATGAGTGTCATAACTCACCTTGTGCGTGGCATCCAAACATACATACGAAGAATTTTCTATTGGCCAAAGCTTAAACCATTTGTAGAATCTTAGTGGTCAAGTGTGACCAATGCCGGTTGAATAAGGCCAAATGCGTTAAGGCTAGTGGGAGGTTAAGACTATGTATTTGTAAATACTAAAAATTGTGAAGAATTGCCAAAAATTGGCAAATCTAGCTTGATCAAAACCATGTAAAATGTACATAGGTGGGTCCCACATGTGGGAGTCCATAGAGCCACGTGGGAATATACACTAGGGTAAGCTAGATCAAGTCTAAAAAGTTGCGAATTAGGGCAAGAAAGCCAAGCTAACTTCCTTATTACATTCTGGAAATTCACTTAACTTTACAAAGGAAGTGAGTTTTGCTATGTATTCCATCCTCTCATAGTGAGAAGATAGACTATTTTTGGAGCTCATTGGCAATCTTGAGCTACTCCAGTATGTACATTGTGATTTTGTGATCCAAATGCAACCAAGTTGATTTCTACTTCATTTGCTATCTACAAGCCATACAAAAGGATGTGGTTCACACATGTGGACTCGAATTTCAATTTATGATCAATGCTTTGATTGCTATTGCATGTTTTTTGTCAAATTGCCAATCTAGATCAACTTTTCATGTCTAGTTTTTTGATAGATTGTTAATCAAGCAACCAATCACTCTTGTGGATATTTCTAAGATCCATTTATGGTCCTAAAGTATAGCACTTTCACATGGTATCAAAGCAAAGTACAAGAGCATAAACCATTGATCAAAAGCAAATCCATTTTTAGCAAGTTTTGGTGCTAATAACTAGTATTGAGAGAGCGAGCTAGAATCTCAACTTTGGTGAGGAGATTTGATTCCAAAGTTGGTAGGGATAAAAATTTATACTGTGTCCACACGTGTGGGCACCTTTTAACTTGCATTTAATGCACAATATTCATTTGATCCAAAAAAATCCATTTTTGTAAGTTCTTGATGAGATTTTTGGTGCTAATCCTAGAAAAAACTACCAAAATTGAGTACCATTAATTAGATTTGACTTTGGTTCATCAGATCTAATTAATCTAGGCTGAAATAGAGTCCTTTAAAAGTGATTTACAGGTCTTGAAAGTACATCAAGAAGTGTGAGTGAGATTTAGTCATGTTTTTCTCCAAAAATGGTGAAAATTGATAGGATTTTATAAGACTTAAATAGAATCTCATCTAATCTTCATTTCATGTTTATGAGGAAGTGTAAGAATTGTGACTAGAAGTCCAATGATAGGGATAGAAGTCAAATTTGAGGTAATCAAGACAAAGTGAAACCTTTGCGAGTTTCTAGGATCAAATCAACTTCAATTTTCTTGTGAATCAAGATCAAGGGATCTTGCCACTTGTGATTTTGTGAGCATCAAGTGAGTTGCTAGTGAGGCAAAGTTTGAAAAAGATCTTAGGGAGGGCCAACAAGTACATCATTAGTACAAGTCATTAGGGAGATGAGAACCATTGGTGGATTCCTTCTTGGATCTAGTGAGATGTTGAATTCTACAAACTACTCAATTTGGAGAGTGAGAATGGAGTTGTTCTTAGTGCTCCAAGATCTCTTTGATATTTCCTAGATGAAGATGATGAGCCTCTTGGAGGACAAGAATTGGTTAGATACAAGAAGAAGACAAGACTAGCACTTCATAGCATCAAAAGGAATGTTAGTGATGACCTCTTGAAGGAGGTAGCCTCTTGCACATCGGCCAAGGAAGCTTGGGATTATTTAAATGCTATATATGAATCCAACAACACTTCAAGAGTACTTATGCTAAGAAACCAAATCTTAAAAAGTATGAGAAGAAAGTTAGAATTAAAGTAGAATCACTGTGTTACTATACTGTGGGTCCTATCAGTGGATAAGGATCAGTTGGCCTCGCCACGAGGCAAGTCGACGGGACACGCGTCCTGCCAACGGCAACCTGGGTCATGCATGGGTTGCCTAAGTGAACAACTATATGTATAGTGTAATTTCATTTTGAAAAATACAGTTACTATGTGAGCTTGCTGTGGAGAGTGTTTTTTGTCTGTGTTACTGTGTAGCATGATCTGTGTTCCTGTGCAAAGCAAATTCTAAGTTGGTATCAGAGCCGTACAGGGAGTGTACACAGTACAGCATCGCCGTTGAAGAGAGCTTCGGGAGAACTGTCTTCTGAGAGTTCGGGGTTTACGGCGAGTTGAAGACGGAAAGAGAAGCATTGGTGCACAGTTTATAGTTTATAGAGGCTTGCTAAGCTCAGCAGAGGGATTATTAGCCTGTGCATAGCATCAGACAGGGAAACATTTGGTGAAAAATTGACAATTTTGAAGCCAGCTGAAAATAGAAACCGGGTTTGGGTTTACGATTTTTATACATAACTGGTGATTTCTTTGTTGTTTGTGCATCGTTTTGGATGCCGTAATTACAGGAAGGAAGCTAGTCACATTGTCAACCAGCCATGGAAAGATTCTGAGGTTTATGTTAGAGATTTGTCTCCAGATAGTTAACCTAGCAGATTTGCGATAAAAAGGTGAAAAAAGCCACTTTGTCAAGTTGAGCTAAAATCACCGTTTCTCCACGGAATTTCTTAAGTGAACACTCTACAGACTTGGAATCAGTAGTGCAACCCTGTTCCAAGCCTCATATCGTGCTCAAATTGATCCACAGGCGAGTTAGATCAAGAAAATTTGAGTGTGGGGAGGTGCGGCGGCAGACTAGGAGGTCGCAGGTTGTTCGCGCGTGGAACCAGGGTGAGAGCGTAGCATTTCGAAGTGGACAGTGTCTACAACACTCTCCATTGGTGCACATAAGTGTTCAGATCCATTGGATAGAGGAGTTACAAGATCGACGACTCAAATTGTGCTACCCAGAAGGGATATCCACAGTTGGATCAGATTCAACCATTGGATGGAGTCTGAAGGGTTGTTGAAGAGGGCCCTAAAGAAGTGAAGTGCTTTTTAACCTTCAACTTCATTAAAAATTTTCATACTGAAATTGGAGTTGGGTCTCTTCACAAGTGAAGAGTGAAGTTTCTTCAAGGTGAAGAAACAGTTCAAAAACTAGAAAAGTCCCTATTTTTGGGTCCTTTGCCCGTTTTGACCCAAACGAAAGGCTATAACCTCCAAACGAAGGGCATCCGAACTGTACCCGCAAGTACGGTACATCAAAATAGAGTGATTGCAGTGGAGAAAGTGTTCAAAGTATGCCAAAAGTGATTTCACCATTCCACTGGGCACGTTGTTGGGAGTTGACGACTGAGTGCATTTCGGAAGGCGACGCCGATTTGGCTTTCAAATTGGTGGAAAAGCGCGAGTGGCCTGGTAAGAAAAAAAGTGCAGGTCATTATTTTCAACTTATGACATCACTGTTGGCCTCAACATACTGTTCTTAGCCAAAGGCAGAAGTTTCAAGCAGTTTTGCGATGGCAAACATGGGAGAGTCCATTTTGAGTGAAAGTAGCAAATTGAACGGGATTTCCAACTATGCAGCGTGGAAATTCAAAATGAAAAACATACTGATGGAGAAAGATGTGTGGGAAGTCGTCACAGGTGATGAGAGAAGGCCGCCAAATGAAGCAGACATCAAAGTGTTCGACAAAAAGATGAGGAAAGCTTTGACCTTCATTAACTTGTCAGTGAAGGATCACATTATTACCCACATTTGTGATGCTGTTACACCTAAACAGGCATGGGATGTGCTAAAGGAGCAGTTCGAGACGTCAAATCCGTCAAGAATCATGTTTTTGAAGTCAAAGATGAATAGTGCCCGCATGGAGCAAGGAGAGCACATTCAGACGTACATGACCAGAATCAAGACAATGAGAGATGAACTGCATTCTATTGGTGAGCGCATACATGATATGGAACTGGTGCACAATGCATTGTGCGGCATTGCAGAACCCTATTAGATGTTTGTGAGCGGAATAGCATCGAGAGAAAGATTGCCAAACTTTGACGAGCTCACAGGAATCTTGATGCAGGAAGAACAACGGCGAGAAATGGTGAAAGCTAGATGTGTGCCAAGTCTCAGGAGGATGAGGGATCTTCCAGTAAAACTAAAAAGAAAGGCAAGTGCTTCCACTGTGGTAAAAAGGGCCATTGGAAGAGTGAATGTCGCAAATTTCTGGCGGAACAAGACAAGGGGAACCCAAAACAAGCAGGTGAGATTGAAGACTCTAGCATCTTCATATCTGCATTGTCATCTAATCAAGATGATCAAGCATGGTATATTGACTCGGGAGCCACAAGACACATGACAGGTAACAAGAACTGGTTCAGTAGTTTGAAGGTGTTGGATAATGGAACATTTGTTTCACAAGCAAATGGTGAGGTGTGCAAGATCAAGGGAATAGACATTGTTTCAATCCAACTACCTGATGGCAAAAGCAGGATGATCAGGGAGGAACTTTATGTACCAGGTTTGAAGAAAAATCTACTTTCTGTTGGAGTCATTACTGATCAAAAGTTCAAAGTAGAATTCGCCCATGATCGTTGCTTTGTGAAGGATGTGAACCAAAAGTTTAAAGTTATTACAGATGGAGTAAGAGAGCCTAATACAAAATTGTACAGGTTGAATGCTACAATTAAGGGGCAACACGGACTTGTATCATCCATTCCATCACAAACTGAGTTGTGGCATAAGAGACTTGGGAAGCCTCAGTCTGATGAAAAAATTGGAGATGGTAACATGATTGCCTATCATAGAACATCACTTGAAGTCGATGTGCGAATCCTGTGTATATGGGAAGCAGCATCGAGAGAAGTTCAATAAAGGAGGTGTTGCAAGAGCAAAGAACATCCTAGATTTAATCCACACAGACTTATGCGGGCCTATGAGGACCATGTCCTTAGGTAAAGCCTTCTATTTCATGACCTTTATTGATGATATGTCACGTAAGATGTGGATCTACTTCTTGAAGAAGAAATCAGATGCATTTGATAACTTCAAGAGCTTCAAAGCATTGGTCAAAAATCAGACAGGTAGGAAGATCAAAGTCCTAAGATCAGATAGTGGAGGTGAGTACAAGTCTAATGACTTCAATGATCTTTGTGATCAATGTGGGATTAAAAGACAATTTACGCAAGCTCATACTCATGCTCTCAATGGTGTAGCTGAGCGCAAGAATCATACGATTGTGGAAAGTGTCAGATCTATGCTAGCTGAGATGAAACTACCAAAAGATTTTTGATCAGAAGCATGTAGCACGGAAGTCTATCTTCAAAATAGAAGTCCTACCATTGCCATACCAAAGATAACACCTGAGGAACCACTTGCAAACCTTTGGATGTAAGGCCTTTGTACACATTCCTAAGGAAGAGAGACGTAAACTTGATGTAAAAGCTATCAAATGCATATTCCTAGGATATGATGATCGTGTGAAGGCTATACATGTTTTGATCCAATGGAAAACAAAATCCATATAAGTCGTGATGTTATCTTTGATGAATCCAAGATGTGTGAAGACGAGGGTGCTGAGAAGATAGACAGATCCACTGGGAAAGATGGTATAGTGAGGATACCACCTGAAGATGATCCATTCATTGACCTTCCGAGTGATGAACATGAGGATACATCTCAAGATACTACTACTCAACCTCAAGAGACAGGTTGGAGAGGTAGGGACAAACCTTTTGGTGCAAGAAGAATTGAAGTTGCAGGTGACAAACGCAAGGAGAAGGATGTACCGTGGGATACATTTTCACCAGGAAGCCGATCACCTGACAGGAAGCTCCCTAAGTGGTTTGAGAGATTGTTGGAGAGCCGCGACATAGATGACTTTCCAGAATCATCTAGCAAGGGAGAGCTACAAAGATCAACAAGAGAGAAGACACTACCTGAAAGGTATGAAGCAAATTATGCTCTCTTATCTAGCATTATTCAAAGCAAAGAACCCTCGACTTATGGTGAAGCGAAGGATGATGACATTTGGGTCAAGGCCATGGGAGAGGAGATGGAGTCAATTGCTAAACATAGCACATGGGAATTAGTAGAACCACCAGTTGGCAAGAAACCCATTGGTTGCAAATGGATATACAGAACTAAGTACCATGCAGATGGAAGTATAGCAAAGCACAAGGCAAGATTGGTGATCAAAGGGTACGCACAAAATAGAGGCATCGATTATGAGGAGAGCTTTGCGCCGGCTTGTAAGTGGAATACTCTACGTCTACTTGTTGCTTTAGCTTCACATTTTGGTTGGCCTTTGCATCAAATGGATGTGAAATCTGCTTTTCTAAATGGTTAGTTAGAAGAAGAAGTGTTCATGGATCAACCTGAAGGCTTTGTAACGAAAGGACTAGAAAATAAAGTATGTCGCTTGAAGAAAGCGCTTTATGGTCTTAAACAAGCACCACGTGCGTGGTATAGCAGGATTGATGCCTACTTTCATTCAAAGGGGATGGTGAGAACACATTCTGATCCAAATCTATATGTCTTATGCTTTGATGGTATGGTTGCTTTGATTGCTCTTTATGTTGATGACTTGATTATTACAAGAAATAATCAAGAGATGATAGACATGATCAAGAAAGACCTCATGGAACAATTTGAGATGACGGATCTCAGCCTGATGCGTTACTGCCTTGGAGTAGAAGTGGGGCAAAAAGGACATGAAGTGGGTTTAACACAGGTGAAGTATGTCAAAGAGTTGCTGCACAAGTGTATTTTGCAGGATTGCAAACTAGTAAACACTCCTATTGAACTAGGTAAAAAGCTTTCTAAGCTTGATGAGTCACAGTCATTTGATGCTACGCTATATAACAGTTAGTAGGGAGCTTGATTTACCTTACCACGACTAGACCATATATATGCTATGTTGTTGGCATTGTAAGTTAGTTTATGGCAGCACCTACGGAAACGCATTGGAAGGCAACTAAATGCATTTTGCGTTATGTGAAAGGCACTTCAGAGTATGGCTTGATTTACAGGAAGCATGATGATTTACCTGAGTTGTGTGGCTATGTGGATGCGGATTGGGGAGGTGACTATGATGATTGTAGATCCACCACAAGGTATGTATTCCAGTTTTGTGGTAGTTGCTTTTCCTGGTCTAGTAAGAAGCAAAGTACAATTGCTCTTTCCACCACAGCAGCAGAGTATAAGACAATGTGTAGTGCAACACAGGAAACTATATGGTTGAGACAAATCTTGGAAGAAATTGGCATGAAGTAGAAAAATCCCACGACTTTACTTAGCGACAGTCAGAGTGGCATTCAGGTAGCAAAGAATCCAGTGTTCCATGCGAGAACTAAACACATTGAGATTCAGTATCACTTTATACGTGAGAGGCTGCTGAGTCGTGAAATTCATGTTGTTCATTGTAGCACAGAAGAACAACTAGCTGATATTTTCACTAAGCCACTTACTAGAGAAAAGTTTGATAAGTTTAGATCAAAGCTTTCTGTACTTAAAGTTTGTTGACTTTAAAGCTATGTATATGACTGTTTAAAAAGTAGACTCTACTTTAAGAGAGAGAGTTAGAATTAAAGTAGAATCACTATGTTACTGTACTGTGGGTCCTATCAGTGGATAAGGATCAGTTGGCCTCGCCACGAGGCAAGTCGATGGGACACGCATCCCACCAACGGCAACCTGGGTCATGCATGGGTTGCCTGAGTGAACAACTATATGTACAGTGTAATTTCATTTTGAAAAATACAGTTGCTATGTGAGCTTGCTGTGGAGAGTGTTTTCTATCTGTGTTACTGTGTAGCATGATCTGTGTTCCTGTGCAAAGCAAATTCTAAGTAAGAAGCGATGAAAGTTCACAAGAACATATGCTTAGGACCAAGTCTCTCAACAAAGTATTAGTTTCTATTGGAGAGAAGATTCTAGATGCTAAGCTTGTACAAGTGATCCTCAATGGTTAGGAGATGAATTCTCCAATTTGGTTCAAAGTTTTTCCATCCAAGACACTTTGCCATCAATTGGTAAGCTCCTTAGTGTGCTAGTGGTTGAAGAGTTTAGGATGCTCCATGCAAAATCTAGGACGAGTTCCTTATCATTGCAAGATGGAGGTGAGAAGGCAAATTTCTCATTCAAAGACAAGAAGGAGGCCAAGGAGGAGGATCGGGCATCAAGCTCAAAGGCAAAGGACAAGTCAAAGCAAAAATGCTTCTTTTGTGGAAAGAAGGGGCATTATGCATCTGAATGCTACAAGAGGCTAAGAGCACAAGAGGAGGAGGACAAACAAGGAAAGCTTGCACATGAAGAAGAGGAGGATGAAGGAGATCTATTCTTGATGGCATCTACATCCTCACCAGCAATTAATGGTAATTCAAGAGACACTTGGTGGATTCATAGTGGGGCTAGCTCCCAGATGACTTGTGAAAAGGACTTTTTCTCAACTTTACACTCATTCAATGATGCCAAAAAGTTTTTGTCTTTCCAGCAAGTGATGACGGGTGTAGGATATATGGTGTTGGTACCATCTCCTTGTGTCTAGAATCCTCAATAACTTTGGATCTAGAAAATGTTCTTTTTGTACCATCAATCACCAAGAATTTGCTAAGTGTTGGTCAACTTTTGAGAAGTGGTTTGGATGTCCACTTTAAGCATGGAGTTTGTTCCATTTTGAAGAATGATATTTGCATTGCAAAAGGATTTAAACATGGAAGAATGTTTAGATTGGAAGCTAATATTGCTTTTGAGAATGTGAACTTGGCAAAGGAGGAGATCACTCAAGTGGATATCTTGTCAAAATGTGATCTTGCTAGCATTGAGGAGGAGCATCAAAGAGAGGGATATCTTGAGGACCAGTCTCAAAACATGAGAATTACAAGAAGGTCCTCAATGACAAAGGCCGAGTCATCAAATTGCATGCAAATTGTCCATTCAAGTGTGCATCTTGCAAGGGTGGAGAGCATTGGAGGGTCTACTATTTTTGAATACTTCCTGGATAGTATGATAAAGTGGCTTGTTTCTTATCTTTAAGATTCATGGTATTTAGTACTTTGTATGACAAGACAATGAAATTGGATGCTTTTAAATATACATTTGTTGTTGATAAAGCAACTTAATTGGATAACTATTTTTGTAATAGTTTGAATAGAGTCATAAAAGATGAAACATCATTTGTTTTGAAAAACTTTGTGTCCACATGCTTTGTGCATGATCATTCCAATGTAAAGACCAAAGATTATCCTATTCATAGGTGACTGAGCTATTTCATGGATGTCAAAAAAGCAAGCTACCATATCATTGTCCTCTAGTGAGGCCGAGTACAAAGCACTTACATCATGAACAAAAGAGATGTTATGGATCAAAAGGATGTTGAATTCAACGTGAAGTATAGTTCTAAAATAAATGGAAGAGCAGTATAATATCGCGAGTTTCTCAGACGTCAAAGACATCCATCGTCTGATCAGAAACTGAGGAGTCATAGACATCCATGTTTTGATCAGAGTGAGTATACAAGTGCGATCAAACAGCAATGAAAGTGCATTCAATCACAACATGCATTCATCTATATAGCACACAGATAAAATCAAGCTGCTGCTATATTACACTGAAGCATAATACAAATAGCAATTACAACCAAAATGACGGCATATTTGGGAGGCTCAAATAATGCATCTCATGGACGGAGCAACCAAAAATCTGTGCTTGGATGATCTATTTATAGATCTCATCCGTGTATTGATTACAATAAATGATTGTCACCTAATTAGGTAAGCCGTTTGTACTTGGAAGTATATGGCTTCTGTGACAACTGTACATAGTGTATACTGTCACCCATAGGGAATGTTGACGTGGACGAGGGGGCGTTGCAAATTCTCTCACTTTGCTTTATAAGGGAAGTGACTTTCTCAACTTTGGTTGGGAACGTTCCTCGTTCAAAGTAGATGACCTTCGGGATTTTTCTCTCTCTTCGAGATTTTGTGAAAAAGACGAAGGTGCTCTTAAAAAGGGAAGGTCCTCTTAAAAAGACGAAGGTGTCTTTAAAATAGTTCAGCATAAAAATAGATGACCTTCGGGAATTTTCTCTCTCTTCGCGAACTTTTTGCGAACAAAGTTGAAGGCGCTAGAAATTATTTGGACTTTTGAATTGTCATGAAATTGTTGTGAACGTTTTGCGAAAAAGTAGAGGGTGTTTAAAATAGTTGAACTTTTGGACTGTCACGAAACTTTTTCACAAACATTTTACGAAGTTGTCTGGAAATTGTCTCGAACATAGTTCATTTCTGCAGACTGTCTCGAAAACAATGTAAATCTGCAGACTTGTTCTAAATGCAAGTTTTGTGAAAGTCCTTGAAGATGTCCAAGTCTTTAATGACTTCAAGCTATTAAATTTAACATCTGAACTTGAAATTATAATGGGATTGGTTACCCTTTAATGGCGATCAGCCGAAAGTCCGTTGTAGACGTTCTTTAAGTAATTGGCTATCTAAGTTATCATTCACCAAGGAGGCAATTGTGGGCTTAATTTCCAACAGTCTCCCTTAAGGTCAAGGTTGGTGCCTTGGTATCTTCGTCAGGTTCAGCATGTTAAAGAACTTCTGCTACTTGATCCTGGGAAGTGCTTTGGTGAAGATGTCTACGCCCATTTTTGTTGTGGAGCAGTATTGAAGGATCACTTGCCATTGGGTTGACCAGGATGCACTGATTCTTCTTCTTGAACTTCTCCAGATCTGCTTGAGCTCGCTTGGTCTGGTCTGGTAACAAGTACTGTCTGCTGCTCAGCTTCTATAGTTGTAGTTACAGGTTCTGTAATAGAATCATCAACGTTGGAATGTTGAATGCTACGTAGAATAGGATGAAATGACATAGCATCATCTATCAATGGATGTTTGAAATCATAATATACATGTTCTTGAAATATTACATCCCTAGAGACAAATAATACATTGGTGGATGAATCATAAACTTTATAAGCTTTATGTTCATCAGGATAGCCAATGAAGATGCATTTATTTGTCCTATAATCCAGTTTCTTCCTAAGCTGTTTAGGAATGTGAACAGAACATATACAATTAAAGATTTTTAAATGGCTGACGCTAAGCTTGTGCCCATGCCAGACTTCATGAAGAGTCTTGTTGTTGATGGCTTTGGTGCTGGATCTGTTTTGCATGTAATAGGCTATGGCAGTAGCTTCTACCCATAACTTTGCAAGTAGATGTGCTTGATGTAGCATTGATCTGACTGGGTTGGGAAGAGTTCAGTTCTTTCTTTTGCAATCCCATTTTGTTGAGATGAATAGGAAGTATTGAACTGTCTTTTGATGCCATATTCATCCAGGTAGTCAGACATCTCGTTGGAGATATATTCGCCGGCAACATCAGTTCGAAGTGCCTTCACTTTCTTAGACGTTTGTGTCTCAACCATGGCCTTGAATCTCTTGAAGCATTCAAAGGCTTCAGATTTGTACTTAATGAACATGATTGTAGGCCATCTGGAGTAATGATCTATGAAAGTGATAAAATAGACTGCATCTCCTTATGATGGAGTTGGCATTGGACCACAGAGATCGCTATGTACAAGATCTGATATATGCTTTGATTTGATGGAATGTGATTTTGGAAACTTGCTTCTAGAGTGCTTCCCATAGATGCATGATTCAGAAAAGAAATATTTCCTATCTAATGAAGACGAGAAATTCAAACCATCAACTAAATTATTACAAAGCATATAAGAAAGTGATCTTGTATTCACGTGTCCAAATCGACTATGCCACAAAGCAGCACTGTTGTTTACATTTTCATTAGAGATACTAGCTAATGCAACTGAATTAGAGAGTATGTAAGGATTTTCGACTCTAGTGCATTTAGTCAAAGTAGTATCATCCTCGAGTATTGTGAGAAAGTAACTTGAACTGGGCACGCTTCCTCCAAAACTTTCGCTTTGAGTCGTTATGCCACAAAAACTGGTACCCCTTGATTCGGATGTACTCTAGTGCATACAAAAATGGCACGACTTTAAATTTTTCTTGGATTATGACCCAACATAGACAGCCCTTCTGTTCTATGCTAAGTTGGTTCCATAACCAAAAGAAGTCTTCTTTGTTCCACTCCATCTGCCAGTCCTCGAATGCCACGCCTATCAAGCATGGTAGCATCAAATAATCCATATGCCACTGTAACTCCACATTTAAATGGCAAGGATTCCACTTCCAAAATCTTTCAGAAAAAACTTGAAAGCGATCTGCACATACCTTCGATTGATTCCTCTTCTGTCGCTTTGGTTTAGGCTATGCTTCTGTGATGTCTTGCCTGTGGATATTTGCAGCAAGCTTCTTGTCTTGAGTTGTTGCTTGAGGCTTGATACATCCTTCTGTAGATCATAAATCTTTATACAGGCCTCTGCATACTCCAGCTGATCTGCCACCCCTATACAATTTCGGGTTGCCTAGAGCTACTTGGTCAACTCATCAATCTTCTCCAAGGCATGCGAATACTCTTCATGTGCATCTGGCCCAAAGCAAGTAGTAGTTTCGGCTGATAACTCTTTTAGCTCAACAAGTTCATCCTCTACAAGCACTTTGTCATTCTCGAGTAGAATCAGAAACTCGACTCAAAAATTCTCCACCATTTGGTCTTGAAGAGACTACAGCTTTGACAATTCTATCTGAATTAGTCTGGAGCTGCTGCATAGCTGCAAGGCAGTTTCTGTCTTTATTCTCTTGAGGCCTTCGTCATGAAGCTTGGTCTACAGAGAAGCCTTTTCTGCCTTGACCTTATTGAGTTCGGCTGTCAACGAATCAAAAAAATTTTGCAATCAAGCAGACTTTTCCTAAAGCGTCTTATTGCTATCTTCTAATGACTGGGCTTTGTCATTAGCTTTTTGGAGTAGTCTGCCCAAAGAGCAGTTTTGCTCATTCAACTTCTGCATTTATTTTTTTATTTTTTTATCTCCAGAGATGAATTTTGCTCAGACAACATCTCTATATTGCTGGCCATCTCGTCTATTTGTTGGAACAGCTACATCATATTGTCTTGTATGTGTAGGTCAAACGCATGGATCCTCCCCACAATGTCCTTGGCACCCAGGGAGAATTGGTGATACCACCTGTAAAGTTTGTCTCTATTTTCCTCTGCATCCTCCTATGCGTCAGTATCTTTCTCCTCTGCCTCTTTGCCTTAATCGGAGACAGTATCTTCTTCTTCCATAAATGCAGAGCCCTTCGGCTTTGGAGAGGTCCTGAAAGAGACAGGAACAACAGCTTAAAATTCGTCAGTAGCAGAAGGTTTTGCAGCAGCATCCTCTCCTACGTCAATAGCTTCCTTCGAAACTGCTACTGCATCAATCTCCATGGCAGAAGAAGCTGTTGGTTGGTCTCGTGGAATAGAAGCGCCCTTCAGGAGGCTCGATAAATCAATCTTCATTGGTGCTAGCATTCTTCCTGCCAACACTCCCTGCTTTGTCTGAGTAAGAATGCTGAAATGGTTGCACAAGCGCGAGATATGTGCTCCCACTGCAGCAAACTTCTTATGCTCGATCCAACGCAGAAATGCTTTGTATGTAATAGAACCAAAGCATACTGGTTTACCTACTAGAGCATTAATCAGGTAGCCAAAATTTTGTGCCAAAATTGTCGCATCAGCAACAGTAATAAAGAGCACCTGGTTTGAGTACTTGCAGAAAAACTTCATCTGCACATCCCTCACCATGGTTATCTTGTACCCTTTGCTAGGTACAAAGCAATTCGACAGAAAATATGTCGACTCGTCAATAGCATCCTTTGAAGTGACATTGGTTGCCCCGTCAGTTGGCAACCCAAGAGCTTCAAAGAATACGGCTTCATTCACATTAAAAGTGGTGTTTCTCAAGGTAACCTGGAAATCAAAGTCAGCAATCGTGTGAATAGAGTGAACAAACTCAGTGCTGACCTCTGGCAACACGATTGATGGATTCACTTTCAAATTACTCAACCTGCAACGATCCAGTAAAGACTGAATTGAAGCCGCGTCGAATAGATGCATGGATTTTCCAGTTAATCGTGGCATTGGTGCTTGTAGTGGAATCCATTTCGATCACGAGGGTGGCAGCAGATTGACAGAAGAGTAATAGCGAGCACTTGCACAGCGAGCAATGGAAAACAAGAAAGTAAAAAGAAAATGTAAAGTAAACATAGAAATTACAATATTTAAAAGTGCCCCAACGGAGAAGATGATTACGTGGCAACATGATTTGACAATTGTCACTACATAAATTAAAGCGGTGGCTAAAAGATGATCTTTAATTGAATTAAGACCATTAAAATTAAAAAATCTTGCCTACGCAATCTTCCACGTGGTCATAAATATGAATATAATTATGAATGACCTTAAGAAAAACAAACAATCAATAAAATAATAAATAACAATTAATTAAATAATTATAAAAAAAAAAATCGGAAAGACAAAACTTAGAAAAATAAAAATTTGTGAGTAAGAAAAAGAAAAATTTGAGGTAGATCCTTGAAAAGATTCAGAAAGATTTTCCCCTCGAAAACTTTCATCAGATATAATCTTTCTTCAATTTGGAACCGTTAATACGCGTTGGCAATAATTCACCATCCAATGATTGAAGTTGGACAGAACCGTTTTCAAATACCTCAATGACCTTGTACGGCCCCATCCATTTCATATGTAACTTTCTTGGGAATTTTTGATGTCGACTGTCATATATCAAAGCATAATCATCAACCTTAAGATTAATAGTTTTGATATGAGTGTCATGCTTTTTCTTTCGCTCCTCCTGTATTTTCTCTGTAATCTCCTTTAAATTGTTTTGAGATTCGGATAGTTCTTCAATAGTCAACAAGCTTTCGTTAATACAATCGTCTTCGATTTTTTCTGCTTGTAATCGAAAAGTGGGCACACCTCAAATTCAATCAGAAGAATTGGATGCATTTCATATGTAAGGAAATAAGGAATCTGTTTCGTTGTGATCTTCTCTGTATTTCTATATGCCCAGAGCACTTAAGTTAGCTTTTGATCCCAATCTGTAGCATGTGCAATAGTAATCTTGTTAAAGATCTTGCATAGTATTCCATTAGCTCTTTCAGTTAATCCATTGGCTTTCGGATTATACAGGGTTGTCTTTTTGTGTTTGATCAGAAAATATGTCATCAGTAAACGAATTGTATTATTTAGAAAATGAGTACCATGATCACTGACTAACTCAAGAGGACACCCATAACGTGTAATTATAGATTTGAATAGAAAAGTAGCGACAGTTTTCGCATCGTTTCATTTCGTCGCTTCCGCTTCAACATTCTTCGTTGCATAATCCATTGCTACCGATATGTATCGCCATTTTGTGTGTTGAGTTACTGGCTTAATTGGTCCAACAAAGTCAATCCCCCACTTTTCAAATGGTGCAAGCGGAATGATTGGCATCAACAACCAATTCATGGATCTGTTTGGTTTACCAAATCTCTGACATGGATCACAAGATCGGATATGAATGGAAACATTCTTAAACATGGTAGGCCACCCATACTTGGTGGTCATAGTCTTAGTAACAGTGTTCTTTAAAAAAAAATGTCCACCAGCATCTTCGGAATGTAAAGCTTGAATAACCTTTGGTATATCTTCAGCTTCAAGAAACCTTCTGAACTGATGATCTGCACCAAGCTTATATAGAACATTGTTAATGATGGTATAAGGTGCAACTTAATATTAAAATATTTTCTTCTCCAAATTATATCCGTTAGAATATATCTGATCCTTAAGATAAATAATAATATTAGAATATAAAAAATTCGTGGAGGATATTTTGAACAAATTTTCATCTGGAAAGTCATCATTCAAAGGTTCTTCAATCCTTTCCATATCAAGTCGTGAAAGATAATCAGTGTTGGTATGATACTTTCTTTGACGAAGCTCGACTTGATATGTGAATTCTTGTAACAACAAAACTCATCGAGCTATTCGTCCAGATAAATCAAGTTTATTAACAAGATACTTTACAGCATAATGATCAACATGGAATATAAAAGCATATCCCAGCAAATAATGTCGAAATTTCTTTACAGTAAAAATCATTCCAAGAGCTTCTCTTTTTGTTGCCGAATAATTTTTTTCCGAGGAGCTAAGCTGATGGCTTGCATAGTATATTGGATGGTCTTTCTTTTGTTCATCCTTCTGACTCAGACAAACACCAATAGCAAGTGCTGACATGTCAACATAATAATGAAATAGTTTCGCCCAGTTGACATCTGACAAAGAAATTGGTTTCTTCTTCTTAGGAGAAGAAAGACTTTTCAGCTACTTATGATATTAATTATTGTCAGCCAATAATTGCTCAAAAGTAATAGTAGGACGAAGAGAACCAATATCCGTGACAATGTCATAGTCTTTCATCTTCGCTTTTGAGATAGGTTTGTCGATAATAGCTTCCGAAAGTTTTGTCTACGTGATTTCCATGTCCCCTTCCTCAAAGGTGACTTTCTTTTCTGCAACAGCTATCTATAACTCAAAATTAATAATTTCTTTTGCTTCTGCAGAAATATCCTTTGAGAATAACTTAGCTGCATCACGATCATAATCAGGATCAGCTTTAAGATCTTTTCTTTTGTACAGTTTAAGTCTCTCGTGGAAAAGAAACTTAGTTCTTGCATTAAAGTTCTAAGATGTGATAATGGAGGCGAGTATATCTCCAACAAGATGAAAGACTTTTGTCAGATCGATGGCATTAAGAGAAAGCTCACTTGTCCTTACACCCCCCAACAAAATGGGGTGGCCGAGAGGAAAAGAGGAGTCTTTGTGAATCTGCAAAGTCTTTAAGACTTGATGCATCTCTACCCATCACTTTCTGGGGGGAGGCCATAACTTGTGCTAATTACTTATGTAATAGGCCTCCTAGTAGTGCTATTGGTGGGATCTCACCATTTCAAGCTTTGTTTGGCAATAAGCCCAATGTAAAAGATTTTAAAGTGTTTGGATGTATATGTTATGTCCACATTCCTTTGGAAACAAGAAGGAAAAAAGATGCAACTTCCTTCAAAGGAATATTTGTAGGCTATAGTGAAAATAGCAAAAAAAATATAGGGATATTTGATCCTATTTCAAGAAAAGTAAAAGTTAGCAAGGATGTCTTATTTGGTGAATCTCAAAGTTACAAGTTGTCTCCAAATGCATCTAATCTTTTAGGTGATGAAGATCTTGCATTGAAAATGATCTTTTGGAAGATCAAAATCAAGTTCCAAAGGAGTCGAGAAGATCCACAAGGAGCAAGGCTGAGCCTTCAAGGCTCACATACTTTGAGAAAGGGAAGCAAAGGGAAGACACAACTCCTTCTATCTCTTACTCTTTTCTAACCACAATGCTTGAAGAGCCATCATGTTATGAGGATGCAAGTAGATCACAAGTCTGGAGAGGTGCAATGCAAGTAGAGTTTGATGCTTTGATAGATAATCAAACTTGGAATCTTGTACACCTTCCATATGGGAAGAAGCCACTTGCATGTAAGTGGATCTATAGATTAAAGTACAATGAAGATGGATCTATAAGTAAGTACGCTTAGAATTTGCTTTGCACAGGAACAAAAATCATGCTACACAGTAACACAGACAAAAAATCACTCCCCTCAGCAAGCTCACATAGCAACTGTACTTCTCAAAATGACATTAAATTGTACATATAGTTGTTCACTCAAGCAACCCATGCATGACCCAGGTTGTCGTTGGCGGGACGCGTGTCCCGTCGACTTGCCTCGTGGCGAGGCCAACTGATCCTTATCCACTGATAGGACCCATAGTACAGTAACACAGTGATTCTAACTTTGATTCTAACTAGTACAAAGCTAGATTGGTTGCTAAGGGGTTTCTTCAAACCAAAGGCATAGATTATGAAAAAACATTTGCTCCTGTAGCAAAGCTTGTAACCATTAGATTGATCATTTGTATTGCTACTTTAATCAAGTGGAATCTCTATCAAATGGATGCGACAAATGCTTTCTTGAATGGCTACTTGGAGGAGGAAATATACACGTTGCAACCCGAGGGCTTCATCAAGGATGGTGAGGAAGACAAGGTTTTCCACTTAAGGAAGAGCCTATATGGCTTGAAGCAAGCACCTAGAGCTTGGTACTCTAGGTTGCATGATTTTGTCTACTCTCTTGGCTTTGTGATTAGCTCTTATGAGCCTTCTTTGTATATCAAATGTAATGATGGAAAGATCATCATTTTAGTACTTTATGTTGATGATATCATATTGACAAGAGATGATGGTGAAGACATAAAAAATGTTAAAGCTTCTTTGTCTAGTGAATTCAAGATGGTAGATCTAGGACTTCTTAAGCTCATACTTGGAATAGAAGTTACTAGAGGTAGTGATTTTACTTTTATAAGTCAATCAAAGTATGCTACTTTCATTCTTGAAAGGTTTGGCATGAAAGATTGTAAGGGGATTGACACCCTTATGGAGCAAGTTTGTATAGTTACTAATGATTGTAATGAAGCATCCTTTGAGGACATCACACTCTTTAGGAAGCTAACAGGCTCCTTAATATATTTGACAATCACTAGACCATATTTGAGTTATAGTGTAAGCAAGTTAAGTCAATATATGCAAGGTCCTTTGATGCATCATTGGAAAAGTGCCAAGAGAGTGCTTAGATATGTCTCTTCTACTAGATTTTTTGGCATTCTCTATCAAGGATCTAACTTGTACTTGAGGGCATTTTCAGATTCAGATTTTGCAAGAGACAAGATGGATGGAAGATCCATAAGTGCATTGGTCACTTTTCTTTGTGGAGGAGTGATATCTTGGCTTTCCAAAAAGCAAGATACAATTTCTCTTTACTCTTGTAAAGTCGAGTACAAGACATTGACTTCAACAACCAAAGAACTCATATGGCTAAGAAGACTTTTGGTGGAAGTTCAAGTGCTAAAGGCCGAGGAGATCCCTTGCATCTATTGTGACAATCAAGCTTCTCAACAAACTGCTACCAATCCGATCTTCCATGCTAGAATAAAGCATATTGAGATAGCTCATCACTTTGTGAGGGAGAAGGTGCAATCCAAGGAGGTTCAACTTCATCATGTGCCATCATTCGAGTGCATAACTGATATCTTAACCAAACCTTTGGCTAAAGATTCATTTTTCAAGAACGTAGATGAATGCTTGTTGTGATTGAATGCCCTTTCATTGTTGTTTGATCGCGCTTGTTTACTCACTCTGATCAAAACATGGACGTCTACAACTCCTCAGTTTCTGATCAAGCGATAGCTGTCTTTGACACCTGAGAAACTCGCGATATCCGAACTGGTCCTCCATTTATTTCAGAACTATATTTCACGTTGAATCTAATTTCAGTAGTACCACACATACAAACCATCTCTAATCTCTTCAATGGACTGTACTCTTGTTTTAGAGTATGAATAAGTTTTTAAGATCTTGTTGGGCAATCAGAACACATAAAGCTGTGATTATTCTAAGCATAAGCTGTCTATTAGACTGTTATTGCACCTAGCAGCCGATTAGAACGGGAGAGTTGTTCCACAATATTCTTGCTCTCTTCTCCGTTCTCGTTCTTCCTATCTCCCTTGCCCCATTAGGTAACATTCCAAGTGTTGTTCTTTAGCAGCAAGTTGTACTCCTTGTCCATAACTTCCTTCTAGAGACCTGAATCGGTCTGTGACATTGCTTCTTCAACTATGGTTGGCTCTTGTATAGAATAGTGAGCAAATTCATCAGTGAATCGAATAGGCTGAATCTTTTGGGAGGAGCTTTTGGAAGTGAAATTTGACTTTGTGTCAGCTATATCGGCTGCTCCTGAGTTGCAGATTCTTCATCTTCCTTTGAATCTAATTGTATTGCTAGCTACTTGAGGAATGAAAATGGTGTTTCGATATACATCAGTTGTCGGGGCAACGGGGCAGAGTCGATAAACTAGATCTGATTCTTGCCCTTCAAATTAATGAACTAATTCTCAATAAAAGTCACATCCTTGCTTAAAAATTTTATAGGTTGCAATATAGTACAAATACATACCATTTGAAGAAGAATAGCCAACAAAAATAGTTTTGATTAAATGCTCATCTAATTTATTTCTTGTGTCCTTTGGGACATGAATGCTTTAATGAAGGTTTGGATTCAATCCAAACGTCATAATGAGTTTTGCTGTTAGGTAGGCCTTTAGTTATACATTGGTTCCGCACATACGCTGCTGTCAATACAACATGTTGCCAAAATGATTTGGGCAACGAAGCTCGAGTGATCAATCATGCATTTGGTAAACTCAACTATGGTCATGTTCTTCCTTCGGCTAGTCCATTCAACTGTGGAGAATAAAAAACAAAAAATTGATGTTCAATACCAATCGTCGAATAGTACTCCTTAAATGCATCTGAGATGTATTCACCACCATTGTCACTCGCCTATCTACAACTTTTCATGCTATTTGTACTTTTTGAAGAACTGTAAAGCTTTAAATTTGTGCTTCATAAAATATACAACAGTTCTTTTAGAATTGTCATCGATGAATGTGATAAAAAAATTTGCACCAAGTAATGATGGTGTCTACATTGGACCACATATATCAGTATGAACGACGTCTAACAAATCTTTATATATATGTTCTTCATTCGACTTAAATGGCTTTCTAGTCTATTTTCCTATGATACAACTTTGGCAGACAGGAGAGTTCGATAGTCAAAATCAAGAGCTAAAGAATGCTTAGACATGTTAAGAATTGATATATGATTAAGTGGCCGTCTATAAAAATTTGTGGTTCAGATTAAAAAAGGAATTGTTTACTAAGACGCCAGGCTGACATCTGCACCGCGCATAAGGTTGCCCAGGCGCCCATCTTTTTGCTTGTACAATCAAGCTTTGTTTTAAGGTGGTCATTCCCAAGAGGTCAAAACATTCATGTATAATGGTTTGTATTTGTGAACTGAGAATAACCGACAGGTTTGGTCTCTATGAAATCCGTCGTCTTTTGTCGTAAATTGTATTATCATTTTTTTGTAACATCCAATTGTGACAAATCGAAGCAAAGTTCCAATTGTGTCCATGCTAAAGTTATTGTGTGTATAGAATCTACTGACAGGACTACTGCAACATGATATCTAGCGTACTGAGCATGCTCTTTAAATGTCTTGATTTTCCTATTTTGTGCCACTGTAGAAAGCTAGGGAGCGAAGTCATTTCTGTTTGCTGCATTACACTGATAAATCCTTGCTGCTTTCAAACATAAACATGGCTCGAATAAAGGTGGACAATGTACAATCTGCGATCTGTTGGCCTGTTAGGAATAATGTTTTAGTAGTTCATGGGATTTAAAGTTTCTTTCACAAGATCAGTTTGGTGGTTTCCTTTCGATTTGCAGGTCTAGCGATGAGGTTTAATGCTTAACCCAACATGAAGCTCAACGTTGAAGTTTAGCGATGTGCTCTACGTTCTCTGGTGAATATTTGAGACAATAATATTATGTCATTTCCTATGCTCGTGTTAGCCGTATATGTTGACGTGAAAAAATTTCGTGTTGCAGAAATGTCAACAAGCAGGTACAATCTACATTCAGTTTGCAGAGATCCAGTTTCGCAACACAGAAACAGTGAACGACCAAAATTTTGGTTTGGTTATGTACTGCTGTGGTTCCACCTGAAGCTACGGTTGATGATGCCTCTCAACCACGAGCAACGGCGCCATCCGTGATAGAGCACGACGTTGTCACTAAGAGCCACGAAAACATCGATAGTCACGAACTATTAAGAAGACAAGTTACTGGATTCATCCAGAAGAGTGGATGTTTACATCACAAAATTGTCTGAATAATAGCTGATAAAGTAGCATCTTTCAATAGAGTAAAGTAGCCCAACGCCTACAAAAAATCAAGTTGCAGCTAAAAAGGACATTGAATTGCTCTATCGATTTTGAATATTGTTGTTATCTGTCCAATTTCTAAAAACAAGTAGCTGCAAGATTCGACAGAAACGGCCACGAAATTTCATCTTGTTTGTCCATGAACATTGATTGCGTGTAACACGAGGCTATGCCAGCCAACCATCAATTTCCTATGGTCATGCTTTGGTTTCAAGCAATACTGATTATTTACAGCAGGTTATTTTGGAAAAGGTGGCAATTGCAATTTTACCCTACTAGTGGAATGAACTATGTCTTTCACAGCACTTTTCAAAGAGAATCTGCAGCTTCAACTTGCTGTCTTGCCAAGTATTTCTCTCGGCGCTCCTTCTGTCAACATGCCAGGAATTGTGAACTTGTCAAATTTACTCTTCAAACACAAAACTAACTCCAGTGTTTCAACAGCAAGTTGCAAAACTTGAAGAACGTACATCTATTGTAATTGTGCAACCTTTATGTTAAATGCAAAAGTAATTCCATCTACAGAGTGGCTGATACAATGATGAACGTCTTTTCCAACAATCATCTTGTTGCTAAGTCAACATGAAAAAATTGCCATACCCATTCATCAATAACAAGCCCTTCAACAAAGCCTCCTTTAGGACTCTTTTCCTCTATAGGTTTCTTCCGGGCTGCCTGTGCAGCTTCAGCTTCAGCCAAACGTTTCTGCAACTTTTCCATCTCCGCCTTCAAATGACAGGAGTCCCACAAACATTACAAGTAGCACCAACAAGAAGAATCTCAATAAATACCAACAATGTTAATACAAGAAACTTTTGCAGCAAAAACTTCTCAAAGCCCCATCAAGAAAACAAGATATTAAAGTAGATCCCTTTGATGGGAAAGTTACATACTGGAGAAGAGTGTTGAGGATCTATGAACACCACCCGAAGAACTCGTTCTACCGCAACCAGCTCTCTTTGCTCCTCAAACTAGACAAGATCATTCGACAAAGAGTCAGGATGAGTCATAGCCACTAGCTTTTCAATCTTTCTTCACACTAGATAGTTGCAATTTCACACTAGATAGTTGCAATTCTCTACATCAATCAGTGTAGATGATAGAATCTATAATCAAATCAATTTTAGATAAAAAGCCTCAACAACAGACCTGAAGTCAAGCATTTGAAGGTTGCTGAGATTGTGTGCTCACAAGATTATATTTTAAAAATCTGTACCATAATATTTGCACATCATCTAAGCAGATGAACTTTTAAGAATTCCCTAATAGTTTCCTGTTACACGGAAAAACTTCACAATTTATATTTTCTTTCCTGGAAGTCAAGTTTATGCATTTGATCATATGGAGATCTCTAGATTCTTGTGACATTTTCAACTTTCATGCTTTTTGTGGATAAAGGTTCTAGTTGAATATCTGGAGCCAATTTGACACTTCTTGATTACAAGTCCACACTTTCTAATAGCTAGCCAATTCTAGTCTACCACAGTAAACAATTCCAAAATTCTAGTGCCAAATTTCAAATCCTTCTATAGCATGCATTGCTAATAAAAGAGTATTAAAGACTATGATACTATCAGATAGACAACTCACTGATCGTCATAAATAAGTTCCAGTCCAACTAATCAGTGACAAATAGTGAAGTATTGCATGGACTTACCAGTTCTGGAGTATATTCTGTTCCATCCTTTACTTTCAAGCTCACAATCTTAAACTTCTCCTTGCTCTTTTTGTGCTGCTGTGGGCGTTCAGGCTGTTCCACAAACTTGACAACTGCAAACATGCCATAATCAACTAATGAATCTGCCTCTAGCACAAAATATCCAAATCAACTTACCGCACAACCATCAAGGGAAATTGAGATATGCATTTTTCAGTACCAGTTGCATAAATTGTTTCATTTGGCTTGATAATGCCATTTGGAGGACGCATGAAACAGCTCTTTGGCGCATTGGTTTGAAACTGAAATTGACAAACCATAAAGAAAATGTTACAAGAAGCCCAAAATCTCACCTTCTGAATGATCCTTTCACTTTTTACATGGCATATCTCAACATGAGATGCTTACATAGAAGAGCCAAAATGCAAATAAAAGAGTGGAATAAAATCAATATTGCTTCATGTAATTAAAATTCAGATATTAACAAAGCTAGCGTCTGAAACACAGCTACTGAGCCCTGGTTAATACAATGATTTAAAGGGTTCTAATGACAAAAGTATTAACATTGACTTTGTAAACTCGAAGCACACTTGAAGCATGAACAACCATTAATTCAGTAGAACTGTCTAATTAATGGGTTTTCACTTACTTTAAAGGCAACATTTGATCGGCTAACATTCTTTATCTTTACTGCACTTGATACCTGCTTGCCAGGTTCATCTACAACCACCAAGATAAAAATCAAAGGGGGACGGGACTAGGCATGATAACGCCATAATGTCAAAATATGCAAATATGCAAGTGGATGAACAGTGCGTATAAATTATATTTGAGGAAAACTGTGTAGATGGAAACGGTAATGTTGCCATTGGGCAACAAACTGACGGCCACAAAGTCCACAAATTGATATGAGTAACAGATTCTTTGAAGATACAGAACAACCTGAGATTTAAGGAAGGTTACAACTTTTCTGCAATCCTGTGCTATTAGTGCTTATTTCTAGAGTGACAATGTATCTGATGAATCTCGAAAGGCACAAAGTTCTTCTGGAAATGGTTTAAGGCACGAAAGTCTTTTGATATGGGTCGAGGCTTGAAAAGGTCACTGAAACTATAAGCTGCTGAAAAATAACAAGAAAAACAAATTTAGCTCTCAACTACAAGGAAACTGAGGGACAAAAAACAACAAATTAACCAAATCTTTAATGATATTAACAGCTATAGAAAAGAAGTTCAGAGAGTTTAGTCGTCTTTTCTGCCTGCATAAAGCGTCCTTTAAGAGCAACGTCTACTTTTTGAATAAACCAAGATTGGTGTTTCCGATTTTCCAGGATCATTGGCGTCACTGGTTCTCAACTTGCTGAAGAGGACTGCTGACATCATCATTGTTAGGTGTTTTTATTACATATCACCAATACAAATAACAGAAATTGCAAATCCTCAGTATCATGGTGAGACGCGTCCTGCCACAACGATACAACTTAATCCTTGTGTAATGCGAGTTCCCTTGCCATTAAACAGCTCTCTTCTCATAGTCATTAAACCTTGAGCCTCACAACGCTATATCAAGGAAAATCTTTATTCGAGATTAATGCGTTCTCTTCACTGCCATTGAACAGCTCTTTACATAGCCATCAGCTCCAAAAAGCTCAAGAACCCTGGTATTGGTGATATTTTGTCTAGGTATTTCCCAAGAAAGATCTAAAAATGGTTGCAAAACAAAATGGCACTAAGATTTTAGTGATTCAAAATTGACAGATCATTTTCCTTCATTCACAACAGGAATATTAGGTATTTGACGAGGAGAAAACAAACGATTGACAGCTTCTAGAAAATTAAATGGCGCAAATAATTCACGAGAAGAAAACTCATGCATCGCAGGCTCTAAACTTGTTATCTTCTGGATCGTGAGTCTTCTGACGTAAGAAGTTAGTTTGACTCAAACTTAGAAGTGATTGCAACTTACATAGAAACACCAGTTTTTTTTCAGGGTCAAGGCGTAGACGGCGCTTGCTCAATAAAAATGCTTTAGCTACTGCCGACACAGTACGTAACCCCGACGGATTGTCATTGTTGTCCATCCGTTTCTGTGGATGTTGCCGGTTCACCTGCTGCTGCTGTGATTGTCGCTGCTCAGCTGCAAAAACTGGATGCTGCTCGGCTGTTATCCTTTGCCACCACCTCATTCCGTGCCTAAAGCACACAAGAAACTGACGACCTCTTCAACCAGCCGCTTCAGAGGAACTGCTGCACCTGCTGACTTAATAAGCGCTGGTCAGTGCGCCAATGTCTTTACGCTTACAGATACAAATGAAATCCCAGATCCAGTGCACGGCTTCAAGAGCACATCTGGAATTGAAGAACCGGCAGGCTGGCTTGATCGAACAAAATACACTGAAATATCACTTCCAACAGTCGCAAAACGTCTCCAAAACACCATTGATGCAACAATGCTGCGAGGTGGAAGTGCCAAACGTAAATGGATCAAACACACACGATAATAAAGCAAAACGCACATAATAAGGAAGCCAAACATACATTATAATGAAGCAAAACACATTATAACGAACATTGATGCCGAAAAACACACATTATAACGAAACAAAACATAGATTATGATGAAGCAAAACACAGACTATAATGAAGCAAAAAACACGATAACGAACACTTTTGAAGCGATGAAAGGGCATTAAAGACTATCAACAGATCAGAAAACGTGTGTACTGTAACATTATGAAGCCAGATCCAAGCCCACACGACCGCAGGCTTCACGATGCTACAACGAAGGCATCAATCCATGCCATTAGTCAATGGCGCCATCTCTCTTTCTCTCTCTCTCTCTCTCTCTCTCTCTCTCTCTCTCCTCGTCTTCTTCCATCTCTGAGCTGGAAAACCAAAGGGATCAGGCCGTGCCCCTTAATGGCACGCAATCTTTCACGCCCCTCCACTTGGATGCTGGCCACGTGTCAAACGGCCACTCGGAAGCTCCTAAGTGACTAACTATATGCCACGTGTCAAGATCTGAGAGCCCTGATGAGTATCCAACGGTGGAGGGCTTAGAATCCTGGCTCGCGTCTTAAAAACAAGTCTTCTGGTGGATCTGATCGTTTCACACTGTGCTGTACGGATTGGGTGGCACCGTGTGAAACGAGATATTATTAAGTACGTCTTTGATTCTTTATAAAGCTCACTAGTGCTCGGTAAAATCAAATCGGCAAGCTATAGGCATGGAACTCGCAAGTTTTGCAAAAATCGGCATCTTAAAAAAATGTACCACAATGTTAATACAATCATAAATACCATTTCATATGTAAAAGTTTTCAAAAAACTGAGAAGTTCTATAAAATGCGAGTTTTTTGAGGTTTTCCGAGCACGGACCCTCACCCCATTCTTGTCACTTGATCACAGCTTTTCAATGTGAAATCACATTTTACATCATGATTTGAGGAGAATCATGTTTTCATCTTGAGTTGGGGGGTTGGTCGAGTGCTTGCCAAAAACCTATAATCCCTTGAAAAAAGTCTACTGGATTTTTGATTCACTTAACTAAATTTATTTATTTTTGGGTTCTCATAACCTACATGTTTGAGAACTTATAGATTATGAGCCGATAAAATATTATTTTATAGGTTAAATAGTAATCAATTTTCTTTTGGTCTAAAATTTTAAAAATAACCATTTTGCTCTCTAGGCTTTAATACATGCCCATAACAAAGTTTTAACAAAGTGGATATCATTTTAATTCTTGTTAAATACAAAGATCATACACGTGATCCTTGATCATTATTAAATTTTAGTATATATCAAAATGTACAAATTCAACATTATGATATTGATTATTGCATTATCAAAAAAAAAATTGTGTTTTCTTGTTGTCAGTTGTTTTATAATTTTGCCTTCTAAACTCTGCATCTCACTTTTTTTGCCGGCAAAATATTACAAATTTGCATTAATGAATCATTTTGTTGACTTGATAAAGCTTTGTAAACGTAAGCTTTATATGGATCTACCTACTTTACTACACAAATTTTTTACATTTGAAAACAATAAACAAAAAAAAAATGCATTTTAAAAAAGTTGTCCATTTTTTACGAAGTTAGTTTTTGGAGAAAGATGCCGATTTCTATACTTTGTTGGCTTTCCCGAACACTGACCCAAAGCTTGAATCAATTGAAATCCTAATTGATAAAAAAAGTTTTTCGCAAGCACTAGATTGGTCCAAGGGTGATGAAGAGCTCATGCTTTCATCATCCTCTCTCCACAATCTAGGATCTTTCTCCATCACCCTTGGATCTCAAAAGCCTAAATTGTCCCCTTGGTTGGCTGAGAATGAAATCTTAGCCCACAAAAGAGAGTGCTAGCTCCAATCCCAACGGTTGTTGAGTTTGAAGCGTTGGCATGGCCTACTTGGGATATACAATAAACATATTGTGCATGATGATGCTCTTGGTACGTTAACTACCATCTACCATTGCAATAACAAATCTATCATTTTTTGCCATAATGGCTCCATTAAGTTTGCACAAGGCTCCAAATAAGAGCCGCTCCAAATGTCACCATCAAGGGCCGCCTTACTAGACTAATAAGAGGTGAGGATAGGACCCACACAATATACTCTTTCAATGTTGCTTCCAAGGTCACGTAATAGTAGGAGGCGAGGAAAGAAGACATCGACCTCTTGTACATACTTCTTAAAAAAATTAAAATACACATCAATGTGAAATCCATTGTTGCACCAATTGTAACAATCCTTTTTTTAGACACTCCTATTGAAATTCACCCCTTCTAAAAACATACATTCTTAGAGTGAAATTTGTTGTTGAATTTGTTTGCACATAGTTGTAAAAGTCATTAAGATTGACTCCTAGTGTGAAATTCAATTTAGGTCAAAATCAGCAAATTAAATTGGATAAGAATATAATTAATTTCATTGTGGCACGTGCTACGCGCTGACATATTCAATTCTTTAGCGCCCTATTTAGGCTTAACCAACATGATATATATTGTATATTTGTACATATAGAACTAGTACAAGTAATTCATGGTTACACAAAACAAAAAAGTCGATTTTGTGTTATAGTTGATTAATATCACTAATCAAGATCTACATCCTCCTCTTGGAAGTGCTTTTTGTAAGATTCTGAATGATGCATAGTTGAGTTTGGAGCATGGGCTCCTTGGCATGGCCTACTTGGAATGTACACTAAACATATTGTGCATAATGATGCTACAATATAATTAGTGAATATCATCATTTCAGTATACCCATCTCCATTGAGTTTGCACAAGGCTCTAAATGTCATCATCAAGGGGAGTGCCTCACTAGAGTTAAAATAGAGTAGCTTTGGCAATGGTATATGCGGTTCAGAAATTTTGCCATTATCTTTTGGGAAAAGTTTTTGCTTTCTTCACTGACCATGAGACACTTCTATATCTCATCAACAAGACTTGCACAACCGATCGTATTACTCGGTGGATCATATTACTACGAAAATTTGAGTTTAGGATCGTTGTTCGAAAGAGAGTCCAACATTTTTTAGCAGACCATCTATCTCGAATCCCTAACCTACTAACTCCAGATCAAGGTGTCAATGATGATTTACCTGATGATATCTTATTTCAAGTTGACTCTACACCCGTTTGGGCCAAGGACATCACAGAATATTTAACTTCAGGGCATATGGATCCATCCTCATCTAAACCCGAACAAGGTGCATTGGTCCTCCAAACCAAACCTTATACGTTAATTGCAGACCAACTTTACAAGCAAGGGTTAGATGGAATTATCCGATGTTGTCTTACTGAAGGTGAAATACCCTCTGTCATCTCCCTCACTCATGAAGGTGTTGGAGCAGGTCATTTCTCTTCCAAAATGACTGCTAAGAAAATCCTCTTGGTTGGATTTTGGTGGCCAACTCTCTTTAAGGATATGCACACCTACACTAAGGCCTATGATGTTTGTCAATGAACTGAACGATTTCAAAAGACCGACTACATGCCTTTGCACCCTGTCACAACTGATCAAGCTTTTCAAAAATGGAAAATTGATTATGCTGGACCCATTAGTCCCGCTGCTAGACACACTCAATCACAATATATCGTAGTAGCTATGGACTATTGTACCAAATGGGTTGAAGCAAGAGTCATTCGCAATGCTGACGCTCGTCCTACCACAAAATTTCTCTATGAACAGGTTATCGTTCATTTCGGATGTCCTCTAAAACTTATCAGTGATAGGGGTACACATTTTCTTAACTCTGTCATAGCATATCTACTTTGCAAATTTTTTGTGGTCCATCACAAAAGTTTATTATCCACGATGCAATGGCCGGGCGGAATCCACAAACAAAATCTTATGTGGCGTTCTCACCAAAACCGTCGTGTCCAGCCAATCTGATTGGGAACTGAAACTTCATGTTGCTCTAAGGGCTTACCGCACTACCCCGAAGTGAGCCACATCATTAACCTCTTTTCAGCTACTATATGGCCAAGAAGCCGTTATGCCTATAGAATTCCATATTCCATCTCTTCGAGTAGCCTATAATCTTGAGCTAGATAATTGACAAATCCTAGAAAACAGGTTATTTCATCTGGAACAACTATGTGAAACACGTCAGATCAGCATCCATGCTCAACAAGTCCACAAACGACGACAAAAAACATGGCATGATCGATTCTTAAAACTCAAAGAGTTTCAAATCGGAGATAAGATTCTGCTATACCAAGCCAAAGCCTTTAAAGGAAAACTCAAACTTTCTAGCCAAGGACTTTATGTCATTCAAAAGATATTTGCCTCCGGATATGTCCAACTCCAAATCCTACAAGGCGATTTGACACTGTGGTCAATGGGAGCAGACTGAGAAAGTACAATGAGCCCTATTTTTATCTTGATATGTATTAGTTGCTTTATTTTCTAAATGTTGTTCTTTAATTCTATTTATTGCCTGCTTTCCATTTCAAAAAATTTTTGCTATGTTTTTTATGTTTCAAAACATCAAGATATCATCAGATCAGACATACAATCAGTTTTTTTTTTGTGAAAACCACAAGAATCATTCTTTTCAGAGAATTTTTCTCACAACCACATTAGATAGAATTCGTCCAACTCCTTTTTTAGTATGCACTTTTTTTTTTTACCTCCACGAATTCTGTCTTAAAGATCAACTTTTCAAAAATAAAAAAAATTCATTTTTTGCATCAAATCCTCACTAACAGAATTTGTAGATAATTCACTGAGCCTCAAAATCATCTCCATGATTTCTCTGTCCTCTTTGCGAATTCTGATCAGACCAATTTTTGTACTGTCAGCCATTTTTACTCATTTTTGTACAAAAAATCACTTATAGGAATTCGTCAGCCCTCAGAACAGTACCTCGAAATTCACGAACCTCACTAGGAAATCATGAGCACTGAGGACGAATCTAGGAGAAATTGTGAATTCCTTTCAAAAAAAAGTCTATATATAGGCCTCCACCATCCTCTCCATGAGTTCATTCTAGATTCTTGCTCCCGAGTTTATGCTGAAATTTTTCAAAATTTTCAAAATTTCTAGATTAATCTAGAATCATTGCTATCATGCTTCTCACGACTATCACTCTCCCTCCATCGTCGCAAGACCCCTAAGCCTTTATGCTGAGCAACTTATCCTAGCCAAAGATATTTTTACCAACCTTGGCTTTGATCTAACATACTGATCAACAGACTTATGCAGATCTGTTGATTTACTAGAATTAGTAACTGAGTGAATTGAAGCTTTTGACTCATCACTCAATGATTCAACTTGTTCAAAAGAACAATGTTGTAATTGTGCAGAGCCTATATCTTTAGAGGAGGACGAGGTCAAAAGATTTGACACAAGTTGAGTTACAGACATCATTTCTTGAAAAGTACTTGCATGAGGAATTTCAAAAGATAAATGGGTAAATGATAATGATGCCACATCATTTATGAAAACATGTTGAGAATCAGAAGTGGCTTTATAAAAAAAGCTTTCATTGGGAATATCAGATGAAGATGATGCACTTGTTGTAACGTATTGAGTTCCAACTACTGGAATAGAAGAGGTAGAACTACTTGACATCGTAACCTTAAAAATAATTCTAACTATGTACTTATGTTAAGCATAGACCCGTTAAAATAGTTAACACATAAAACTAAACATGCTCTCCAAACTTGACTACAACCTATGCTGGTCATAGAACAAATAAAAAGCTATGCAAACCTCAATAGATGTAAACAAGAAAAACAACCAAATGCAAATGAGCAACAAGCCTAGAAAGTAACTGGTTAATTGAAATTTCCAGCGGTTACCATGCCTCAAATATTGTTTGGCAGCATCCTTAGGGTTAAGGGTGACCCAAGAGTAGGTTTAGGGTTAGGTTTAGATTTGGACGGTCCCGACTCAGGCTCGAGGTCAGCGTGAGGTGAGGTGAGTCGCGGCAACTCGATCTTGATGCAAGCTCGAGGTCAGCGAGATGTGAGTTGAGTCTCATGCTCCAAATCGGCGTGAGGCGAGGGTCTGAAAAAAATAATTATTTCAGGACCGTAATCCAAGCATAACTCACCTCATCTGCGAATTCAGAAGCACATGCTGCCAGAGCTCTCGCTGCGACAAAGTCACGGATTTCTATAGTATATTGCATACGTTCTCGCTCACATATTTTTTGACGGTAAGATTATTGTCATTTTTTAACTTTGTTCTATGCTTAGCATGGGTACTAAGTTATTGCATTACTAAATATTCAGGTTTTAGCTAGTGGACATCTTCTTATCACTTGGGTGACCTATGCTCAGCATAGGTGGCTGCACGAGTCCTCTCCTCTAATCTATGTTGAGCATAGGTTGTGTCCGGGTCCTAAGTAACAACCTATGCTCAGCATAGGAAGCCGGCGGGATGTTTCTATTCTTCCCACGTTTTGACCTATGCTGAGCATAGGTTGCATCTGTGGTCCTCTTCTAACTTATGCTCAACATAAGTCATCACTCGCGTGCTCTAGTCCCACCTATGCTCAACATAGGATGTCTTCGCATGCTGCTTGCTAACCTATGCTTAGCATAGGTTAGAAGAGGACTAGAGATGCAACCTATGCTCAGCATAGGTTGATAGGTGATAAGAATAGAAACATCACGCCGAAAAATGCTTGTCTATTTAAAGTTTTCGGTATTTTCATTAAGGTAATGTTTGAAATTTTTCTAAAGAATCTTTTTCTCTGTAGATTCTCAACTGTCTCTCATAATTTTCAAAATGTCGAGGATTTCTTTTAAAATTTCGAGTAAACCTCAAGATATTTCACTGAAAGATAAGAAAAAATTCTTGTACTACTTCACCAGAGGGGTCAACAACACAAAGTTGTCTGAGCTTTTTATTCATTTAGCTGAGAAGCCTGGTAGCTAGGGAGACTCATAGTTCAAAATTCAAGAAAGATTGATTGTTGATCAACTAGATGAGGATGAGGAAGAAGGTTTTGTGAACGTGCTTGTAAAGGAGATGGATAAGTCTCGTTCTATTTTCATTTTGAGCGAGACTATGATAAAGATTCGACTTTGCCAGGACGAGGCCAAAAGCCTATTTTGATAAAGCTCTAGTTACTTTGGTGTGTAATTATAAAACATATTTATATTCATGTATGTCTACATTTGTTCCATGCTTAGCATAGTGGTTACTAAATATAAAATTCTATGAACTTTTAAGTAAAAAACCTTTTTGTAAATTGAGTTGTCATGTGTTGTGAGCATAGCTAGTCTTTACTCATTATATTTTAAACTTGTTATTTGTTTTTGTCTAGAGCATGAAGCAATGCTTAAAAATGGTTCTAGCTGCTATTGTTGAGGGGAAAGATCCAGTCTACTCATTACGGAGTTCAAAAGGTGTATCTATTGGACCTCGCAAGCCTGCTTCTACCACTGCTCAAGTCACAAGGCCAGCCTCTGAAAATGTTGAGGATGATACTGTAGTTGTCCCTCATCCCAAAAAAAAAGATCTCATAATATTTCTGAGTCCTCTCACTATACCCAAGTCACGCCCAAAGACCATGGCTACACATCGCCACAAGTCCATTCCATCTACTGAAAACAAGAAAGCCGCGACCGAACCATCGATGTCTTTACTTGGTGCCTCCATCCACCCCTTACAAGATAGCATTGAGCTTGCTAAATTAAGGGAAGATATTCATAAAACAAAAAAAATTAAAGAAACAACTTTGATTTTAGATATAAATCAGTGTGATAGACCACTTGTAGATCCAATAACAGGAGACAGGCCAATGGAAGTAAGAGAACCAAATGAAACACACGTACATAACTTAAAAACAAAAATTTTGATTTTTCTTTGCTCTGATACCAATATAAGGGAAGTTCCCTAAGATCCTGCTTACAAGACAAAACACAATGGAAAATAGACTATGGAGCAACTACCCAACCAATTAGAAGCAACCAATCAACTCTAGAAGCTTCACCCCCAAGCTAAGGAATAAGAAGCATGAAGGTAGAGTGAAACCCTGGCAATGAATCAATGACCACAATGAGGAGTAGGACGAGTTTGGCCTCAATATATAGAGCTGAAAGCAACCTGGGCACATAGCCATGCATAGCCCTAAGTTTTCTATACATAGATTCACCTAGAATAGAGTCCTAAGCATGGACCAACTATTCATAGAATTGCTAGTGATAACTCTACACGTGCATGCATTGTCTCATACCTTGTCTAAACTTCATTTAGTGTGTTCTGGGCCTCACAAGGATATTAGCTACTTTCGGGTCACATCCAGTATGACGTGGCATAACTAACAACTTAATTTATTGGAGTACCGTGTATCCAATACTAGGAGTATACTGAATCCTACTTACTGGTCATGGACATAACACTCACTATGACCCAATACATAAACACATTCTTTATCTAACAGATTCCTCCAGAACCCACATATGTTACTCACATATCTCACTGAGATCTTGTAACTCAGCTACAAAAGATTTTCTATTTCTCATGAGTAAATAACATATCCGAAAAATCTCTGAGACGAATAACATTCACTCTCAACAGTTTTCCAATCCAACTTACCTCTAATTACATAATTTCTTCCACTCAAACAACCCCTCTTTGATCCTAGTACTAAACTATGATTAGGTTGATCCAATACAAAACTCTCAGACTTAAATTTTGATCAAACTTACTTCTATTCCAATCAAAATGGAATTAGTAACCTTTGACCTTTTACTTTGTTACTTATAGATAATGATTCAAATTTCAAACATGTTTCCGTTCCAGATTGTCCACACAATCCCTCGAGTATTTCTCTTATTCGAAAAATTCCAAATAAGTATCTTATTCTGAATCTATCCGCAATTACTTTCGGAAAAAATTTCATTTCTATATCACAATTGGTTCTCTTCCGAAAACTATGCAACCAACAGATCCCCAAATAAATTTTATCCCACCACTTCACCCCTCCTTTTAAAGAAATTAGAAATTTCAATAAAAATACCTAGAAAAATGATATATGAAAATATCTAAATCCAAGAAAAGTCAGTAATAAGTGCTTCCACAAAAGGATTCACTCTATTACAAACATGACTTTTCCTTCAAATATTTTTAACCTGAGTGACAGAACTATCATTCACCTGAAATCCATTTATGCAACAAAGATATTCAAGGTTTAAAATATTGAACCACTTTGACTTTAGAATTTATCTAACTTCCAAGTCTATTCACAAGTAGTAATTTTTACGACATAACAGTCTTTTAAAAGAATAACTTCATGTTGGAAAGAATCATATAAACTAGTTTGATGTCTTATATTCGAGAAATTATAAGAAGTAAAAGATTAATTAAAAAAACGAGAAATACTTTTGAGGGCCTCTGATTTTGTAAATAATGAGATACCACATTGGGATCTAGATTAAATCTCAAAATTTTCCAAAATACCCCACATTTGATCAAACAATTTTATTTTTCCCATGTCGCGACTAGGTACTAAAACACACCATTGATCATCAGATCTTTACAGTCCTAGAATTCTCTTTCCAAAATTACTAGTGTCCCATACCATCAGCTTTTCCTTCCAGAAAACCCTTAGCTGCCTTATCTGATATTCTAGAGATCCATTGATCATTTAGTTATTCTATAATCCATATAAGAAAATTATCTCTTGTTCCCTAAACTGGAGAATCCATTTATTTGGATGATTGGCATGCCTATCAGATGGATACCACAAATCTACATCTGATCCAATGATCTAAATAGAAGAACTAACATGGTTCAATATTACATTCTGATTCTTTCTAGTTATTGATAAGCTTCGAATCCCCTTGGATCCAAGAGCATTAACTCTAGGGACAAGCTTCTATCAATTAGATCCAATGTAATCCATGCATCAGATTCCTCTTTTAACATCACAATTGACATCCAAAATTGCGGATAACTCAATAGTTACAAAGATATAAGTTATAAATTAAACTAAATGGATTCTATCTAGGAAATTAATATCTGGTATTAAGCAATTATTTACTGGGATAACCAAAGTCCTAACTGCAAAATACATTTCCCGATCACACTTACTACCACTGATGTCCACTCTTCTTCCCTTCTTAGAATTTTTAGTTCCCTAAAAATCTATTCCAGCTAAGGTACTAAGAAGACATAACGACATTAGTAAATGTTTAAAATTAATTACTACAGGAAAAAGTCTGAAACAATTTCATTTCTATCCTATACTTGGGCTGAATCACCGATATACAAAAATCTACTCGTATAAAAACAGACCTAGTCTGATCCTTTGCATATCATTCACCATAGGATTTAACTGGAAATGAAATCGGTTTTATACTTTTGAGAAGTTCCTATCAATTACAAATTCTCCAATAAAATTGGATTGTTCCTTTTTTATTGACTGGTTTGGCATTACTCTGTCATTATTAACAAACTTTCCAAACTTAAAATACGAAATTACATGAATGAAAATCCTACCAATAGGATTTCAGAACCTCTTAAACTGTATCCAAACAAGATTCCACTGATCGGATAAAGAGTTCTATCATCACTCAGATTTTCTAGCCATTTCATATTGTTTGACGGTTTTAAAATCAATTTTGATGAGTATCTTGCACAAACATTAGCTTGTCCCATTTCAAATTTTAACCAAACTTGAAATTCAATAAAAAAGAAAAAACTAATTTTAACTTTTAATCTGGGAAGAACTTAGCTTCCAAAGTTTAGTCACCACCAAACACAGTACCAGAAAAACTAAATTTTCTTTCATTGGGTACCGTTTTATAAAGATAACCCATAAGGAACGAATATCTTGTTGTTATCCTTAATCTATGAACCAATTCATAGACAACATGTTAGGATAGCAAAATTTATATCATCCTACCCAATCTTAGTTATGGCCCAGAGAATCAATGATTCATTCTCCCTCATCGATTTAGTCAGATTCTTGAATATCGTCCTCTTGAATCGATATAGGTTTTAGACCTGGTTACCAACTAGTAGATCTAGCAATTTTCCATGTAGTTACCGGAAGAGTAGCCCAATGACGAAAAAATCCGATTCCATCAAAAGCTCCCCTCACATGCAAAACAAGCCAAAATCTACCCAAAACCCACAAGGGTCATTTAAGTAACAAAACTCGATGCATCACATGCAACTTTTTGGTCCACAGCCTTCTTCATGAAAGGGTCCCCTAATGAAACTACTAAGGCCCACAAAATTCCAAATAGGGTTTTCACAATAAATCTGGCGGCTATAGCCGTGATGTTTGCTTGGCCTCCTCCCACAGCAAACACGAAATGGCTGTTCGGGTTCCTCCTTCCCTACAACCACCTACAACAGGCCTTCAATGGAGCTGTTATGCAAGCAGGTAGGCTACCAATGAGCTCCATAGCCATCGCATGAGATCGTTGTCAGAAATGGTGAACTCTTGCAACTTTGCCGCAATTCGAAAGTCAACGAACCTTGACTCGAAGGTCGAACGATTCGCGTGCCTCCAGAAAGAACGAAGGATGAACGATTCGCAAATCATTCGCGAAAGTCAAACCAGCTTGCAGGATCGCTAGACCGCAAAGCATTGCAGGACCGCAAGAAACCGCAAGGCAACGCAAAACGAAAGAAACGAAAGGAAATCTTAAACGCTGCCAGCTGGCAGCTCAACGGGCTTGGAGTCTTAGACTTCACGCCCAGCTGAAACGAAGAGTAACAGATTAGTTGATTAGCGTTAACTACTCTTGTAATTCTCTGTTTTAATTATCTTGTAAACTCCACACAGTGGAGATATAAACTACTTGTCTGGATCAAGACAACATAGCGAAACATAGCAAGACACAGAGAGTGTGCGTGTGTAGAGCAAAAAAAGACTAGAAACAAAATAGTTGTGCATGAAAGTCTGCCAACGAGCAGAACACAACGAAAGAGCAGAGCGTCAGGCTGCCAACGAGTGAGACACTGACGATCTCGCTTTGAAAACTAAACTGATAATTTGATTGCTCTATTTTTGTGCATCTCTTTGTCTTTTCGCTGTCTCGATTGCTGGAATGAAATGTGTTTTGTGATATGTAGTCGCGTGTCCCTGTGAGCTTCCGCACAAAAGAAAAATCAAAAGAAAGAAAATTGTTCGCAACAACGAAACGAGATTGTTCGCGACAATCGTGCTGCTCACAGAAGAACTATGCAAGGGTGCTTCTCCAACGAGTTCATCAAAGGCAAAAAGTTCATGCCTAACTCATCCGATTCCACAGTGCTCAAGTTCCCATCCAATGAGGTCTGCTCAACGACTCACATAATCATTTCCATTTGCACTGGACAGAAGAAATACCCTGTCTACTCCAAAAATTAGATTTGTACTTCACTTTCTGCTTCCAACAATTTGAGTTTTATAGAAACAAAGAAGCTCACATCGACTTTTTTCTGGGAGTAACTATTCCAAGAAAACGATAAGGAATGGTATACCACTGTCGTACAACTTTGGCGAAGGAATGCATTTCAGAACGTAGACAAGAATCGAAGTCAAATCCAGTTCGTCTACCGTTTGCTTCACATTTCAAGAGCCTGACTGCAAGGTTTCAGCGACCAAAGCCTCATCAAGGACATTGCCTACACAATGTCCTACAAGATTCTATCTAAAAGCTTTTACTTCAGGGGTTTGCCTACTCCAAAATCCTAATACAGGTTTCATTCAAGACAAGAAATAAAAAATCACTCATTATTACTAGGGAGTAAACAAATTTCAGGGAGGTATTCCCCTACACAAATAATCATAGCTTTCAGTCCATTCCACACTAAAGAATTAGGATAGCTGCAATTTCAGCTTATGTTCCACATGCAGATTCAGAGGAGGATTTACATAGAAGAAAAAAAACTTCTAATCCTCAGCATGCTATCTAGGAAATCATATTTCTTGATGAACATAAGTCAGAACCAAATTCAAAACATTATATTCATATCCATATATCTCCATCCATAAGTGCAACAGAATTCAGCAATGAAACTTGCAGCCAAATCTACCATAGTAGATCATTCTATATCAATGGAAAGCTTTCTCAAGAAACATGGAATTAATAATGAATTCACATAAATCTCAGCATCTAATATCAAAACTACATGTGTAGAAGAGCACTCTACCACTATATTTGACAAGTATGCTACAACCCGAAACTAGTGAATCCAACACCAAACTCCCTTGACTAAACCAGCACTCCAAACCGGGATGTAACTCCAAGTGCTTCCATCTTCCAAACCCGAGGTAGAGCTTGTCTCCATCCATCCATGACCGCATCTTAGCCGGGCTCTGATACCAATGTAAGGACCCCAAAGGATTGCCCCTAAGATGAGAATAGGAGAACACAATAAGAGAGACAATGGAGCCAAACCTCCCAACCAATCCTAGATCAAACCTGGATCTAGCCCCCAAGCCATGCCATGTGAAGCAAGAGAAGAAGAGAAAAACTGGTGACCTAAATCCAATATGTCGACGGGAGAATCCCCATCTCATTATATAAAGAGTAGATTCATGTGCATGAAACCATGCAATCCCCATGCAGGTCAACTATAAATAGATCACATCTCTTCATGCAGTCCTCCTACCTATATCCATCACACAGACATGCAATACTCCATATGTCTCAGTTAGAGTGTCTGGGTCCTCTCAAGGTTATTAGTCACCAACTGACCTTGACATGGAATTAAATCATGGCATGACCAACAATCTCGAATACCGGAGGGCCGGTCTACCATATTAGGACTATTCCGGGTCCTTAACCAAATATGGCCATAACAGCTGTTTGAAGAAGGAGACTGATTTCCCAATACTTGTGCTTACCTTTTATGAAGGATCTTCATCGTGATTGGGGTACTTTTTCTAATTGTCTCTCTTTGGATTGCCCATCTACTTTCTTAGCCTTGTCATTGTCATCTTTGGTTTTGTGACCTTGGCTATCGATCTTGTTGATGGTGTTGTTGGCAATGTGGCTGCTCCAGTGGATGCCTGCATATCCACTCTCCCCCCCAAAAAAAAAAATCTGTTGGTGAGGATGTTGTTATCTGTAACTTGCATGCTCAAGGTTGGATCGGCGATTGGAACACGCAGTTAAAAACACGTTGAACATGTGACTAGACTCAAGATTGGACAAATTTTAACTAAATTTGTTTCGATCTTGCTATAGTTGACTCAAAAATTAATATGGCAATGAGATCAAAAAATCAACTATGAGATTCATAAATGAACCTTTGTTTAGATTTCCTATTTCTCAGAGTGGTTTCGTGATATGCAAGTAGTGGAAATCTCATCAGAAAGTGAAAAGACATATAGATTTGAGATTGCAGGAGTGCAGTAAAAAAGTCAATTCCCTGGAGAGGGTGCTCTTGTCTGGGAATAGTAGCAGATGACAGAGTATCGGTTTCATGTATGCCTTGCAATAACTCATTTCATATAACATCTATGTTTAAATATTGATCTAGTAAATGGCATAGTGATGTAGAAGTTCACAAGGAACTTCTTGATTGAGCAGCAGGTTTAACTATTGGTTGCGATGGTGCTCGTGTGGTGTTGTTTTGAGGATCCTATCGTGATTCATAACTGACATGGCGGGCAGGTAGGATCTTACTTGGTTGTTTCGGACAGCCTTTGAAATTGTGTTTTTTGACACAGTCGGGACACTTGGCATGGTACTTGGTCTTGATTGGACAATCAACCATGAAGTGGCCGGTTTCACCACAGATAAAACATCTGTTGTTCAATGGCCCTTGCATAATGGCATAGCCATCTTGTATGGCTAGTGGTTCTAGATATTCTGGTGAATATTCATGATAATGCGAGGAATTTTCAGATTACAATGGGTGTTCTTCATATCGTTCGATGGCATGTGCTTGGATAGGCTGAGATGAAGGACAAGCATCAACAGGATGCGTAGCCCGGCAATGTGGGAACCATATGGGTCTGCGTCTATAAGGTACCTGTGCAAAGTTTGGCTGACCAAGCATACTACGTTGGATAGACTTCAAAGTAGTTTGAAACTCATTGGTGGATTTCTCCATTTGTAGTTGATGTTGCTGATTAAGCAACTCCAGCTGTGATTTCCAAAGATAATCTCGGGTGTCCTCGATCGGCTTCGACTCATGGACAGAAGCACGAGGTGCTTTCTTTTCCCTAGGTTCGTCAACATCTGATCCTTCATCTTCTTCTTTGATGGCATCAGACATAGCTAAGTTGAGGCTCGTATATTCATCATTGGATCTAAGTTCGCGTCTAATCCATCTTGGAAGTCCCCGACTAAGAACCAGATGATGAGCAACTGTTCAGAGGAATGTTCTTGTACTTGACTTTTTAAGCATTTGAATCGCTCGATATAGTCTCGTACACGTTCATTTTTTGTCATCTTGATGTTACTCAATTTGACAAAAGGACTCTTTTAGATTAGACCAGTTTGTCTTATCTTCACAATCGAGGTTAAAAAACCAGTCACATGCATTAGCAATCATGGTCATGGAAAATAGTTGGACCCTAGTGTCGGGAGATGTTTTGCCGTAAACGTCACACACATTCTCAAAGATTTGCAAGAATCTTTGAGGGTCCGAAACTTGGGTAGATCCAACTTGGATGTTCTCTTCTCAAGATGAGCTCCGTGAGTGGTAGAAGCTCCATTCAGGTGTGTTCTGGCATTTGATGTTTCAACACCATGAACATGGGCTCGTGCTCGTTAAGACTCGGCTCTATCAGGCTCTTGTCCTTCGAATGGGTTTGTGGATGGCTCGTGTATTTGGGACCGCATTCGATAGAACCTATGACGTCTGATTTGTTCACATGTAGGAGACCTTATTTTGTATGGATAATCTTCTAGGATTTCAGGATCAGTATGTTGGTCCATTGTGTATTGTCGTGTATTTTTTTGTTTTGTATGGGTTTTTAGATTTTTTTAAGGTTTTTGATTTTTTTTTTTTTGAAAAAATATTTTTTTGGCTAGTAGGGAAGGTAAGGGAGAGACTTAGTATCAAAAGGGCTTTCTATTGGTATAAATTTATTTTTGGAAAAAAAAATTTATGCATATGTTTTTTTTTTTTTTTGCTAGGCTTTGGAAAGAATGTGGTTCGGTCAAAATTTGAATCAGAGGTCCCGGTTGAAAATTATGTGATATGGCCTAGATTCGGCCCGGTTGAGAGGGAGTTGAGGTGACGCGGTCGAGATTTTTAAAATTTATTTTGGACGCGGTCGAGATTTGACGCCTTTTCGACTCGATCGAGATTGAGGCCAAAAACGACTCAGTCAAGATTTGACCTCGCACCCACGGTCGAGATCATGACCAGAACCTGCGGTCGAGATTGTGACCAGAACCCACGGTCGAGATCGTGACCAGAACCCATGGTTGAGATCTGAACGAAGGGGCTCGGCTAAGATGCCAACGGAGGGGCTTGGCTGAGATACCAACGGAGGGGCTCAGCTGAGACATTAACGGAGGACTCGGCTGGGAGAGAAGGATGACGCGGTTGAGATGGGAGAGAAGGAGGACGTGAGTGATATGGGAGAGAAGGAGGATGTAGGGTTGTGTGTAGGAGATGGAGAGCTTTGTGCAGGGATGCAGGTGGTGTGCAGGGATGCAACTGAGATTCGCGGATTGCAAGTCTTGTGGGGCGGTGATCAGATTTAAAAAGTATGACGTTTTGATAGATCTGATTAGTGGAAGTGCTACAGCAAGTTACGGATGTAAAATGTGGGTTGTGCAAGTGGCAACAGGCCAAATGGCTTTTTCTTTTGCTTACAAGTTATGTTTGTGCTCTTCCTGTCAGCAGAAACTATGGGCACTTGTTTTAAGATTATCTTTCTTGTTTCAGAGCCCAAGCTCAGGCAAAGGAGAGTAGTTATCGTTGTAGTTAATGTCCTGTCTATCAGAGGACACTCGGATTGGTCACTCTTGCACTAGAATCACATGCATCAAACCAAAACATGCAGGTCAGGCATTCAACCAAGAAATTAGCATGAATAATGGCTGTAATGCCATGAAATCCTATTTTAATGCTGCGAAACAAAATTGAATCAGATCCTAAACTATACTGCACTTGCATTAATCCACAAAACTGAAACAAGGAACTAATCTAACAACATTTTAGAAGTTTAAGAATAAAGGAACACACATTTCTTGATTCTTGGACACCCCAAGAACAATAAAAAAACAAGGTTGTAAGAGGATATGCAAGAACTACATCACAAACCCAGCCTATTTAGTTTACCTAAATGTTGATTCCTACATTAAGCCACAAGCAAGAAAGAAAATCTAATCCACTCTAGGAAAGCAAGAAAACTAATCCACTCTACTATCCACAACCACACACAAAGGATGGAAGGGCATGATCATAAGAGAATGACTCAAGAAAACAATCATGATCAAGGAGCTCAAAGGATGCACCAAACTCGTGGAGGCTCTTCTCATTTGGACATGGACTAGATGCATTACACAAAAAGCTTCTCTGCTCAAAGTGGGAGTCTCTTAAATAAGCAAGAGAGCTCCTTAGGTGGCATCCTAGTGGCATTTTCACATTACACAAATTACAAGTGGAATTATGCTCTCCACTGGAGGTCACCATCAAAAGGTGGCTCACTCTACTTTCTTTAATAGGGGTCTACTTGCATTTATTACTTTGCCTAGAAATACTAGTTCCTACATGGTCATTCCATCTTTCGGGATTCACCATGAGGCTTACACAGTTTCTACTTGACAATATTAACTAGTATTCCTCAGCTCTCATACTCGGCTCTCAGTCTACGTTTGTCTCGTCTTCTCAGAGACTTCCTCAGTCTAAGATGAGAGGTGCTCTTGAGTTGCTCTGGTCGAGTATCTTGGAGATTCGTCAAAATTAGCCAACAGGGTCTCTGAGGCCGCCCTTGCTGCGATAAGCATTGTTTCTAGTCCTCATCCTGTACCTTCTCACAAATAGATGAATGCCTCCATAAGGCCTTTTGTTGATATTTAGATCAACCAATACCTCACAAATGATGGCTATCTCATTGAAGCCATTTGTGATCCTACCTTACAGGCCGCCGCCCACCTACTAAACAACTTCCTAAAAGTTGGGAGCCTCATAAAAGAGAGAATCTCCTCATAGATCTTCCACACTGTGTAGTAGAGTCTAACTATGAGTTAGACAAGGGAACCGTCCAACCTTATGACTGGTACAAGGTGATCTTCGGAGAACTAAAGAGAGCCATTAAGAGTAACACGAAGAAGTAGTTTGATGTTGGCTGTCTTTTGTCCTCCCTAGCCTCCTCGTATTTATAAAATAAGGTTCATGAATTTTGTGCTAAATCCGTGTTAGCCATTTATGAGCTAGCACCAGCTGAATCATCCCACCAGACATCCACTTCCCAAAGTCGCCAACGGGTATGTAGCGAGATTGTTTTACCCCACTCACCTCCCGCATCACGTCGTCAAATTCAGCCACCAACTTCAACTGTGCCACCCCTTCTCATCGCTACCCGCACTAAACTTTCTAATACCACATCCTCTGTTACCACCTTTGCCACTAACTCCGATCACAGTTGCCCAAGATGCCTCACCCTCACACACTTCGACTACGACCCATCAACCCAACGCTTCATGGAATTTTTTGATGATTCCGATCCTTTAGGGGCTGATGAACAATTCATCATGCCTCTGAGCCCTTAGCCTTTAAATTCCAACTCCCCCCGAATGGGATTTGATTAATTTTCGTGATGCACCCCAGAATCTAAATACTACACCCTTATCACATCAGGTCCAACAGTCATCACTTACATACCAAGCACCAGATACCCTCACAATCCAGTCTGTGGTCAAATAGTGGCAATTCAACGCACAAGTCCCCAAAAGATTTGAAGATGAAGATCAATTTGAAAAAAAAGATCTTCAAGCCAATCTTCAGGCCAAATCAGTTCAACCTGCAACATCTGTACCCCCTGCTATTCAACCGACCATGCCGTTAGTAGCATTGAATTCGGGTGACATCCTAGGGATTCATACACACCTAGGGCGAATGATCTAGAACATTTTAGAAGGGAAATCCATGATGGGGAAAAGAATTGTAGATCTTGGCTCCGATAATACTTTGCTAAGTCAAAAGCTTATACAGATCAATCGGGAGCTGAAGATCATAAAACAACATGAAGAGAAATCTGAAGTAGAGGTAAAAAAGGCAAAGAAGCAAGAAGACGCATTGGAAACTTATGTCAGTGAGCTCTAGAATGCCCTAATCAATGCTCAGGATCAAGTTGGAAAAGTCATCCAAGATGCCAAGCAGCAGGTCGTCCTCTTGTAGGGACAATTGGACATGGCCCAGTTACAAGAAAAAAGGATCGTGAGTGAAATGGATGCAATGACCGAAGAGCAAGATAATCTGCTACACACACTCTAATATTCAATCTTCCAATAAAATGATTTACGTTCATTGTTCCAATATTCAATAGATGACCACAGTGGGGATTGTTCACACACTGAAATCCAACACCACATGATGAATTCCTGACACCTTAGATGTGATAGCTCAAAAGCCATTGTACTTCAATGGCATCTCAAGCACTGCTTTTGGAATTCCACATGATTCTTTAGTTTCCTTTTCAGTGGCAGTTTTTCAAAGATCTCAAAAATGCTAAGAATCACATCCTGAAAAGATGGATCACACGATCCAATATCCTGAACTTCTTTCACACCATCATCCTCACTGGACGTGAGGTCAACAATATTTTCTAAACTACTAGAGCTAGCAAATAATGTTTACAAAAGATTGGCAATCTTCAGAAGCGTTGGAATAACTCTATGAAAAATTCTATTCAGATGGCAACCAATATAGCATGAGACTAGAGACACTCCTATCATAATGACCCATAAGAAGAGCATTGACGATGGTGTAGTGGAGGATATTTCTCATAAATGAGAATATGGAAGGATCTTCTTTATAAATGAAAGTCCAGCATTATGGACACACCACATCCATCAATATTAATCTTGACTGATCCAAATACAAGAGTATAGTGTGCATTGAAAGACTTTTTAATCAGAAACTTCATTGGTGGCTTCCTCTTGCATTTTTGTAGACATGCCACAACTCACACTCCTGGAGAAAATTTTATTTCTTTCGGTTTGGAAGTTTCAAGTTTCATAGTAAAACCCAGGACCTTCTAATTTTGAATTTCAAGACCCTTCACACCTATCATTGTATTTCCTTGGAAACCATCATTGCAAAATTGTCTTTTATTTCCCCAATGTTCACTTTTTGCAAGGCATTGAATTTTATAAGATAGGCCATAACTAGTGCTTCCCCATTTTTTCTAGTGCCCCAATGTTCAAGACCGAAGTTCACATTTGTAGGCTACAATGCACTTCAATGGCTAGTGCCTTTCAAATTTTAAAAGCATGTCAAACTAAAAATCTCCCTTAAATTTGAAAGGTAGCATTCGAAAGTCATTGTTGAGTTAGTTTAATATCGGTTTAAATATAACAAGACGAGTTTAATTTGAAAAGTATCCTTTAAATATAACATTACTAGTTTAATTTGAAAAGCACCTTTTAAATATAAGTGTCATGTGAAAGGTAAAAAGAAAAAAGCTTATCAAGCTGAAAGGTAGGGGTGGATGTTAAATTCCAACCTTGTTCAAGACCCTTCATTGTGCAAAATGGTTTCTTGTTTGGTGCATATGTGTGTGTATGTGTGTGTGTGCACGTGCGCGTGTGCGAGAGAGAGAGAGAGAGAGAGAGAGAGAGAGAGAGAGAGAGAGAGAGAGAGAGAGAGAGAGAGAGAGAGAGAGAGAGAATGTCAGCACTGATGGAGAAAACGAGTTTCTTGCCATTTGATTGGGCCACGTTTGCCCTAAGGCATTTGAAGTGCTTTTGAAAATGACATTGACTTTAGTAATTTCTAAAGAAAGAACATGTGACTTTAGAAATTCATAAAAATAGAAGTTTTTAGAAAGAGAAAGGAATAAAAGGGCAAGAGAGAGAGAATGAGAGGGTTGCATAGGAGAGAGAGAGAGGTGCTGTTTTTTAATCTTTTAGGGTCTTTTTTACCATTTTTTTAATTTTAGAGAAAAAATAGCAATAATGTAAGTTGAGAGAGAGAGAGAGAGAGAGAGAGAGAGAGAGAGAGAGAGAGAGAGAGAGAGAGAGAGAGAGAGAGAGAGAGAGAGAGAGAGAGATGCACAAAAGCTAGAGAGGCAAAAAAAGTTTGCGTTGGCTGAAACCAGGGAGGGCAATGCAATACCGAGGCCTCACTCTGCTGGTGGCCGGCGATCAGCAGGCTGAGGCCTCAGTATACACCAAAACGAGTAATACTGCCAGCGTGAGTAGTGACCCCGATTTTGCCATTGCCATTGTCAAGCATCTTTTCCAATCGCTTCTGAAGCCATCGATTCACTTTTGAGTTGTCTATTCGCTTAATGAAGCAAAGGGTGCTCATGGCGGAGCATTTCAGACCAGTGAACCCAAATACTGATGTGATGTTTGGATCTAAGCATGTGAATAAAGATTTTGATATGATTTTTGGATCTAAGACTTTGAGCACAGATTCTGCTGTGTTATCTGGTTATACACCAGTGTTGTAAAGCTGACTCAGGTGCACCCAACGTGCCCTGTAAGACTCTAAGGGGTGACCCTCCCTAAGGTCCCAGAGCAAGTTAGAACGTCAAGGACTGAGCCTCCGACCTGTGGTGAGCCAGTCAAGTAGTCACAAGTCATGAGCTAGCTCTGGAGCTCGAGTCATGGCCTAGTCAGGAAGCAAGTTGATTCTGCCACCGGAACGGCTCCCGGGACCCATGTTCGGGAGCCAGACTGATTCTGCCAGGCTTGCCAGGCTTAATCAGCAAAATAAAAACTAAGTCCCAAAAAGCGTGCTTTACCAGAAAGCACTATGTTTCAGAACAGAGGGTGTGCGCCGAATCACAGCAGAACTATAGGGGGAGTCCGGCAGACAGAAACTTGGGCAGCTCAACCAGCGCCAGGAATCCAGTCGCCAGGTCTCAGCTCCCTCTACCAGCACGAGCCAGGCACAATGCCCAGCACGTGTTGGTGGCCCCGAGACCGGTCAGTCTATGTATGAATGTAACCTCTTCCAAATCTAATAAAGTTGATCCTTGGGGATGATTACCATTTCGGTTTCGCCTCCGGGACTGGTCCAAGTGGAAGGACCCTTACTACAACCTTTTTGCGTCGCTGGCGCCTAAGGGTCCCTGTCATCGACATGGGGCTTGCCGCTATGCCAATTGGTCAGTTTGGCGACCACTATGCCTTGGGTTTCATGTGTGGCTTGTCTTTGCCTTTGGTTACCTTTTGGGGACGGATTCTGAGTTGGCTCATCAGAAACTGAATGGTCCTATAAACTTTCTATACACATTGTCTATGTCTCAATGCAAAAAAAAAAAAGACAAATGTGTCTTATTTACCTCAGTGATTCCATTTGTCAATTTCTTTTTCTCATGTCTAAAAGCATCAAGCTCCCGCTCAGCTTGCTGTCTCAGTTCGCACTCTTCCTCTGACATCTGTTTTAAGTCACTTAATTCTTCTTTGTGTATGTTTTCCAGTTCAAGAATCTACAACAAAAGAATTCAGAATATTTTCAAGATTATTGGTAGACTTATAATGTAATTATCAGCCAAGTCAAAAAACTCAACAAGGAAAGGCAACCAGAAGCCTTAAAGGTTCCACTAGAGAACTGCAATACCATCAGGAATTGTATCTCTAATAAACAAACAAATCATTTTCTTGCAATGATTTTATGCATTCAAGAGAGAAGATTCAGGCGATCAATGTGACAGAGTCTAATTGAGAACTAATGCTTGAAAGACGAAGTACAACAAAGATAATCTGATTTTCAGAATCCTTGATAAGGCTCTAATAATCATAAAAAAGCAACAACAAAATTGAATTTGGGAAGTCAATGAATTGTTCTAACTAGATGAAATATTGAAATTGAGTTTTGATTTCCATGTGGTTACTTGCAAATTTTGAATATCATAAGACGTTCTTACATTGTTAATTGGACCATAGAATTTGGGTTCACCTATAGAGTTGTGTTAGAGCTTTGGCCCTCTAGAGCTCTAGCATTGGCAAGTGTATATTGTAGCTTGGTAACCTTAAAGGATTTTAACCATTCATATATTTGCCTTGGTCTTGATCCAACAACACATGACTCTTTTTTTCAAACTTCTGGCACTTCAAACCCAAAGAACTAGCAATGATTAGTTGTGAGGTTTAGAGCAAGTATCATGAATGTCACTCACGAAGGAGAAAACATTTGTGACTATGAAAGGAAATCCAAACCATGACTTTGAAAATCACATCAAGTCATTCACCATAAAACAAAACATAGGTACCCCCATAAGGAATTCCATTTCATAAAAGAATTTTTAGGCATATTAATTGACCATCATAATTTTGATATAAATTGATTCATTAGTATCTTGATCGATCTTAAGCACATGAATGGTTCATACAAGTCCAAGATTCACTTGCACCTTAAGCAAGCAAAAACATTAATTCATGAAATATTATCATTCATGGTTTCATAAATCATGCAATTAAGAAACATACACTAATAATTGATTATGTTAGGGAAGAATTTGTGATATTAGATTCTCTTGCTTAGATATTTTCTAGGTCGAGTTAAGTGGCAGGTCTATACATCACTCTTCTCCTTGGATGTCGTAGACTAGTCAAGATTCTACTATCACCACTATCAATTCTATTTGAGTGTGAATTTGTTTCGTGTTTGAGTATCTAATTGATCATAGAGTAGGTTGCTTCCACTATTTTTGAGGTTGAAATTACCTAGTGTAACATCATTTTTCAAACACTTTAACATACAAATCAACTTTTCTACATGTAATCTTCATAAGATAAATTTGAATCTAAATGTTTTCCATAGCATGTGAGTTTGCTTACATGTGCAATGTTTTTTAGTATGGTGTTGACTAGATCAAGAACCAAATTGATGGAGGCTACATGCACACTTGTGCAACATTGGATTGTATTGCTACGGAAGGCAAAACTTCAGCAATCGATAACCAGGTGTGTTGCATTGTGCACTATTTTATAAATTGTGATCCCCCCCCCCACTTTAATTCACCTTGTTTGTTTTGATGTTATAATAGGATGTTGGAATTGTCACACAAGAGGATACAATTTTAAGGTTAGTTGTGGAGAATGCAGTGGTGGATGTTGCAACAGATGAGAGTTTATAGGAGATGAAGGTGCAGATGTATTTCAAAACATATAACCTTTTTGTTTTGAATTTTGGCAGAAAACTTCAGCTTGCCAACTAGCAACACCTTGACTACATATATTTCAAAGTTCAAAACAAAATATAGAAAACAAATGTTTGCTATGCTAGAACAAGCATGGACTATTCAAGAGAAAGGAACGAGCAAGAAGATATTGTGAATAGTGCCAAAAGAGTGATGTGGAGGTAATACCTTCATATTTGGTGATGAAATTATTTTCATGTTTGTATAACTGCACACATGTCTTCTAGTGTATTCAAGTAAGCTGAAAATCATTTTTCTATGTTTTTTTGTTGTAATTTTGTTTAGGTACATGCGACATTTCTTTGAGTCTAGAGAGATTTTTAAAACTTGGAGCCAAATAGAGATACCAACTGTTAGGGAGTGTTTTGGCCGCCCAACTACCTGCTACTAATTACAGCCAATTATTAGTACACCAGCCTATTCTAGTATAAACAACAGCTACAAAACTATAGTACTACAAGCCCACAAATTACAACCTACTTACCATCCTTCACAATATGTAATAAAACTAATTAGTGCTTTCATATTCCACATTTCCACTGCTACAATAAATAACAGCAAACTAGCAAAGCATCGTCATTACAAAACAGAGAAATATACATCACAACAAAGTGCATACACAAGGAAATAACATTGCCCGATTGCATTTCATACAACTGATCCATCATGAATTACATAAGATTATAGGTTGGACAGTAATCAAAATCCACATTATAACTGCTCAAAAGGTCTTAGGCAAGGTTATTCTTCTTGCTGCCTGCAGTCTTACATGGAATCTGAAGTATTAAATATGTAAGTGCTCGGCTCTCGCCCTTATGATGCCTAATCATACTACCGCTAACCAGTGTAAAATCAAGAGTGTCTCACTTTGGCTACAAGTTCGCTATTTATACTCCTGTCAAAGTACCGCAAGTTGGTATCGCAAGACTCCACAACTACCTCAAATGGTTCGCATGCGGTAATCTTCCGGTCGGTTCAACTTCTCGTGAAGCCCGCATGAAGACCGCAATCGTCAACTTTGTGGTTGCTTTCAGTCCGTTCAACTTCCCGTCGAATACGACTTTACATTAACAAACCTACCTACTCTACCTTTGTGATTCTCAATCATTCTACAATGACTTATCCTAACTTATTCACCTAGCCATGTAAATACATTTTCCAATAAAACCGTAATCTTACATTTTTTACAATTATACTTCAATAAAACTTATATTTTACAATTACATTGCAATGGCCAAAGTTGGCCTAACACGTATCCCCCGACAGAAGAAAACGAGTTTATAAAGTCCTCAATCCAAGGATCATATTCTAAGCATGCCAATCACAAGCAACACAAGGGAACCTGATGGTGGACAAACCAACCCAACCAAACCTAGATCGAACAGATCTAGCCCTCAAGCTATGGATCAATCGCTCAAAGAGGAATGAGACATCACACCAGCAACATCCTGCCACTAGTCATGCTATCAAGCATACACTAGTGAGAGCCCAATAGGTATACTTATACCTTCCAAGGCCCATGCACCACTAGTAGTGCACTGTGACACCTCTACAGCCTATCTGGGCCACGTCATCCAGTTCCCCAATGACTCACTGATAGACCCATACAAATCCACCATCAAGTGTTTAGGCCTACAACCATTAATTATGACCATGTACACATAAGGGCCCCAATTTATAGTCACAACTAACTTACGGGTTGTTGGTCTACTGATCCCTAGCATGGACACGCTACTCGAGACCAATCATGGGCATGACAGAGCTCCACCGAGTTTCAAGCCTGATTCCTCTTGATCCTCTTCCTGCACTTTACCTCCTTGCTATCATGGTCGTTGTCACTTTCCTTAGATGTATGCACTCCCTCGAAAGTGCTCACAAACTGGCCCCTGCCTTGTTCATCAATTTTAAGCATTTCGTATGACTTGAGTAGTCCCTTCAGTCTCGGCATCTCTATTAACACTGCAGCCATAGTTGTTGGTGACAATAATTGGTCCCCTGATCTCGGCACTGGCGTGGCCAGTCCATGTTGAATGGGTTTGAGTAAGAGTTTCTGATTGTTATCCATGACACTAGATACCAACCGTGGTGTCATTTTCGTTAGCATCACCTTACTTAGCCATTCCGTCGATATCAATGTATACTCTGTGTTGAGGAACAACTCTTGCGTCTGTATCATGGTGATTGCAATAAAGTCTCGGAATCCCAAAGCATCGTAAGTATGGAAATTTTGGGTGCCTCTGTCGGCTTTTCTTTTCTTTACATGCTCCTCCGTTTGTTTTATTCTCTGCTTGGAAACCCTCTTCCCATCGGCAATATAGCTACCATAATGATGGATATGTTAAATCCACATGCTTCGCCACCGTAGCATACACCGCATCAAATTCTTTACAAGAACCTGCTGCCCATGCCTGAAACTTCGCATACTTCTTAATAGCCTGAAAGTGCAAATCATTATGTAGTAGGTAATGGCCATTGGGAGGGCCATTATCATAAATAATTTGGGACCTGCGCTTCGAGTGGCAGAGGCCACGAGCTGCCTGGGGACCAGATTATTTGTGGTAATGGTCCGACCAATGGACCATTACCGCACGCAATTGCTAGTTCGCCTGATTTTTTTTCTGTCTCTCCCTATCTCTCCTGTCTTCGCACTTTGTGCTCTCTCGCGCTCTCTCCCTCTCTTTCGTGCTCGCTCTCTCTCCTCTCCGCTCTCTCTTCCTGTCGGCTCTCTCCCTCTCCCTCTCCTCTCCGCTCTCTCCCTCTCTACTGTCTGTACTCTCTCTCTCAACTCTCTGCTATCTGGCCTCTCTACTCTCCGCTTTCTCTCCCTCTTCCTCTGTCTAATGTCTGCACTCTGTCCCTCAGCCCTCTCCTCTCCTCTGTCTCTCTCTCTCTCTCTCTCTCTCTCTCTCTCTCTCTCTCTCTCTCTCTCTCTCTCTCTCTCTCTCTCTCTCTCTCTCTCTCTCTCTCTCTCTCTCTCTCTCTCTCTCACTGCTCTCCCTACTCTCACCCTTCGTGTGCTCTGCTGTGTGCTCTCTTCTCCCCTCCGTTGTCTCTCTCTTCTCTCTCCCCCCCTTCTTATCCCTCCCTCCTCTGTCGTCTGCTCTCCCTCCCTCCGCACTCTCCTCTCTCTCTCTCTCTCTCTCTCTCTCTCTCTCTCTCTCTCTCTCTCTCTCTCTCTCTCTCTCTCTCTCTCTCTCTCTCCTAGTCTGTTGTAAAGCTACATTTACAAGCTTTACTTCCGGCGCCAACTATGTCCCCAGGGCCACTGTGACCAGAATCCAGCCGGCGCCAAGTTCCTATGGCTGAAAATCTCTGATCGGTTCCAGCAGAGTCCAGAGAGCTCAGATCGATGTGCAATCACCTCACACGATCTAGGCATGATTAAAGGAAGCCTGGGGATCAATAAAATCTAGAGAGAGAAAATGACTTTCTAGAAAGAGAAAATCCTAGAGAGAGAAAAACGTGCTTTATTAGCTTGGGTAGAGTGCTTGGTATGAGGGGGGGGTGCCGAATCACACCAATACTATAGGGGAGTGCGGGCTGCGACTCAGGGCGAGCTCCAACCAAGTCTCAGCCTCCCTTGCTGAAATGTTGTCATGGCTATCGCCTTGGCATGCTAGCGCCCCGGAGACTAGGGTCGGTCACACACTTGAAATGTAACCTTCTCAGATTTATCAATAAATTGGGATTTTTCTCAAACTGACTCTGATTACCTTCTGGGATTCAGTGTTCGGTAAAAGTGCTAGTTGTAAGGCCGCTTTCAAAAATTTTAACTTGGCACATAGCTGAGGGTCGTATCCCAGGACGCCAGCGGTATGCCGTCGGGACCATTCGGTCTGTGGCGCCAGCGGTATGCTGTCGGGACTATTTGGTCCATGAACTGATTGTCTCCATATCTGTCGCGGCTTGTGGTTCTGAGTGTTCCTTGCATGAACATGAATGGGTTAAGCTCTTGGGAAACGGGCTCTAACCTGTTGGCTGAGTTGGATGGTTTGCTTGGGTGGAAGTTACCTGTTTATGGTTGTCCAGTCTGGCGTGGCGCCAGGTTGGCTTCCAGAGCTCGTGACGAAGCTTTCAGTTGGTTAAGGCTGATGTAAGTCAGACCGCTTGCTTGGAATGGATGTTACTCGTTTGTAACGAAGCTTCGAGTTGGTTAAGTTTGATGTATGTCGGGCGGCTTGCTTGGAGGGAACTCACCCACATCGGGACCCCCGATCTGGAATGGCGCCAGGTTGGATCTCAATGTTGGTTTTCGGAACTTCAAGTTGGTTAAGTCTGATCGTTGTTGGTGTAGCGCAGGCATCCCAAAGGGAGCCGGGAACCACGACTTAGCTTTTCAGCCTTCAACTCTTGCCATCCAAACCCACTTGACATACAAGCAGCCAACTCGCCAACAACGATCACACTTAACCAACTTGAAGTTCCGAAAACCAACATTGAGATCCAACCTGGCGCCATGCCAGATCGGGGGTCCCGACGTGGGTGACTTCCCTCCAAGCAAGCCGCCCGACATATATCAAACTTAACCAACTCGAAGCTTCGTTACAAACGAGTAACATCCATTCCAAGCAAGCGGTCTGACTTACATCAGACTTAACCAACTGAAAGCTTCGTCACGAGCGCTGGAAGCCAACCTGGTGCCACGCCAGACTGGACATCCATAAACAGGTAACATCCACCCAAGCAAGACATCCAACTCAGCCGACAGGTTAGAGCCCGTTCCCCAAGCGCTTAACCCATTCACGTTCATGCAAGGAACACTCAGAACCACCAGCCGCGACAGATATGGAAACAACCAGTTCCTGGACCAAATGGTCCCGACAGCATACCGCTGGCGCCACGGACCGAATGGTCCCGACGGCATATCTTTGGCATCCCGGGATACGAACCTCAGCTATGTGCCAAGTTAAAAATTTTGAAAAGCGGCCTTACAATTGGCGCTTTTACCGAACACTGAAACCCAGAAGGTAATCAGAGTCAGTTTGAGAAAAATCCCAATTTAGTGATAAATCTGAGAAGGTTACATTTCAAGTGTGTGATCGACCCTAGTCTCCGAGGCGCTAGCATGCCAAGGCGAGAGCCATGACAACATTCTAGCAAGGGAGGCTGAGACTTGGTTGGAGCTCGCCCTAAGTCGCAACCCGCACTCCCCTATAGTATTGGTGTGATTCGGCACCCCGCCTGATACCAAGCACTCTACCCAAGCTGGTAAAGCACATTTTTCTCTCTCTAGGATTTTCTCTTTCTAGAAAGTCATTTTCTCTCTCTAGATTTTATTGATCCCCAGGCTTCCTTTAATCATGCCTAGATCGTGTGAGGTGATTGCACATCGATCTGAGCTCTCTGGACTCCGCTAGAACCTATCAAAGATTTTCATCCATAGGAACTTGGCGCCGGCTGGATTCTGGTCACAGTGGCGCCGAGAGCGGCGCCGGCGCCGTTGGCGCCGAGAGCAGCAGGAGCGCTGCTGGCGTCGGGGACATAGCTGGCGCCGATGGCGTCGGAAGTAAAGCTTGTAAAGGTAGCTTTACAACATCCACCTCACCTTTATAAAATCTGATGTCCTCATCAGATGTCAGATTAAAGTAAAGGTGTCTCCCAATTAAAATACCTATACATTTAAGCTACTTGGCACAGTACTCAATCTACTGGCCACTTTTTATTAACATTGAAGCTGGCACACCACAAGTCGGACACTCAGCTCTTTGTACTGAATAATTACATAACTTGAAAATATATCTTTGTCTGGGAAAAGCGTAGATTTGATATCGCTTTCGTAAAACCCGAGAACCTTATTAACTGGTGACAGAGGCCTTTCTTTGAAATGTTCGCCCCTGTCGCTTCTGACTTTCGACTTTGGAACTCCTTTGAGCTCCTAATTTCTCCTTGATGCACTTTGTGTTGAGCTCCCTGAGCTCCAGATTTGTTCAATTCCGCACAGGTATCAAGGCTCCCTGAGCCGAAGGATTTATCGTTTGATTGCCCACTTTATAGTCCACTCCGTGCCTTGTTGCTTCTGCACCTTGATTTCTCTCCTTGTCCTAGCCTGATCTTGATACTTTTCCATCTTGGCTCTTTAAGGTAGGCAAAGATTGAGTACTCCGCAATGCACCTCTCACTTAGCTTGAAGTAGCTCTTTGAATCAGCCCAAATGTAACCAATCTCTGAAGAGGATCCTAGTCTTTTCCCCTTTGAGGAAAAACCCAACTGATACTGGATATCACCCATGCTCAGTGAGTTTCAGTTCCGAAGGTGGCCGTCCCAAAATGAAGACCAACTGCTATAGAAGATCTCCCCTGAAATTGCCCTTTCCAACTTTTGACTTCCTGCTTGCGTCTGGTGGGCGTTGTCGCAAATGAAACTAACCCAAGAAACAGGCTAGTCATCCATCCTTTGCAAACATTGAGTCATTTCGTTGTCGTTCACGTGCGAGTACTTGAACTGCAAATCCGCCGCACAGATTCTGGATATCGCCCATGCTCAGTGAGTTTCAGTTCCGAAGGTGGCCGTCCCAAAATGAAGACCAACTGCTCCATAGAAGATCTCCCTTGAAATGGCCCTTTCCAACTTTTGACTTCCTGCTTGCGTCTGGTGGGCGTTGTCGCAAATGAAACTAACCCAAGAAACAGGCTAGCCATCCATCCTTTGCAAACATTGAGTCGTTTCGTTGTCGTTCACGTGTGAGTACTTGAACTGCAAATCCGCCCCACAAATTCTGTAGTCCTCTTTGTTTCATGGTATCAGCCTTCAAAAAAAAACGTTCCTCCTCGAGCCATCAGCTCCTTGTATCACAAGAAATCATGCAAACCAGGCAAAGCACGAGTACTAAGACTCACCACGAATACATACAAGTAAGACACTCAGGCAGGTTTACTAACAAGTAACAAAGACAAGGTTCCCCTTTCAGATGGTCCTGCCAACGGACCTTTGCCTGGCCGCGCCCATACAAATCGATCACGGAATCAGCCCACATAGGACACCCCTCCAACTATCCGTGCTTTCACCATTAAGCAGCACATTGCCTCAGTCACGCCCCACCACTTTTTGGTCGATAGCCCTTATAGCTAAACGATCGGCAGCTATCCCGCACGGGCAGCTAACCACCCGTGGTTTACACCCGAATTCGAGCAGCATCTCTGTATCAATGGTTAACCCGTACAGTTCAAATATGTCGCCCCGCACCCCACAAGGCACAGACCGTGCTTACACCAACCTAATGGCAGCACACTGTCTCATCTGTCCTACGTGCAGATAGCGCCAGGCCCGAACCGCGAGAACTGACCGTGCTTACACCTCAAGGGCAGAACTTTGACTCATCAAGTCCCCCGTTCTGCCGACCACCCCGACCGTGGACGCACCCGTGCTTACACTGTGGGCAGCACCTTGCACAACAGTTGTCTTGATGAACCCCAAACCGTGGCCATTTCCGTGAGATCCGCATAGCTGACCAGCCAGTCGGCTCTGATACCACATGTAGCGCAGGCATCCCAAAGAGAGCCGGGAACCACGACTTAGCTTCCCAGCCTTCAACTCTTGCCATCCAAACCCACTTGACATACAAGCAGCCAACTCGCCATCAACGATCAGACTTAACCAACTTGAAGTTCCGAAAACCAACATTGAGATACAACTTGGCGCCATGCCAGATCGGGGGTCCCGATGTGGGTGACTTCCCTCCAAGCAAGCCGCCCGACATACATCAAACTTAACCAACTCAAAGCTTCGTTACAAACGAGTAACATCCATTCCAAGCAAGCGGTCTGACTTACATCAGACTTAACCAACTGAAAGCTTCGTCACGAGCGCTGGAAGCCAACCTGGCGCCACGGCAGACTGGACAGCCATAAACAGGTAATATCCACCCAAGCAAGCCATCCAACTCAGCCGACAGGTTAGAGCCCGTTCCCCAAGAGCTTAACCCATTCACGTTCATGCAAGGAACACTCAGAACCACAAGCCGCGACAGATATGGAAACAACCAGTTCCTAGACCAAATGGTCCCAACAGCATACTGCTGGCGCCAGGACCGAATGGTCCCGACGGCATACCGCTGGCGTCCCGGGATACGACCCTCAGCTATGTGCCAAGTTAAAAATTTTGAAAGCGGCCTTACAACTGGCACTTTTAACAAACACTGAAACCCAAAAGGTAATCAGAGTCAGTTTGAGGAAAATCCCACTTTATTGATAAATCTGAGAAGGTTACATTTCAAGTGTGTGACCGACCCTAGTCTCCGGGGCGCTAGCATGCCAAGGCGAGAGCCATGACAACATTCCAGCAAGGGAGGCTGAGACTTGGTTGGAGCTCGTCCTGAGTCGCAACCCGCACTCCCCTATAGTATTGGTGTGATTCGGCACCCCCTCATACCAAGGACTCTACCCAAGCTGGTAAAGCACGTTTTTCTCTCTCTAGGATTTTCTCTTTCTAGAAAGTCATTTTCTCTCTCTAGATTTTATTGATCCCCAGGCTTCCTTTGATCATGCCTAGATCGTGTGAGGTGATTGCACATCGATCTGAGCTCTCTGGACTCCGCTAGAACCGATCAAAGATTTTCAGCCATAGGAACTTGGCGCCAGCTGGATTCTGGTCACAGTCGCGCCGGGAGCAGCAGGGGCGCTGCTGGCGCCGGGGACATAGCTGGTGCCGATGGCGCCGGAAGTAAAGCTTGTAAAGGTAGCTTTACAACAATAGGGGAGTGCTGGTTGCGACTGAGGGCAAGCTCCAACCAAGTCTCAGCCTCCCTTGCTGGAATGTTGTCATGGCTCTCGCCTTGGCATGCTAGCGCCCCGGAGACTAGGGTCGGTCACACACTTGAAATGTAACCTTCTCAGATTTATCAATAAATGGGATTTTCCTCAAACTGACTCTGATTACCTTCTGGGTTTCAGTGTTCGGTAAAAGCGGCAGTTGTAAGGCTGCTTTCAAAATGACTTTCTAGAGAGAGAAAAACGTGCATTACCAGCTTGGTCAGAGTGCTTGGTATGAGGGGGGGTGCCGAATCACACCAATACTGTAGGGGAGTGCGGGTTGCGACTCAGGGCGAGCTCCAACCAAGTCTCAGCCTCCCTTGCTGGAATGTTGTCATGGCTATCGCCTGGGCATGCTAGCGCCCCGGAGACTAGGGTCGGTCACACACTTGAAATGTAACCTTGTCAGATTTATCAATAAAGTGGGATTTTCCTCAAACTGACTCTGATTACCTTCTGGGTTTCAGTGTTCGGTAAAAGCGCGAGTTGTAAAAGCGCCCATCCATATTCTTTGATGTTAATAAGGCGCTACTTTCAGACAAAATCGAAGATCAGCTACCAATAGCTCTTGTCTATTACTGAGCTACGCTTCAGGGTGATCTATGGACACGCCGATTCCAAACATGGGTCGACCAAGATTGGCTGCGGGGGGCCCACAAGTGTAGCGCAGGCATCCCAAAGGGAGCCGGGAACCACGACTTAGCTTCCCAGCCTTCAACTCTTGCCATCCAAATCCACTTGACATACAAGCAGCCAACTCGCCAACAACGATCAGACTTAACCAACATGAAGTTCCGAAAACCAACATTGAGATCCAACCTGGCGCCATGCTAGATCGGGGGTCCCGATGTGGGTGACTTCCCTCCAAGCAAGCCGCCCGACATACATCAAACTTAACCAACTCGAAGCTTCGTTACAAACGAGTAACATCCATTCCAAGCAAGCGGTCTGACTTACATCAGACTTAACCAACTGAAAGCTTCGTCACGAGCGCTGGAAGCCAACCTGGCGCCACGCCAGACTGGACAGCCATAAACAGGTAACATCCACCCAAGCAAGCCATCCAACTCAGCCGACAGGTTAGGGCCCGTTCCCCAAGAGTGTTGTAAAGCAGACTTGGGTGCACCCAGCGTGCCCTGTAAGACTCAAAGGGGTGACACTCCCTAAGGTCCCAGAGCAAGTTAGAATGTCAAGGACTGAGCCTCCGACCTGTGGTGAGCCAGTCAAGTAGTCACAAAGTCATGAGCTCGAGTCATGGCCTAGTCAGGAAAGCAGGTTGATTCGGCCGCCGGGACGGCTCTCGGGACCCATGTCCGGGAGCCAGACTGATTCTGCCAGGCTTGTCAGGCTTAATCAGCAAAATAAAAACTAAGTCCTAAAAAGCGTGCTTTACCAGAAAGCACTATGTTTCAAACCAGAGGGGGTGCGCCTGTTGCGCCGGCGCCTCAAAGGGCGCTGGGACTTGAGCGGTTTCCCCAACACGCGCTTAAGTCTAACATTCATCCATCATGCACTTACGTAAAAGCCAACTCAGAATCGTAACAAGCTTAACCATTCAGACTTAAGAAAACTGGAATCCCAACCAACCCGAAAGCCAACTCAGAATCCGTCCCCAAAAGGTAACCAAAGGCAAAGACAAGCCACACATGAAACCCAAGGCATAGTGGTCGCCAAACTGACCGATTGGCATAGCGGCAAGCCCCATGTCGATGACAGGGACCCTTAGGCGCCAGCGACGCAAAAAGGTTGTAGTAAGGGTCCTTCCACTTGGACCAGTCCCGGAGGCGAAACCGAAATGGTAATCATCCCCAAGGATCAACTTTATTAGATTTGGAAGAGGTTACATTCATACATAGACTGACCGGTCTCGGGGCCACCAACACGTGCTGGGCATTGTGCCTGGCTCGTGCTGGTAGAGGGAGCTAAGACCTGGCGACTGGATTCCTGGCGCTGGTAGAGCTGCCCAAGTTTCTGTCTGCCGGACTCCCCCTATAGTTCTGCTGTGATTCGGCGCTGTTGTAAAGCTGACTCAGGTGCACCCAACGTGCCCTGTAAGACTCTAAGGGGTGACACTCCCTAAAGTCCCAGAGCAAGTTAGAACGTCAAGGACTGAGCCTCCGACCTGTGGTGAGCCAGTCAAGTAGTCACAAGTCATGAGCTAGCTCTGGAGCTCGAGTCATGGCCTAGTCAGGAAGCAAGTTGATTCTGCCACCGGAACGGCTCCCGGACTTGGGTCCCGGGAGCCAGACTGATTCTGCCAGGCTTGCCAGGCTTAATCAGCAAAATAAAAACTAAGTCCCAAAAAGCGTGCTTTACCAGAAAGCACTATGTTTCAGAACAGAGGGGGTGCGCCGAATCACAGCAGAACTATAGGGGGAGTCCGGCAGACAGAAACTTGGGCAGCTCAACCAGCGCCAGGAATCCAGTCGCCAGGTCTCAGCTCCCTCTACCAGCACGAGCCAGGCACAATGCCCAGCACGTGTTGGTGGCCCCGAGACCGGTCAGTCTATGTATGAATGTAACCTCTTCCAAATCTAATAAAGTTGATCCTTGGGGATGATTACCATTTCGGTTTCGCCTCCGGGACTGGTCCAAGGGGAGGACCCTTACTACAACCTTTTTGCGTCGCTGGCGCCTAAGGGTCCCTGTCATCGACATGGGGCTTGCCGCTATGCCAATTGGTCAGTTTGGCGACCACTATGCCTTGGGTTTCATGTGTGGCTTGTCTTTGCCTTTGGTTACCTTTTGGGGACGGATTCTGAGTTGGCTTTCGGGTTGGTTGGGATTCCAGTTTTCTTAAGTCTGAATGGTTAAGCTTGTTACGATTCTGAGTTGGCTTTTACATAAGTGCATGATGGATGAATGTTAGACTTAAGCGCGTTTTGGGAAAACCGCTCAAGTCCCAGCGCCCTTTGAGGCGCCGGCGCAACATGTGGTATCAGAGCCGACTAGCCGGTCAGCTACGCAAGTCTCACAGGGATGGCCACGTTTTTGGGATTTGTCAGGACAACCGTTGCGCAAGGTGCTGCCCACAGTGTAAGCACGGGTGCGTCCACGGTCGGGGTGGTCGGCAGAACGGGGGACTTGATGAGTCAAAGTGCTGCCCTCGAGGTGTAAGCACGGTCAGTTCTCGTGGTTCGGGCATGGCGCCGTCTGCACGTAGGACAGATGAGGCAGTGTGCTGCCATTAGGTTGGTGAAAGCACGGTCTGTACCTTGTGGGGTGCGGGGCGACATATTCGAACTGTACGGGTTAACCATTGATACAGAGATACTGCTCGAATTCGGGTGTAAAGCACGGGTGGTTAGCTGCCGGTGCGGGATAGCTGCCGATCGTTTAGCTATAAGGGCTATCGACCAAAAAGTGGTGGGGCGTGACTGAGGCAATGTGCTGCTTAATGGTGAAAGCACGGATGGTTGGATGGATGTTTCCCCGTGGGCTAATTCTGTGATAGATTTGTGTGGGTGCGGCTAGGCAAAGGTCCTACGTCCGGTCTCAGGGGGGGTTTGTGGCTTGAGAAGGATCCTCTGTGTTTGCTTTGGTTGGTATGTTCCGTTTGTCGTGTGCTTGCTTGGACACAAATGACCTGGTTCCTACTTGGCTCTCAGGTGATGTGGGCGTGCTAAGTTTGAGGAAGGGATATTTTCATTGAAGCTGATTTAATAAAGAAGAAAAGAGAGCTGTGGGGCCTGGCTGACAGAAGGGAGAGCTTCAAATATAAAAAGGATTGAGGCGATAATCTGTTGGAAGTACACCTCTGACTATAATGGAGGACCATCTTGAAGAGTTACGAGCACTGACGGACGGAGAAGAGCTGACTCGAGAATACAGCTCTCGCATGCATCGAGATGGCACCAGGTCCAAGTCGAGAAAGAAAGAGCGTATGCACTCCACAGTGGCGCCCCTCCATGAAGAGATGGGTGGCCCTTCTGAACCTACACCAAGAGATGAACCCTTGCCAGAGGCACAACAGGACCTCTTTGAAGTGAAGATGCGGCAATACTTATCAAGCGCAATGACGGCTATGCTTAGCGAGGTGAAGAAGGATAGAGAAACCGAAAGGAAAGAATGGCAAACATCCTTGCGAGCCATGAATCTTACCCAAATTAACCTTGCTAGAGAAATGAGAGACGGGCTAACACAGCTCGAAGCCAGGTTTGAAGAGTTGGAAGCAACTAGGGAGAATGCAGTGGCGCCTCCTCCACAGATACCAAGAGAACCACGAGTGCGAACCACGGAGGGCCCAAGAAAGACTGCCAAAGTGAAAGCACCACCTACTTTCAAAGGAGAGCGTGACATTCGAGTTGTGGAAGATTGGTTGTTTCACATGGACCATTACTTCCGTCTAATGAACACTCCTGAGGAAGAAAGAACTGACTTGGCATTAGCATATTTTGAGGGCTACACTACAAATTGGTACCGGATGGCAGGAATGCATTTTCAAACATGGGACGCATTCAAAGCCGCGTTACGAGAGGAGTTCATACCGAAGGATTCACACATGAGATTGAGGACAGAATTATCGGGGCTCAAACAGAAAGGGTCATTGCGAGAGTACCTCAATAGATTCAGACAGAGTGTATGGGTTATTGAAGATATGTCCGAGGCGGACAAAACTCATTACCTATTGTCTGGAATGCAATCCTGGACCCGACGTGCGATAGACAGCTACATGCCCCATGATTTCAATTCAACTATTCGAGCGGCTGAAATGGTTTGTGATTATGAGAGGACATTGGCACCAGCTGCTCCCGCAACCTCAACAAGAGTATTTAGTGGATCCAGACCGAGTCCGAGCTTCTTTTCAAGGGGGGACTCAGCCCCAAATGGCAACCAAGCCTCGAGTAGCGTGAATAAATTCCCAACAAAAACAGGGTTTGGCAACCAAGGCAACAATGGAGGGAACATGTTCCAGAGAAGAAACAATGTTGGACCTTCGACTAGTCACAGCAACAGCTCACCAATAGTGGGCAGTTCCATGCGTTGCTTCAACTGTCATCAGCAAGGTCACTCTTGGAGATCATGCCCCAAACCATTGAATAAGCAAATCATGGCTGCCATTGAAGGATTTGATAGGATGGAGAGAGAGGCATTTGATCAAGAAGATGGTGAACAAGATGATGAAGAGGACCCAGAAACGGATTTGACGGAGTCTGACCTGAATGCCTTGCAACAGATAGGGGCACTTGCGGCTTATCGTGAACATCTTATGGCGACTCCTGCGAGGGGATCCAAGTTATTGTACCTGAAAGGCTGTATTCAAGGCAGGATCATTTACTTCATGGTAGACCTGGGGGCGTCACATAACTACTTGTCAGAAAAACTGACAGGAGAATTGGACATCCAATGTGAAGAAAATGTGACTCCTATTTGTGTGGAGACCGCGAAAGGTACAATGACCACTTGTAGATTGGCAACCAACTTACCAATCTCTCTGGGAGCCTGGAAGAATTGACTAACGTTCACAATCTTGAAGATGGATGCCTTCGACGCTATTTTGGGATTAAGTTGGTTTAACGAACATGTGATGGCCTTCTTGGCAAAAGGGGTTAACCTTGTGTTATTATATAATGGCAGGAGACCTTGTGTCGTCAGAGCTGTGCCAGGGGACCAACTAGAAAAGAACGACACAAATGAACCTGAGCCAACCATTCCTCCCAATCTCATCCACCTATTTAACGAAGGACAACCAACAGTGACAGACCAGCTGACACGGGAACAAATGGAGCCAAAATTGCCTATAGTCTCTACATCAAAGGTGAATTCAAGTGCCGATGCAGAGCTCAAAGAGCTCACCTTGTGTGACCAAGCGAAAACTCACCTTTTTAATGAAAGACATCCAACAGTGACAAACCAGCTGACGCGAGGTCAAATGGAGCTAACATTGCCTGCAGTTTCTACGTCAAAGGTGAATCTAAGTGCCGATGCAGAGCTCAAGGAGCTCAACCTGGACGACCAAACGAAATATCTAGAGTCCTAGGGGACTCATCCAGATGTGCGACGACAACGACATATCTGAGGCTTAAGGGAGCCGTGAGTACCTTTTTCTTTCATGCTAATAAAGTAAGCCGCATTTCTCATTGAGGAGTGAGCTTCAGTTTGATGTCTAAGTGCAGCAGCTTCACACAGGTTTTACGTAAGTGAACTAGATCCACACTTTTCCTGTGCTGGGTGTAAAACACAATATCATTACTCTGCTTTACAGTTGGTTTCCTTTGGCCGGTGAATCAAGCCCGTGCCCTTGTATATGTGACTAAAGTCTGGCCGGTAAATTAAGCCCGTGCCATGAGTCTTAGGTTCTAGTTTGGCCCTGATGAGGACATCAGCTTTCTCAAACGAGGGGAGGATGTTGTAAAGCTGACTTGGGTGCACCCAGCGTGCCCTGTAAGACTCAAAGGGATGACACTCCCTAAGGTCCCAGAGCAAGTTAGAATGTCAAGGACTGAGCCTCCGACCTATGGTGAGCCAGTCAAGTAGTCACAAAGTCATGAGCTAGCTCTAGAGCTCGAGTCATGGCCTAGTCAGGAAAGCAGGTTGATTCGGCCGCCGGGACGGCTCCCGGGACCCATGTCCGGGAGCCAGACTGATTCTGCCAGGCTTGCCAAGCTTAATCAGCAAAATAAAAACTAAGTCCTAAAAAGTGTGCTTTACCAGAAAGCACTATGTTTCAAACCAGAGGGGGTGCGCTGCAGAACTATAGGGGGAGTCTGGCAGACAGAAACTTGGGCAGCTCAACCAGCGCCAGGAATCCAGTCGCCAGGTCTCAGCTCCCTCTACCAGCACGAGCCAGGCACAATGCCCAGCACGTGTTGGTGGCCCCGAGACCGGTCAGTCTATGTATGAATGTAACCTCTTCCAAATCTAATAAAGTTGATCCTTGGGGATGATTACCATTTCGGTTTCGCCTCCGGGACTGGTCCAAGGGGAAGGACCCTTACTACAACCTTTTTGCGTCGCTGGCGCCTAAGGGTCCCTGTCATCGACATGGGGCTTGCCGCTATGCCAATTGGTCAGTTTGGCGACCACTATGCCTTGGGTTTCATGTGTGGCTTGTCTTTGCCTTTGGTTACCTTTTGGGGACGGATTCTGAGTTGGCTTTCGGGTTGGTTGGGATTCCAGTTTTCTTAAGTCTGAATGGTTAAGCTTGTTACGATTCTGAGTTGGCTTTTACGTAAGTGCATGATGGATGAATGTTAGACTTAAGCGCGTGTTGGGGAAACCGCTCAAGTCCCAGCGCCCTTTGAGGCGCCGGCGCAACAAAGAGCTTAACCCATTCACGTTCATGCAAGGAACACTCAGAACCACAAGCCGCGACAGATATGGAAACAACCAGTTCCTGGACCAAATGGTCCCGACAGCATACCGCTGGCGCCACGGACCGAATGGTCCCGACGGCATACCGCTGGCGTCCCGGGATACGACCCTCAGCTATGTGCCAAATTAAAAATTTTGAAAGCGGCCTTACAACTGGCGCTTTTACCGAACACTGAAACCCAGAAGGTAATCAGAGTCAGTTTGAGAAAAATCCCACTTTATTGATAAATCTGAGAAGGTTACATTTCAAGTGTGTGACTGTTGCGCCGGCGTCTCAAAGGGCGCTGGGACTTGAGCGGTTTTCCCAACACGCGCTTAAGTCTAACATTCATCCATCATGCACTTACGTAAAAGCCAACTCAGAATCGTAACAAGCTTAACCATTCAGACTTAAGAAAACTGGAATCCCAACCAACCCGAAAGCCAACTCAGAATCCGTCCCCAAAAGGTAACCAAAGGCAAAGACAAGCCACACATGAAACCCAAGGCATAGTGGTCGCCAAACTGACCAATTGGCATAGCGGCAAGCCCCATGTCGATGACAGGGACCCTTAGGCGCCAGCGACGCAAAAAGGTTGTAGTAAGGGTCCTTCCCCTTGGACCAGTCCCGGAGGCGAAACCGAAATGGTAATCATCCCCAAGGATCAACTTTATTAGATTTGGAAGAGGTTACATTCATACATAGACTGACCGGTCTCGGGGCCACCAACACGTGCTGGGCATTGTGCCTGGCTCGTGCTGGTAGAGGGAGCTGAGACCTGGCGACTGGATTCCTGGCGCTGGTTGAGCTGCCCAAGTTTCTGTCTGCCGGACTCCCCCTATAGTTCTGCTGTGATTTGGCGCACCCCCTCTGTTCTGAAACATAGTGCTTTCTGGTAAAGCACGCTTTTTGGGACTTAGTTTTTATTTTGCTGATTAAGCCTGGCAAGCCTGGCAGAATCAGTCTGGCTCCCGGGACCCATGTCCGGGAGCCGTTCCGGTGGCAGAATCAACTTGCTTCCTGACTAGGCCATGACTCGAGCTCCAGAGCTAGCTCATGACTTGTGACTACTTGACTGGCTCACCACAGGTCGGAGGCTCAGTCCTTGACGTTCTAACTTGCTCTGGGACTTTAGGAAGTGTCACCCCTTAGAGTCTTACAGGGCACGTTGGGTGCACCTGAGTCAGCTTTACAACATCCTCCCCTCGTTTGAAAAAGCTGATGTCCTCATCAGGGCCAAACTAGACCTAGGACGTATGGCACGGGCTTAATTCACCGGCCTTAGCAACTTTGAATTACAAAATACATTGGCAGTAGCACAGGAAAAGTGTAGATAAAGTTCACTTACGTAAAACCTGTGTAAAGCTGCAAGTGATTTATTGGCAAACTTAAGAAAAATACCAGAAAGTTCCTTGAACTTCAGAATGGCCATGAATGTTTATGTAAGAGGCATGCCGCCAGGTAGTGCTTTGTGTGCCGATCTGGGAAAACGGCTATTGCGTTGGTTCTTCTGCAGATAATCTGCTAGTACTTCAGGGGCTCCCTCCTTAAGTTTGTCTTCGTACTCCCAAGAAGCCTCAATAAGTGGAGCCCGTAGCCACTTCACTAGATATTCACGTTGAACGCCAGTTCGCTTTCTATGTGTCAATATTTGTTCTGGTACAAGCTGCCTCTTCGTATCATCAAGTGTCGTTGGTGGGTGACGGAGTTCGTGTTGCCGATCAAATCGCTCATCTGGTTTGTACCGTTTGAGTAATGAGATATGAAACACATTGTGTATATCCAAGCTGGATGGCAACGCTAATCGATAAGCCACTGGGTTGATCTTCTTGGTGACATAATATGGTCCCGCATAAGGTCGAGCAAACTTATGAGAAAAACCTTTTGGTAGCGCAATGTTCTTTGTGTTCAGCCATACTTGATCACCTTCCTCAAATTCCAGTTTTCGTCGATGTGGGTTTACGTCAGCTGCCATACTCCTTTGTGACTGCTCTAAAAACGCCTTCACCTCGGTCAACTTTGTGTGCCACTCATTGATGAATTCCTCCACAGTGGGTACTGGTGTTTCCTGCACGCCTGTAAGAAAAGAGCTTGGAACAATCGGTAGCCGACCATTGCTTATCTCGAAGGGTGCCCTTCCAGTAGATCTGTTCACTTGGTTGTTATGTGCAAACTCGAGAATATCCAAGTAGTTGACCCAATCGGATTGGTCCCAAGCGACATAATTTCGTAAATATTGTTCAATCTGTCGATTGACTCGTTCCGTTTGCCCATCTGTCTGAGGATGATATGCAGTACTGAAATTCAATCCGGTTCCCACGAGGCGAAATAGACAAGTCCAAAACTTTCCGACGAACTTGGTGTCTCGGTCAGAAATAATCGTTCTAGGCAGGCCGTGGTATTTGAAAACACATTTGAAAAATAACCTTGCCACTTCTTCAGCTGTCACTGAACTTTTAGTTGGTACTAGATGAACTTGCTTTGAAAAGCGGTCAACCACCACATAAATTGAGTCGAATCCTTGGCACCGTGGTAGTTGAACAATAAAATCCATGCTCACCGAATCCCATGGGTATGCTGGTACCGGTAATGGTTGGAGTAGTCCAGCCGGAGCTAGCGGTTCCACCTTCACTTGTTGACATGTCGGGCATGTTTGTACATAAGATTCAACGTCTGCCCACATACTTGGCCAATAGAAGCCTCTTTTGAGAAGTTCATACATGCGATTCACCCCTGGATGCCCGGCGGCTAGTACGTCATGATGTTCTCGCAAGACTTTCTTCCTCAGGTTGATGTTGTCTGGGACATATACTCTGCGTTGTTTATAAACAACCATTTGATCTTTCCAAGTGAAATGTTTATGAGGCTTTCCCAGCTGGAATTCGATCATTAAGTCCTTCGCCAACGCATCCACACCATAATTCTCTCTGATTTCTTGGAGTAGGTCAGTCACCTGAGTTGTCACTGTTGCCATCAAGTGTTCTTGTCTACTTAGTGCGTCCGCCACCACATTGTTCTTTCCCGCCGTGTGTAAAATGTCTATATTGAATTTTGAGAGAAAGTTTTGCCATCGCATTTGCTTTGGCGTGAGCATACCTTGGGATGAGAAGTACTTGAGTGATACATTATCAGTGAACGTCTTAAAGGGTTTTCCTGCCACATAATGTCTCCAATGCTCCACTGCTTGGACTACTGCGACCATTTCTTTTTCATGAGTTGGCCATCGTCGCTCTACGTCACTCAATTTCTTTGAAAAATATGCAACAGGTTTTCCGTCTTGCATCAACACGGCCCCAATAGCAAAGTTCGACGCATCTGTATGTATTTCAAAAGGTTTGCTAAAGTCCGGTAAGGCAAGGATGGGTTCTTGAGTGATCCGTCGTTTTAGTTCCTGGAACGTTGCTTCACATTCCGGTGTCCATGTCATCTTCAGATGAGTCTTGGTCTGCTCCAACAGTGGTGCCACAATTTTGCTAAATGCCTCAATGAATCTCCTGTAAAAGTTACATAAGCCCACAAAGGATTTGGTGCCATGAACAGTTTTAGGTGCTAGCCAATCCAAGATAGCCTTGATCTTCTTAGGATCCATTCGAATCCGTCCGTGGCCTATAACATGTCCAAGGAAGTCAACTTCCTCCACCACAAACTCACATTTCTCTCTTTTCGCGAACAAGCAGTTCCTCCTCAGTCGTTGGAGAACTGTCCTTAAATGTTGAATGTGATCTTTAAGGTTCCGGCTAAATACTAATATGTCATCAATGTACACAATGACAAATTCATCCAGGCAGTCTTGAAATATATTGTTCATCAACGTGCAAAAAGTGGCTGGTGCGTTTGTTAGACCGAATGGCATCACTAGGAACTCGTGACTTCCGTACCGCGTTCGAAACGCCGTTTTGTGCTCATCACCTTTAGCTATTCGAATTTGATGATATCCAGATCTGAGATCTATTCGGCTAAAGTATTTGGCATGTTTGAGTTGGTCGAATAGGTCATCAATTCTAGGCATGGGGTACTTGTTCTTGATGGTACTCTTGTTAAGCATGCGATAATCCACACACATTCGAAGAGTTTTGTCTGCCTTTTCCACGAACAACACTGGGGCTCCAAAAGGTGAAGCGCTAGGTCTAATAAAACCTTTGTCTATCAATTCACCAAGTTGTCGTTTCAGTTCCGCCAACTCTTCTTGTGACATTCTGTAGGGTGCTCGTGAAGTTGGCTCTGTTCCTGGTACCAACTCAATTTTATGGTCCACTGGTCTTCGAGGAGGTAGCTTAGCTGGGAGTTCCTCCGGGAACACATCGCTAAATTCTTCTAACAGATCTGCCACTTCTTTTGGCAAGTTTTCTTGTCGCACGCTTTTCCCTTCTGGGACTTCTCGACAGATGCAAAGAAAGCACTTTGACCTTTTCCCTTTCGCCATTCTTTTCATCACTAATGCTGCAACCAGATTTTGTTCAATATCGGTATCCTTAGCATTTCCTCCGGGCAGGGCTTTTGTCACGCAGATTTGTCCCTTATAATCCAAGAGGACCAAGTTTGAGCTCCTACCCAAAACTGCGATACAGTGTTCATTTAACCAAGGGAGGCCCAAAATCACATCAAAGGCATCCATCTCTAAAATCACAAAGCTAAGTTTAGCCTTCCATCTTCCAATCTGCACCGGGATGTTCAATGTCGCTTTGTCTGCATCTAGTGCTCCCTTCGTTGTTTCTACCTTGAGAGTAGATGTAACATTCCTGGTCGGCAAGCTGAATTGTTCCACTACGCTCCTTGAGATATAGTTATGTGAAGCTCCAGAGTCGATCATGAAATCTGACTTCCTCCCCACGATCTTTCCTGATAAGAATAACAATCTTGAACCAATCTTGGGGGTTGCCCCATGGAAGTTCCTTTCCATACTTGTGCGTCGTCCACTCATAAATGTAAGCTCCTCTCACAACTCCCAACTAGATCAGATCACCTGGATCAAAAGAAGTAGTCAGGGATAATTCAGGTCCAGGCAAGCACACCACAAACGAACATACCAACCAAAGCTAAACAGAGGATCCCTCTCAAGTCACATTCCCCTTGAGTCCGGACATAGGATCTTTGCCTAGCCGCGCCCACACAAATCTATCACAGAATTAGCCCACGGAGAAACATCCATCCAACCATCCGTGCTTTCACCATTAAGCAGCACATTGCCTCAGTCACGCCCCACCACTTTTTGGTCGATAGCCCTTATGGCTAAACGATCGGCAGCTATCCCGCACCGGCAGCTAACCACCCGTGCTTTACATCCGAATTCGAGCAGCATCTCTGTATCAATGGTTAACCCGTACAGTTCGAATATGTCGCCCCGCACCCCACAAGGTACAGACCGTGCTTTCACCTACCTAGGCAGCACTTTGCCTCATCCGTCCTACGTGCAGACAGCGCCAGGCCCGAACCGCGAGAACTGACCGTGCTTACACCTCGAGGGCAGCACTTTGACTCATCAAGTCCCCCGTTCTGCCGACCACCCCGACCGTGGACGCACCCGTGCTTACACTGTGGGCAGCACCTTGCGCAACGGTTGTCCTGACAAATCCCAAAAACGTGGCCATCCCTGTGAGACTTGCGTAGCTGACCGGCTAGTCGGCTCTGATACCACATGTTGCGCCGGCGCCTCAAAGGGCGCTGGGACTTGAGCGGTTTCCCCAACACGCGCTTAAGTCTAACATTCATCCATCATGCACTTACGTAAAAGCCAACTCAGAATCGTAACAAGCTTAACCATTCAGACTTAAGAAAACTGGAATCCCAACCAACCCGAAAGCCAACTCAGAATCCGTCCCCAAAAGGTAACCAAAGGCAAAGACAAGCCACACATGAAACCCAAGGCATAGTGGTCGCCAAACTGACCAATTGGCATAGCGGCAAGCCCCATGTCGATGACAGGGACCCTTAGGCGCCAGCGACGCAAAAAGGTTGTAGTAAGGGTCCTTCCACTTGGACCAGTCCCGGAGGCGAAACCGAAATGGTAATCATCCCCAAGGATCAACTTTATTAGATTTGGAAGAGGTTACATTCATACATAGACTGACCGGTCTCGGGGCCACCAACACGTGCTGGGCATTGTGCCTGGCTCGTGCTGGTAGAGGGAGCTGAGACCTGGCGACTGGATTCCTGGCGCTGGTTGAGCTGCCCAAGTTTCTGTCTGCCGGACTCCCCCTATAGTTCTGCTGTGATTCGGCGCACACCCTCTGTTCTGAAACATAGTGCTTTCTGGTAAAGCACGCTTTTTGGGACTTAGTTTTTATTTTGCTGATTAAGCCTGGCAAGCCTGGCAGAATCAGTCTGGCTCCCGAACATGGGTCCCGGGAGCCGTTCCGGTGGCAGAATCAACTTGCTTCCTGACTAGGCCATGACTCGAGCTCCAGAGCTAGCTCATGACTTGTGACTACTTGACTGGCTCACCACAGGTCGGAGGCTCAATGTAGCGCAGGCATCCCAAAGGGAGCCGGGAACCACGACTTAGCTTCCCAGCCTTCAACTCTTGCCATCCAAACCCACTTGACATACAAGCAGCCAACTCGCCAACAACGATCAGACTTAACCAACATGAAGTTCCGAAAACCAACATTGAGATCCAACCTGGCGCCATGCCAGATCGGGGGTCCCGACGTGGGTGACTTCCCTCCAAGCAAGCCGCCCGACATACATCAAACTTAACCAACTCGAAGCTTCGTTACAAATGAGTAACATCCATTTCAAGCAAGCGGTCTGACTTACATCAGACTTAACCAACTGAAAGCTTCGTCACGAGCGCTGGAAGCCAACCTGGCGCCACGCCAGACTGGACAGCCATAAACAGGTAACATCCACCCAAGCAAGCCATCCAACTCAGCCGACAGGTTAGAGCCCGTTCCCCAAGAGCTTAACCCATTCACGTTCATGCAAGGAACACTCAGAACCACAAGCCGCGACAGATATGGAAACAACCAGTTCTTGGACCAAATGGTCCCGACAGCATAACGCTGGTGCCACGGACCGAATGGTCCCGACGGCATACCGCTGGCGTCCCGGGATACGACCCTCAGCTATGTGCCAAGTTAAAAATTTTGAAAACGGCCTTACAACTGGCGCTTTTACCGAACACTGAAACCCAGAAGGTAATCAGAGTCAGTTTGAGGAAAATCCCACTTTATTGATAAATCTGAGAAGGTTACATTTCAAGTGTGTGACCGACCCTAGTCTCCGGGGCGCTAGCATGCCAAGGCGAGAGCCATGACAACATTCCAGCAAGGGAGGCTGAGACTTGGTTGGAGCTCGCCCTGAGTCGCAACCCGCACTCCCCTATAGTATTGGTGTGATTCGCCACCCCGCCTGATACCAAGCACTCTACCCAAGCTGGTAAAGCACGTTTTTCTCTCTCTAGGATTTTCTCTTTCTAGAAAAGTCATTTTCTCTCTCTAGATTTTATTGATCCCCAGGCTTCCTTTAATCATGCCTAGATCGTGTGAGGTGATTGCACATCGATCTGAGCTCTCTGGACTTCGCTAGAACCGATCAAAGATTTTCAGCCATAGGAACTTGGCGCCGGCTGGATTCTGGTGACAGTATCGCCGGGAGCGGCGCCGGCGCCATTGGCGCCGGGAGCAGCAGGGGCGCTGCTGGCGCCGGGGACATAGCTGGCGCCGATGGCGCCGGAAGTAAAGCTTGTAAAGGTAGCTTTACAACATCCACCCCACCTTTATAAAATCTGATGTCCTCATCAGATGTCAGATTAAAGTAAAGGTGTCTCCCAATTAAAATAACTATACATTTAAGCTACTTGGCACAGTACTCAATTTACTGGCCACTTTTTATTAACATTGAAGCTGGCACACCACAAGTCGGAGGCTCAGCTCTTTGTACTGAAAAATTACATAACTTGAAAATATATCTTTGTCTGGGAAAAGCATAGATTTGATATCGCTTTCGTAAAACCCGAGAACCTTATTAACTGGTGACAGAGGCCTTTCTTTGAAATGTTCACCCCTGTCGCTTCTGACTTTCGACTTTGGAACTCCTTTGAGCTCCTAATTTGTCCTTGATGCACTTTGTGTTGAGCTCCCTGAGCTCCAGGTTTGTTCAGTTCCGCACAGGTATCAAGGCTCCCTGAGCCGAAGGATTTATCGTTTGATTGCCCACTTTATGGTCCACTCCGTGCCTTGTTGCTTCTGCACCTTGATTTCTCTCCTTGTCCAAGCCTGATCTTGATACTTTTCCATCTTGGCTCTTTAAGGTAGGCAAAGATTGAGTACTCCGCAATGCACCTCTCACTTAGCTTGAAGTAGCTCTTTGAATCAGCCCAAATGTAACCATTGACCTCGTGGAAAGCCAAAGGGTTGCACCAGTTTGATCCGCATCCGAACTATCTCTTCGGTTTGTTTGAAGCACCATGTCCGTCGCGCAAAACTTGACTTTCATAATTCCATCACTGGTTAGTTGTCTCACAGTCAAAACAAGAAGTGTACATCGAGCTTGGCTTCAAGTAGCTCTCTTTGAATCAGAAACATGCACCCAGAGTTTGCACTAATCCGATCTCAACGCGAACTGTCCCTTAGCGTCCGTTCGAAATACCAAGTCTCTCATGCAAGACTCAACTTTCACAGTTCCTTCATTGATCAGCTGCCTTACACGTAACACAAGCCAGCGTACTCATATGTTTCCTCATCATTGCTGGTCCAGAGAAAGCCTATAACAAACTTTCCTTTCCACAACAAAAACTTGTCAACTTATTAGGTCCAAAGTTCGCCAGTCTCCTCGTGTGAGTATGGCTAGGTCACCTTGAATTTGCTCCCATTTTGATCAACTTTAATTCAAAATTTGCCCCAAGAGAGAGGTGTGTGTGATAGTTCCCCTCCACTTAATAAATCAGCTGATCGGACTTTAGAGTAGAGTTCTTCGGACAAAAAGCCTTTCCAACACTTTGCTTCCCATCGGCTAGGATTATGGCTCGATCCAACTTGTTGCCAATCTCTGAAGAGGATCCTAGTCTTTTCCCCTTTGAGGAAAAACCCAACTGATACTGGATATCACCCATGCTCAGTGAGTTTCAGTTCCGAAGGTGGCCGTCCCAAAATGAAGACCAACTGCTATAGAAGATCTCCCCTGAAATTGCCCTTTCCAACTTTTGACTTCCTGCTTGCGTCTGGTGGGCGTTGTCGCAAATGAAACTAACCCAAGAAACAGGCTAGTCATCCATCCTTTGCAAACATTGAGTCATTTCGTTGTCGTTCACGTGCGAGTACTTGAACTGCAAATCCGCCGCACAGATTCTGGATATCGCCCATGCTCAGTGAGTTTCAGTTCCGAAGGTGGCCGTCCCAAAATGAAGACCAACTGCTCCATAGAAGATCTCCCTTGAAATGGCCCTTTCCAACTTTTTGACTTCCTGCTTGCGTCTGGTGGGCGTTTTCGCAAATGAAACTAACCCAAGAAACAGGCTAGCCATCCATCCTTTGCAAACATTGAGTCGTTTCGTTGTCGTTCACGTGTGAGTACTTGAACTTCAAATCCGCCCCACAGATTCTGTAGTCCTCTTTGTTTAATGGTATCAGCCTTCAAAAGAAAAGGTCCCTTCTCGAGCCATCAGCTCCTTGTATCACAAGCAATCATGCAAACCAGGCAAAGCACGAGTACTAAGACTCACCACGAATACATACAAGTAAGACACTCAGGCAGGTTTACTAACAAGTAACAAAGACAAGGTCCCCCTTTGAGATGGTCCTGCCAACGGACCTTTGCCTGGCCGCGCCCATACAAATCGATCACAGAATCAGCCCACATAGGACACCCCTCCAACCATCCGTGCTTTCACCATTAAGCAGCACATTGCCTCAGTCACGCCCCACCACTTTTTGGTCGATAGCCCTTATAGCTAAACGATCGGCAGCTATCCTTGAATACCGTGGACGCACCCGTGCTTTCACCGTCAGGCAGCACATTGCCTCAGTAACGCCCCCACCAAATCTAGTCGATAGCCCTTATAGCTAAACGATCGGCAGCATACCCCCCAATTGTGGACGCACCCGTGCTTTCACCGTTAGGCAGCACATTGCCTCAGTAACGCCCCCACAAAATTTGGTCGATAGACCTTATAGCTAAACGAATGGCAGCTATTCTTGAATATACCACCCCCGTGGACGCACCCGTGCTTTCACCGTTAGGCAGCACATTGCCTCAGTAACGCCCCCACCAAATTTAGTCGATAGCCCTTATAGCTAAACGATCGGCAGCATATCACCCAAATCGTGGACGCACCCGTGCTTTCACCGTTAGGCAGCACATTGCCTCAGTAACGCCCCCACCAAATTTGGTCGATAGCCCTTATAGCTAAACGAACGGTGGTCATCGTGAATATGTCACCCCGCACCTCACAAGGCACAGACCGTGCTTACACCATCCTAATGGCAGCACATTGCCTCATCTGTCCTACGTGCAGACGGCGCCAGGCCCGAACCGCGGAAACTGACCGTGCTTACACCTCAAGGGCAGCACTTTGACTCATCAAGCACCCGTCCTGCCAACCACCCCGACCGTGGACGCACCCGTGCTTACACTGTGGGCAGCACCTTGCACAAGAGTTGTCTTGATGAACCCCAAACCGTGGCCATTTCCGTGAGATTCGCATAGTTGACCGGCCAGTCGGCTCTGATACCACATGTAGCGCAGGCATCCCAAAGGGAGCCGGGAACCACGACTTAGCTTCCCAGCCTTCAACTCTTGCCATCCAAACCCACTTGACATACAAGCAGCCAACTCGCCAACAACGATCAGACTTAACCAACTTGAAGTTCCAAAAACCAACATTGAGATCCAACCTGGCGCCATGCCAGATCGGGGGTCCCGACGTGGGTGACTTCCCTCCAAGCAAGCCGCCCGACATACATCAAACTTAACCAACTCGAAGCTTCGTTACAAATGAGTAACATCCATTCCAAGCAAGCGGTCTGACTTACATCAGACTTAACCAACTGAAAGCTTCGTCACGAGCGCTGGAAGCCAACCTGGCGCCATGCCAGACTGGACAGCCATAAACAGGTAACATCCACCCAAGCAAGCCATCCAACTCAGCCGACAGGTTAGAGCCCGTTCCCCAAGAGCTTAACCCATTCACGTTCATGCAAGGAACACTCAGAACCACAAGTCGCGACAGATATGGAAACAACCAGTTCTTGGATCAAATGGTCCCGACAGCATACCGCTGGCGCCACGGACCGAATGGTCCCGACGGCATACCGCTGGCGTCCCGGGATACGACCCTCAGCTATGTGCCAAGTTAAAAATTTTGAAAACGGCCTTACAACTGGCGCTTTTACCGAACACTGAAACCCAGAAGGTAATCAGAGTCAGTTTGAGGAAAAATCCCACTTTTTTGAATAATCTGAGAAGGTTACATTTCAAGTGTGTGACCGACCCTAGTGTCTGAGAAGCTTTACCAACCTCCATGTGTTGCTTTTGATGAGTGCTTGATGCTCATGATCCATGGCTTGGATCCATTCCTTCTTTTGAATTGCTTCACCTACACAAGTTGGTTCATCAAAAGAGGTAAGAAAAGCAAAGTTAGAGTTGTCCACCACTTGCTTTCCTTTTTCATCATAGGTTAGCCTTGATGGCTTAGCCCTTTGCCTTTGAGTCTTCCTTGAAGTTTGCTTTGGAGTGGCATCTCCATCTTCATCCAAGACATCTTGCACATCATGATGATTAGTAGGCACATCAACATCAACATCAACAACATTGGAAACATTCTCTTCATGAAAGATGACATCCCTACTTATGACAACTTTCTTTGTAGAAGGAATGTACACTTTGTAAGCCTTGCTTACTTCACTATAGCCAACAAACACACCCTTCTTTGATGAAGGATATTCTTTAGTTCTATCATCAAGTGTGATATTGACAAAACATGTACATCCAAAGATCCTACAATGCTTGACACTCGGCCTTCTACCATAAAGAACCTCATGAGGAGTTTTACCATCCAAGGAAGCACTTGTCCATCTATTACATAGATAGTTAGCACATGCTAAAGCTTCCCCCCAAAAAGACTTAGCAAGATTAGCATGTAGTCTCATTGCCTTGGCACATTTACAAAGGGTTCTATTCTTCCTCTCGGCCACTCCATTCTGTTGTGGAGTCCTAGGACTAGACATCTCCCTCTTAATCCCATGTGCTATACAAAAGTCTTTGAACCTATTTGAGGTGTATTCCCCTCCATTATCAGATCTTAAGCATTTGATCTTTGTATTGAATTGGTTTTCCATTTCATTCTTGAACTTGACAAATGCAGCAAACACTTCATCCTTACTTTTAAGAAGATAGATCCAAGTATACCTACTAAAGTCATCAATGAAAGTTGCATACATCTTTGCCCCACCATTGCTAGTTGTACTAGAAGAATGAATATCAGAATGCACAAGTTGAAAAGCTTCTTTAGATCTAGAAGTAGATCTAGAATAAGCAAGTCTATGAGATTTGGACAAGGCACAATGTTCACAAACACTATTGTTTGCAAAAAGACTTTTAGGGAGACCAAGAACAAGCTCTTTCTTTGCCATTACCTCCAAAGATTTGAAGTTGAGATGGCCCAACCTCTTGTGCCAAACTTCTTGGTTTGTCAATTGCTCCCTAGCCATACATCCTTCATGATTAGAGATCACACATGCATCAAGCTTGAAAAGTTTACCATGCCTCCTACCTTGAGCAATCAAGGATCCACATTTACTTATCAAACATGCATCTCCAATGAACTCCACATCAAGTCCTTTGTCAATCATTTGACTTACACTAAGCAAATTCTTAGTGATTGAAGGAATGTACAAAACATTTTCAAGATTTGCTTTCCTATTTGTTGAAAGGGAAATAGGAATAGTGCCTATGCCTTTGATGTCACATTGACCATCATTTGCAGTGTAGATGATGTTACCTTCTCCCTCATAAGACAATAAGGATGTAAAGTATTCCTTATGTCTTGTCATGTGAGATGAGGCTCCACTATCAATCCACCAAGGATCATTATCATCTATGTTGGCTAACAAACTTGAAGTCATAACAAGTGATTCACATGTGTTATGTTCTTCCTCATCTATTGTAAGATTTCCTTGCCTCTCTCCTTGCTCTCTTTTCTTCTTATAACATTCATTTGCAAAATGACCTTTTATCCCACAATAAAAGCACTTGAACTTTGACTTATTGTTCTTAGTAGAAGAGGAAGAGGAAGAGTGATCATCATGATCAAAGTTACCACCTTTGGACCATTTCCCTTTGCCTTTACCTTTGCCCTTGAATTTGCCTTTTGTGAAGAAAGCCTCTTCACCTCCACCTTGCAAGGATGCACCATCAAGCTTTGATTGCAACCTATGTTCTTCAGCCAATAAGATTTCTTGCAAGTCAACCACACTTGGCAAGACTCTTTGAATGGCAAAACTTTGCACAAGGTTAGCATGTTCATTTAGCAAACCATTCAACATAACTTGGACTATTTCACCATCTTTTATGTTCTCATCAATGCATGCTAAATCATCACTTAGGGACTTAACTCTCAAGATAAATGCATGAGCACTTTCACCCTCTCTTTGCCTACTAGAAAATATTTGTCTCCTTAGGGTCAATACCCTAGATGTGGACTTTGATTCAAAGAGCTTCTTTAAGGCATTCCATGCCTCACTTGCACTTTGACACTTTCCAACTTCCTTGAGAAGTTCATTTGTAACATTCATTTTAATGATATGAAGAGCCCTTTTGGCCTTCTTATCAAACCTTTGTTGCTCTTGAAGTGTGAGAGGTCTCTCTTCAATTTCTGCAACTATGTCCATGAGTTCATTCAACTCAAGTAAGGACTCCATCCTCACTTTCCAAGTAGAGTAGTTTGATGAACTCAACCTTTCACTAGACTCTAGCATGATCCCACCATTGGAAGCCATGATTCTAATGTTTCTTCAACTTTTAGGTTCTGTCCTAAAGCACTTAGCACTCACTTTTCTCTCAACAAATGATAGATAAAGAGATCTATGAAGATTTAGGACCCTAAAACACTTCTATCTTGAACCTAGATGGTTTCCAAGCATAGAAAGGAAGATTGAAACACATGCAACACTTTGCACACACTAAGAATGGATTACAAAATCAAACCAACCTGAACACACTCTTGCTTAAGCTCTCAAACTTTCCAGCAAGTGACCAAATCAAGTTATGGTGTGAAGAGTTACTTGCATTCTTAGAAAATACCCAAAACTAGGATGCCAAGATTACCTAGTAATGAACAAACTTGATCAACATATGATCAACACACTAAGATATTGATTCAACCTGTAAAACCACATGTAAACCACACTTCTAAAAGTTTATAAACTCCAGCAAGTGATAAATACAAGATTTAGAGGTGAATGAATGAGCACACTTAGTGAATCACAAGACTAGCTTCACTATCTTGTCAAATCTTGGTGTTTAGATGTAGATCTAAGATCACTTCACATGAGAATGTTCCTCAACCTGTTAAGAACCTGAAAACACACTTGCATAATGGTTAACACCTTCCAGCAAATGCTCCAATCAAATTACATAAGGAGAGTTACTTACATGCTCAACAAAGTACACCAAAATTTATGCCAAAATTGATGACAATCTTTACAATATGCTCTTCACAATGGAGCTTACAATATGTTCACCCAAAAAAGGGGATCTTTCATCCAAATGGGAGCTTTGCTCAGCCTTTAGGAGAATTACAACTCACTCAAAAGAGCATTTGTCATCCACTTAAGGAGAAGTTTCATCCACTTAAGGAGAGTGTTCATCCAAGAATGGAGATTGTCAACAATAGGATTGAAAAGAACATTGTTAGTATTGAATATGCACAAGCCTCACAATCACAAATGATTAGGTGTTATGATCTGATCCAAAATAGTTTCTTTTCAGCCTCTGATCTTCAATAGACCTGAAATATGCTTTTGATCCACAAGTTCAACTCACAAAACAAAGGTTAGTAAGATTTGATCAACAAAGCAATGCAAAATCATGCTAGAACTTGATCAAACATCCAAATATCACCAAAAATGGAATACTTACTGTAAATAGAAGCCAACCAGCTCTGATACCATGTGAAAAATACAGATCCTAAGTGGATCTAAACTCCAAGATCATTGGCTTGAATGCTTGCACTCCAAACTACATAAGCTAGGAATTGGCAACACATTCTATGCTACCTAGAATGCAAAGAACTTGATCAAAAAGCATTTATCACAAATGGAAACTTCCATAAACATCAAGTGCGGCCCAAAATAGCATTATACAGTCCATAATACATCAGCCTACCACTTTTGGAAAGCACCTAAGATCATACACAATAGCTTGAAGACAATACACACAACAATGCTCTCAATGGAGGAAGAAACAATGACAATGATCTATTGATCTCAATGAAGCATACAAAAGGTTTCTCCAACCTGTTCTCCACGACTTCCCTACTATTTATGGATGAGGAAGATGACTCTCTCTCCTCTCTCTAGAACTTAGGACCCAATTTTAGGACACCAGTAACCTAAAATAGCCAATTTTGGCCTATATGTCCAAATAACATGATTTTAGTGTCATTTAGAAGGTCCCGAAGTTTGAGACTTCTTCAACATGAAATATATACTAGAATAAAAGTATCTAGGTCTCTTTCACACGTGTGAAAGGTTAGATCCAAAACTATGTACAAAAATTGCCAATTTAGGCCTCAAACTAGCTAGGAAATGTTGACAATTTTCACAAGACCAACTGCTATAGAAGATCTCCCCTGAAATTGCCCTTTCCAACTTTTGACTTCCTGCTTGCGTCTAGTGGGCGTTGTCGCAAATGAAACTAACCCAAGAAACAGGCTAGTCATCCATCCTTTGCAAACATTGAGTCATTTCGTTGTCGTTCACGTGCGAGTACTTGAACTGCAAATCCGCCGCACAGATTCTGGATATCACCCATGCTCAGTGAGTTTCAGTTCCGAAGGTGGCCGTCCCAAAATGAAGACCAACTGCTCCATAGAAGATCTCCCTTGAAATGGCCCTTTCCAACTTTTGACTTCCTGCTTGCGTCTGGTGGGCGTTGTTGCAAATGAAACTAACCCAAGAAACAGGCTAGCCATCCATCCTTTGCAAACATTGAGTCGTTTCGTTGTCGTTCACGTGTGAGTACTTGAACTTCAAATCCGCCCCACAGATTCTGTAGTCCTCTTTGTTTCATGGTATCAGCCTTCAAAAGAAAAGGTTCCTTCTCGAGCCATCAGCTCCTTGTATCACAAGCAATCATGCAAACCAGGCAAAGCACGAGTACTAAGACTCACCACGAATACGTACAAGTAAGACACTCAGGCAGGTTTACTAACAAGTAACAAAGGCAAGGTCCCCCTTTGAGATGGTCCTGCCAACGGACCTTTGCCTAGCCGCGCCCACACAAATCTATCACAGAATTAGCCCACGGGGAAACATCCATCCAACCATCCGTGCTTTCACCATTAAGCAGCACATTGCCTCAGTCACGCCCCACCACTTTTTGGTCGATAGCCCTTATAGCTAAACGATCGGCAGCTATCCCGCACCGGCAGCTAACCACCCGTGCTTTACACCCGAATTTGAGCAGCATCTCTGTATCAATGGTTAACCCGTACAGTTCGAATATGTCGCCCCGCACCCCACAAGGTACAGACCGTGCTTTCACCTCCCTAGGCAGCACTTTGCCTCATCCGTCCTACGTGCAGACAACGCCAGGCCCGAACCGCGAGAACTGACCGTGCTTACACCTCAAGGGCAGCACCTTGACTCATCAAGTCCCCCGTTCTGCCGACCACCCCGACCGTGGACGCACCCGTGCTTACACTGTGGGCAGCACCTTGCACAACAGTTGTCTTGATGAACCCCAAACCGTGGCCTTTTTCGTGAGATCCGCATAGCTGACCGGCCAGTCGGCTCTGATACCACATGTAGCGCAGGCATCCCAAAGGGAGCCGGGAACCACGACTTAGCTTCCCAGCCTTCAACTCTTGCCATCCAAACCCACTTGATATACAAGCAGCCAACTCGCCAACAACGATCAGACTTAACCAACATGAAGTTCCGAAAACCAACATTGAGATCCAACCTGGCGCCATGCCAGATCGGGGGTCCCGATGTGGGTGACTTCCCTCCAAGCAAGCCGCCCGACATACATCAAACTTAACCAACTCGAAGCTTCGTTACAAACGAGTAACATCCATTCCAAGCAAGCGGTCTGACTTACATCAGACTTAACCAACTGAAAGCTTCATCACGAGCGCTGGAAGCCAACCTGGCGCCACGCCAGACTGGACAGCCATAAACAGGTAACATCCACCCAAGCAAGCCATCCAACTCAGCTGACAGGTTAGGGCCCGTTCCCCAAGAGCTTAACCCATTCACGTTCATGCAAGGAACACTCAGAACCACAAGCCGCGACAGATATGGAAACAACCAGTTCCTGGACCAAATGGTCTCGACAGCATACCGCTGGCGCCACGGACCGAATGGTCCCGACGGCATACCCTGGCGTCCCAGGATACGACCCTCAGCTATGTGCCAAATTAAAAATTTTGAAAGCAGCCTTACAACTGGCGCTTTTACCGAACACTGAAACCCAGAAGGTAATCAGAGTCAGTTTGAGAAAAATCCCACTTTATTGATAAATCTGAGAAGGTTACATTTCAAGTGTGTGACTGTTGTAAAGCTGACTTGGGTGCACCCAGCGTGCCCTGTAAGACTCAAAGGGGTGACACTCCCTAAGGTCCCAGAGCAAGTTAGAATGTCAAGGACTGAGCCTCCGACCTGTGGTGAGCCAGTCAAGTAGTCACAAAGTCATGAGCTAGCTCTGGAGCTCGAGTCATGGCCTAGTCAGGAAAGCAGGTTGATTCGGCCGCCGGGACGGCTCCCGGGACCCATGTCCGGGAGCCAGACTGATTTTGCCAGGCTTGCCAGACTTAATCAGCAAAATAAAAACTAAGTCCTAAAAAGCGTGCTTTACCAGAAAGCACTATGTTTCAAACTAGAGGGGGTGCGCCGAATCACAGCAGAACTATAGGGGGAGTCCGGCAGACAGAAACTTGGGCAGCTCAACCAGCGCCAGGAATCCAGTCGCCAGGTCTCAGCTCCCTCTACCAGCACGAGCCAGGCACAATGCCCAGCACGTGTTGGTGGCCCCGAGACCGGTCAGTCTATGTATGAATGTAACCTCTTCCAAATCTAATAAAGTTGATCCTTGGGGATGATTACCATTTCGGTTTCGCCTCCGGGACTGGTCCAAGTGGAAGGACCCTTACTACAACCTTTTTGCGTCGCTGGCGCCTAAGGGTCCCTGTCATCGACATGGGGCTTGCCGCTATGCCAATTGGTCAGTTTGGCGACCACTATGCCTTGGGTTTCATGTGTGGCTTGTCTTTGCCTTTGGTTACCTTTTGGGGACGGATTCTGAGTTGGCTTTCGGGTTGGTTGGGATTCCAGTTTTCTTAAGTCTGAATGGTTAAGCTTGTTACGATTCTGAGTTGGCTTTTACGTAAGTGCATGATGGATGAATGTTAGACTTAAGCGCGTGTTGGGGAAACCGCTCAAGTCCCAGCGCCCTTTGAGGCGCCGGCGAAACATGTGGTATCAGAGCCGACTAGCAGGTCAGCTACGCAAGTTGTAAGGCCGCTTTTCAAAATTTTTAACTTGGCACATAGCTGAGGGTCGTATCCCGTACTCCAGCGGTATGCCGTCGGGACCATTTGGTCCATGAACTGGTTTGTGGTTCTGAGTGTTCCTTGCATGAAACATATGAGTACGCTGGCTTGTGTTAAGTGTAAGGCAGCTGATCAATGAAGGAACTGTGAAAGTTGAGTCTTGCATGAGAGACTTGGTATTTCGAACGGACGCTAAGGGACAATTCGCGTTGAGATCGGATTAGTGCAAACTCTGGGTGCATGTTTCTGATTCAAAGAGAGCTACTTGAAGCCAAGCTCGATGTACACTTCTTGTTTTGACTGTGAGGCAACTAACCAGTGATGGAATTGTGAAAGTCAAGTTTTGCGCGACGGACATGGTGCTTCAAACAAACGCGAAGAGATAGTTCGGATGCGGATCAAACTGGTGCGACCCTTTGGCTTTCCACGAGGTCAATGGTTACATTTGGGCTGATTCAAAGAGCTACTTCAAGCTAAGTGAGAGGTGCATTGCGGAGTACTCAATCTTTGCCTACCTTAAAGAGCCAAGATGGAAAAGTATCAAGATCAGATTGGGACAAGGAGAGAAATCAAGGTGCAGAAGCAACAAGGCACGGAGTGGACCATAAAGTGGGCAATCAAACAATAAATCCTTCGGCTCAGGGAGCCTTGATACCTGTGCGGAACTGAACAAATCTGGAGCTCAGGGAGCTCAACACAAAGTGCATCAAGGAGAAATCAGGAGCTCAAAGGAGTTCCAAAGTCGAAAGTCAGAAGCGACAAGGGCGAACATTTCAAAGAAAGGCCTCTGTCACCAGTTAATAAGGTTCTCGGGTTTTACGAAAGCGATATCAAATCTACGCTTTTCCCAGACAAAGATATATTTTCAAGTTATGTAATTTTTCAGTACAAAGAGCTGAGCCTCCGACTTGTGGTGTGCCAGCTTCAATGTTAATAAAAAGTGGCCAGTAAATTGAGTACTGTGCCAAGTAGCTTAAATGAATAGTTATTTTAATTGGGAGACACCTTTACTTTAATCTGACATCTGATGAGGACATCAGATTTTTTAAAGGTGGGGTGGATGTTGTAAAGCTACCTTTACAAGCCTTACTTCCGGCGCCAGCTATGTCTCCGGCGCCAGCAGCGCCCCTGCTGCTCCCGGCGCCGCTCCGGCGCCACTGTGACCAGAATCCAGCCGACGCCAAGTTCCTATGGCTGAAAATCTTTGATCGGTTATAGCGAAGTCCAGAGAGCTCAGATCGATGTGCAATCACCTCACACGATCTAGGCATGATTAAAGGAAGCCTGGGGATCAATAAAATCTAGAGAGAGAAAATGACTTTCTAGAAAGAGAAAATCCTAGATAGAGAAAAACGTGCTTTACCAGCTTGGGTAGAGTGCTTGGTATCAGGAGGGGTGCCGAATCACACCAATACTATATATAGGGGAGTGCGGGTTGCGACTCAGGGCGAGCTCCAACCAAGTCTCAGCCTCCCTTGCTGGAATGTTGTCATGGCTCTCGCCTTGGCATGCTAGCGCACCGGAGACTAGGGTCGGTCACACAATTGAAATGTAACCTTCTCAGATTTATCAATAAAGTGGGTTTTTTCTCAAACTGACTCTGATTACCTTCTGGGTTTCAGTGTTCGGTAAAAGCGCCAGTTGTAAGGCCGCTTTTCAAAATTTTAAACTTGGCACATAACTGAGGTTCGTATCCCGGGACGCCAACGATATGCCGTCGGGACTATTCGGTCCGTGGCGCCAGCGGTATGCTGTCGGGACCATTTGGTCCAGGAACTGGTTGTTTCCATATCTGTCGCGGCTTGTGGTTCTGAGTGTTCCTTGCATGAACGTGAATGGGTTAAGCTCTTGGGGAACGGGCTCTAACCTGTCGGCTGAGTTGGATGCCTTGCTTGGGTGGATGTTACATGTTTATGGCTGTCCAGTCTGGCGTGGCGCCAGGTTGGCTTCCAGCGCTCGTGACGAAGCTTTCAGTTGGTTAAGTCTGATGTAAGTCAGACCGCTTGCTTGGAATGGATGTTACTCGTTTCTAACGAAGCTTCGAGTTGGTTAAGTTTGATGTATGTCGGGCGGCTTGCTTGGAGGGAAGTCACCCACGTCGGGACCCCCGATCTGGCATGGCGCCAGGTTGGATCTCAATGTTGGTTTTCGGAACTTCAAGTTGGTTAAGTGTGATCGTTGTTGGCGAGTTGGCTGCTTGTATGTCAAGTGGGTTTGGATGGCAAGAGTTGAAGGCTGGGAAGCTAAGTCGTGGTTCCCGGCTCCCTTTGGGATGCCTGCGCTAGAGACCTACTAAGCCAATTTGCCTCAATTCTGTGATAAAGCCGGTTTTTTCCTTGTCCTTCTCGGCTATTTGTATTTGATTGTATTCGCTAAATCCATCAAGAAATCTATATAGCTCGTGGCTCGCGACGTCGTCTAAAATTTGTTCAGTTAGTGGTAATGGGAAATGATCCTTTACAATAAACAAATTCAGTTTGTGATAATCCACATAACCTCGTAAGTTACCGTTCTGCTTGGGTACAATCACGATGGGGCTAAACCATGGTGTGTAGTCGATGGCATATATAAAACCCACTTTTACCAGTTTCTCAATCGCGGCCCTGACTCATTTTGCATGCTTTGGGTTCCATCCGATATTGTTGCTGACGAATCGGTCGTGCATCGATGGTGATGTCGATGGTGTGCTAATATATTTCCTTCGGAACATCCCGTAATTCGTCATAGGACCATGCGAAAACAGCTTTGTACTTCTGGAACAGCTCTGTCACGCTCGTAATGAATTCTAGATCATTATTAGCTCCAATAGATACATGTTTCGGATTTTCTTCCATCCCCAGATTAATTTTTATTAGTTTTTCTCTAAATACTTGAGTGGGATGCAATCGTGCAGGTTCCTCCTTCAATGTTCTAGATTCATCAATAATAAGAGAAACTTCGCGAGTATTGCTCTCTGTTCGCATCCTCTGCTAACTCATGTTCGTCTTTTTGATCTAATTCAATTGAAATAACCTCGCCTTCAATAGCAAATAAATTAAATACCGTGGACAAATGGGCCTCCCCAACTGGTATGTAGTCCGAAAACGAGCTTCTAAGGTGTAAATCCTCTTCAGATTCCTCCGTCATTGGTTGAAATAGTAACATTGTTGCTAGTTGAGTGAGAAAGTTTGCAAGCTTACAAGAAACATTTGGATTATTGGTTAATATTTTCTTAAAAAAAACTCTATTTTTTAAAGTCCTTTTCAAATAACATATGCGCACGTATAAAGACTTTCAAAAAATGGCTACAAAATATGGACATTTTTTTATTTTGAAGCTCGTTACAAGATTTTAAAAGTAACGATTTTTGTCAATTTTGAGTTAAAAAAAATGTTAAAATAGTAGGCATAACTATATTCCAAAAAATTATGACTATTTTAAGAATTTCAAAAATTATTTCTATGTGTTTGTATAAAATACTCCTATCTATTAATTATTTCATACATTCATATACAAGGTCACACAAAACTTTCAAAATTCTGGATATTTTTGCATACGTTGATTACAAAAACATAATAGACACAAATTTACAAAATTACAATGGCTGATCACTTTGACTATCATATCCATCGGTGTCTCCTGTATACGTAGATGAGCTAGAGGATGTAGAGGATGCATATTCTTCTTCACTGTTAACTAGAATGCCATCTAATTATATATGAAGACCATAAGACTCAAGATTACTCTTTTTTGAACGAGTGTTACGACTTGGACCATGAGAAACGTATAAAGCAGAAGGTTCTCCTGGAATTTTCTACTTCAGAATTGCGATTGTTGACTTGCGCAAATGACCTATACTTGTGAATTTAAAATCATATACAACAACATCTCCTAGGTGCAAAACACTTGTGCTTTGAGTATTTTTTGTTTTTTGCTTGAAGAGATAAAGAGTACGCACAAATCCTCGTTCATCCCCTCGAGCTTGGTGATTTTTAGCTCATAGCCTCTCTGCACTACATCAATGTTGCGCAGGTACGTAATCATCTCCCGAACCTCTGGATTCACATCAGCCAACCAATCTGGAGTATCTAGCTCTGGCGTCTGATCTTTCTGCTCAATAGAGAGCAGTAGTGCAGGAGAGCAAGTATACAAGCATAAAATTTGAAAGCTTGATCGCGAGCGCTGATGAGGTAAATGCAAAATGATGCGAAACTCAGAGTAAGTAGCAAAACGGTCAGAAAATCAGCAATAAAGGTGGCACATGGTTTTATGGATACACGTGTCAATAGAAAAGATGTTCACCATCATGCAACAATTAAGGGTCCAACATATAAACGAAGTAATAATTATAATATAAATAGACTTAGCTATTTAGTACTATAGAATATTCTCTTAAGAAACCGAATGCTCGGGATAAAAATAAAATAAAAATAAATGAAAACGAACAATTGGATAACTTCTCCAGTGTATCGGTCAACAATATGAACGATCAATCAGGATAAAAAAAAATTAAAAAGAAAAATAAAATAAAAATGTTTACACACAATATTTCTTTACACGAGATCCATTTACTCTTGTTGTTTTCTTGTAAATCCGCTAGCTGAAGAGAACCATTATCAAAGATTTTAATTACTTTGTAAGGACCCATCCAACAAGTATGCAACTTTCCAGGAAACTTGAGATGACGGTTATCATACAAAAGAGCAAAGTCTCCCTCACGCAAAGCAACCTTCCTTATTCTTGGATTAAGAGCTGGTTGTCGACATACATTCAAGAGTATCGGTGACCAGTATCATTGGTTAGTTGAGGTTCCAAACAATCAAAAGTAAAAGATATCAATGTCGACAATCTCATATCGAACATGATGCATTTCTCATTAGTGTATCCGACTTATCAGCCAGCCCGATATATCAATCTGTGCTCCTAATAAAGTTTGTCAAACAAGCAAGGTCTATTGCATCAGATAAACCAAGGCAGAGAAATATGCAAATGTCTCAATGCATTCCAGATGAAGTCCAACAATCTGTCCTTAGAGCGCTCATTCATAAGAACGATTGACTTCTATGTTGAAGTACACGAGTACCCATATGCAAAGTTCAAAGCATTGATTTACAACAACACAGAGCAAGCTTTAGGATGTGTAAGTCTGAATATACGTCAGAGAAATGTATAAGTGATTTCAAAGGTTAACATCAGAATTAAGTTCCAAAGAATTGATTATTCAATCACACAAACAATCAAATAACCAATGAGTTTTAAGACAATCTTAGCGATGAATTTACGGTAGTTCTGATACGACAATATCAAGACTAAAGAAGTTTCTGACCAGAGTTTCAATCACAAGCACATCCGACAAGATGAGGCTTACCAATTGTCAGAAACAGAAGTACTCAACAAATAGAAGGCATATGAAAGCAAAGAGAAGAGAGAACTCAAAAACTCAAACACTCTCTGATCTCCTGATAAACTCGGTGATTGTATTGAAGCGTAAATGGAGTACATATAGAGAACAAGCACTAGATATCATAAAATGAATTGGATGCATTTTATAAATCTACGGATGGTAACACCGTTAACCATTATCAATGTCAAAATAAATTTCAGTTAATAAAATCATAAATGTAAAGTTTGGTAAACATTAAAGAGTCGTACATTAAAAATCCTGCCATTAAATCTAAAATCTTATTAATTGCACATCTAGTGAATACTAATCATTGAGATGGTTGTACTTTGCAATTATTTATTAGGTCATCATGTCCAAAATAACTGTTGAGAATTCAATGCATTTATATCTACATTATATCCATATTCTTAATTTAAATAATTAATCATTACATTGGTTATACAATAGAATTATTTATTAAATAAAAAACTAAAGGTAATCATTAAGTTTTGACAATATAAGAGCTCACATTTCTCATTTTCACAGGTTTGAAACGCTTGATAAGAGCGTCTTTGAGGGTATTTTAAGAAACAAGATCAGGAGCTTCTAGGTTGAGATACCACTCTTTGGCGGTTCCACAAAGCACCATAAGAAATAGTCTGAGCTTTTCAATTTCAGACGTGTCTCCATAGAAGTGACATGCATTATCAAAGTCTTGAAGAAATCAAACTGGGTCAGATTCTCCATCGTACTTTGGTACAACAATGTGTGGGATTCTGCGTTCTAGGCGTGGAGGTGCAGAATTAGAAGATTCAGCACAATATCGTGACATGATGCAGAATAAGGAACAGAATAACAGTACAGATGATTAATACAGTACTGTATTGCAGACAAGAGTAGACCTCGCAAACAGGCTGTTGAATCAGAATAAAGTACTCGCGGATTTTGATAAAAAATTCACTGAGAAAATACTGATATATTTTTTTTCTATTTTTTTAATATTTATTTATTTATTTTTATAGAATTTGCTTGAAATCGTTCACACTTCGGACGATTTCATGGTATGGTGGCAAATTCTGATAAGGAGTTTTCACTGACAAAATATTGATTTTTGAATTTTTGACAAAGGACAGAATTCGTAGAGGATGTATAGAAATCGTTTAGACAGTGGGCAATTTCTTGGTGTGGGCAGCGAATTTTGATACTAATTTTTTTTTTTTTTTGAATTCGCCAAAAATTGTTCAGACTTCGGACGATTTCATGGTATGGTCGGTGAATTCTGAGGAGGAGTTTTCACTGACAAAATATTGATTTTTTGAATTTTTTTGAATTTTTGCAAATGATAGAATTCATAGAGGATGTATTTCAGACTGTGGATGATTTTTTGGAGTTTTAATACTGAATTTTTTTTTAAATTTTTTTTTTTTTGGAATTCATAAAAAATCGCTCATAATTCGGACGATTTCATGCTATGGTCGGCGAATTCTGATAAGGAGTTTTCACTGACAAAATATTGATTTTTTAATTTTTCTTTAAATTTTTGCAAAGGACAGAATTCGCAGAAGATGTATAGAAATCGTTTAAACTGTGGGCAATTTTCTAGTATGGTCAGCAAATTTTGAAACGGAAGTTTTGCTGACAGACAAGGATAATAGTGGAAAAATAATTTTTTGGCAGAAAACAAGCTAGATCTCTGAGATAGAATTCGCAGAGCTGCTGGAGGACTGATCTTTCATAGATCTAGCCTCAGTGAAGCCGGTTAATAAATAAGCATATTGAATGGCCATCAAGGCTTGTGTCTTTTTCATCCTCAAGGGTGCTTGTTACCTTAGGATACAATTCCAATATAATTTGATCTCACATGTACGGTTTGAGATGTATTTTATGCATATTTGGGCAAAATGCACAATAATGTCTTGATTGAGAGCATTGTGCAAATCGCACATGGCTTGACTACAAGGACGAAGCTGAGAATGTGTTGGCTCTTGGAATTGGGGCACCCGCTCCCCACTCCCTACACTTGACTCCCAGAGTGCCACATTGCAACCTACAATATATCTCATAAGCAAACCCAAGAGTTGTCCAACGAGCCATATAATTGGAAACTTGCCCATTTCCATTCGTGTGTGCATGTGCTCTAAAGAGATGGCACATGTGCTGGTGCTCGGTTACATGGGTGTGTGGGAAAGGGGAGGGGGCACCGGCACGACGGACACAGTGCTCTAGAAAAATGAAGCTATGAATGGGTTTTCTCGGGCACCTGTTCATTCGTACAGGGCCGACAGGCCTACGCATCAGCCGAAAGCTAGCCACAAGCATTTAAATGCTTGTGCGCAATAATGTATTATGGAAGGAGCCGGGCAGAGGCCATTATGCCCGGTTCGGATTTCCAAAACTTTTTAGGCTCGGCCCCTTCTTACCGGGCAGTATGGCCTCTGCCCGGCCCCTTCCATTGCGTAATGGATTTTTGGACCCTTTTTAAACCAATCCTTAGCTGCCACGTGGCAGGTCCAAGCAGAATCAGCACTAAAAAAATTTGCGACCAATCCGATGCTGCCACGTGGCAGACGTAGGCAGAATCTGCACTAAATTTTTTTAAAAAAAAATAGGTGACTATTTTGATTTTTAATTTGTTCAGAAATGGGCAGAATAGTCACCAAAAATCCATTACGTATGTCGACGTGAAAGACGCAAAAGTGAAGTGGAGCTTTATTCTCATTCTAATTTCTTATTCTGTGGAGGATCGGAATTGGGATTGCTACACAACATTTTGGCATGGATCTGCATCGAGCTTGGAGCATGTTTTCCCGGTTTGTGGATGATAAGCTTATTGCTCTATGTGGAGATTATGAGAATCCCCCTCCACGCCGTCACGGTAAAAGCAGAGCTTGGCCTTTGGCACGGCTGCTGCTGGTAGGATTGATGTGTGGACTGTTTATCTGGCTATTTGTGAAGAATTACATGGCGTCAGACACTTCATCTACAAAGAGAGTGTATGACTTTCGACAACGCAAGTCACCGTTCTTCAGCTACGACTCCAATGATGATATCGTTGACTTACCCTATCTTTTCAATGCTATTTTTTGCCCTCGCTCTGATGATATTATCTTTCTTGAAGAGTTCATTGAATTTTTCACCTTGAATGCAGCAGAGGCCAAGGATAATATTTCAAGATCAAAGGAACTCATCCTAAACAGCACCAACTTTTGCAACATGGCTCAAAGTGCCTTTTGGAACGAGTCCAATAATGCTAAGCTCGCAAATTTTTATTTTATAATTATGATGATTTGAGCAAGTATTTGAGGTGAGGCTTCATATCTCCAAATCTGACTAGCAGGCTCTCATTGTGCAAAATGCTAAGTACGTATTTACTGTTGAAGTCTGTTAACAGTTCAATTTAACAAATGAATGTCTGACGTTCATGCCAGTTATATTTAATTATATAACCATGTGTCATGTGATGTGCTTGTTGTAGACACACTTGAACAAGGGAAGGACAAAATTTTGGGCCTTGGGTCTTTGGATTATGTCGCTTACAATCTTGTGTTCAACTCATTATATAACATTTTACAAAGTTATCAGCATTGGTATATATCACATTTTAATCGCACGGATCATCAATTTGAGGATATGTCTGATGATGCGTTCTACAATTTCAGCCAACCATGGTCTAAGGCATTACACATCGGAACAACTAACACTACCATTGCATGGAATCTTTCGTTTGTCGTAAAGCACTATCAAAAAAATTTGTGTATTTTGTAATAACTATAATTTCAGGAATATGACAACTGTATTAACTTGAAACATTACAGGAACCTTACAACCCTTACAACTATGTAATGTCCTTTTTAAAAAATAACTTTACCACAGGTAAAATGACAAAAAAATTTACCAACAATAAAAATTATTACCTTTTGTAAAAAAAATTCACATACTGTAAACACAAAATATTACCATATGTTAAAAAAAATTCACTTACTAGAAAAAACTAATGTAAAAACTCTGAATTGCAAGCACAAAAACACAATAATACAAAACTGAACATGATTCACCTTCCATTCAAAAGGTAACACTGAACTACATTCTCTAATTTTGTCTCAAACATATACCATCAAAAAATTGACATCAATTTATGCCATTGTCAATGCTAATTTCTTCACGAAAAATTGTCAATGTCCTTATGCTATTTACTTTGAGAAAATATCTACCTATTCCTTAGAAACAAAAGCTTTCAAGCTCGCCAACAGATCAGAAGCAGAACCAGAATTACCAAGACTAAACGTAATGTTGCAATTGTTCAAAATGTGAAACTGATGACCAATTTGGATAGAACTCGATATACCAGCAGCAGAAAATATAGAATCTAATTTATCTTGATATTTTTTCATTTCCTCTTCCATAGCTATTTGCCCATCCATGCTATTCCAAAAATCAATATCTTCTTTGAAATACGGACAATCATTCTTGTTTTTCACTGTGGCAGCTTTAATTGCCTCGTTATCTGCTACAATAGCTTTAATTGCCTTATAGTTTCCAGCAGATTCAACACCAACAGAATTTTCAGCAAAAACATTCTAAGTTCCTACACCAGAAACATAACCAACTTCTTTTACTTCTTTCTTGCAATCAATATCATTAGAGTTGCTAGAAATTAGATGAATATCAGCCTCTTTAGCTTTAGAATACTTCTCTCGTTCCTGTTGTAATGCATCCTCAAACCGCAATGCCTTCCCATTCCACGTCTCTCCTGAGATTATGCATTGCAGAGCTCGATCACGTACCATTTTTTCGCTACAATTGTACCTACATAAAAGACAACATGAACATTAAAATACGAACCAAAATAACATCAGTAAAACTAAAACACAGATGAAACAAAGCATCCAAAAAAAAATTACAATCAAAAGATCACACTTCCCGTATGACTTTGTATCACGATGACTCGACAATAGCATTCCATACTCCACAGGTACAAACGCTTCTTCCATCCTAGTAATTCCAACACCCCTACCAGTTTTGTTACTGATTATCTTATTTTTTAGAGGAAGGTCACTAGTAAGCCGCATCGTAAGAGTCCTCAGTGTATTCCTCCCGATTGGATATTTCAAAAACCAAACAGCATATGAAGGTTTCCATTTCAAGCGCGGTGTCAAAAATAAAGGATGCGGCCCACATTCCTCAACACACCATTAAGGACGATGAGCGATAAGAACATTATACGTATCCAAAAAATCCTTGATACCACAATCAACTACAGGACGGTGATATTCAGGACCACAACAAGAAACATCAAAATGCCAATTCTTTGAGATACCCTGACTGTACCTGTTCTAGAACAATGACAAAAAATTAAGAAAACCTTCAAATAAATTGTCAAGACACAAAATATAATTTTGAAAAAGTACCAAAAACACAACATGTATATCGTAATTACCTTAGAATGGTTCGACCGCTTGAATCAGATATTATACTGAAATCAGTATCATCAGGCTTGCGAAGCTCAAAAGCACCTCGAATGAAAAAATTCCAAGTACAAAAGTACCCAAATCTAAGATTCACACCAGAAGGACTAGTCGGTTGACATATTTCTTGTGCAAGCATTTTGCTTTCCTCATTAATTGTCAACACATCACTTTTCTTCACACTTTTGCCCAAACCAGAAATAGATGAACGAATGACAGCTTCATTAGTAGCAAGCTTGGCACGGTTATAGGATAGAATCTTTGTTGGATCTATATGGAGTAATGGACACTGTATCAGGAATTGAAGTTGAACCTGAAGCTTATGATGAGGCTCAAAGATTCAAGAAGAGAGCAAGAATTGCTCTTCATATCATCAAATTAAACATCTCTGATGAGATGTTGAGAGAAATAAGTTCATGTATCTCCGCCAAGGAGGCTTGGAATATCCTTAAGTCCATTCATGAAGCAAAGTTCACATCAAGACTTTTTACTCTTAAAAATCAGATCTTTTCTAGTTTTCAAAGAGTTGATGAAAGTGCTTCAAGTTTTGTAATGAGAGTTAAAGATCTTCACAGAGAGATAGCATGCATAGGAGATACTCTAGAGAATAGTGAACTTGTTCAAGTAGTCCTTAATGGACTTAGAGAAGAGTATGCAAATTTTGTGCAATCTTATGCTATCAAGGAGGAGCTACAATCTATGGAGACTCTACATGATGTTCTTATTGCTGAAGAATGCAGGCAAAAGAACAAGTTGTTGAAGATCAACACACTTTCAGGAAAGGATGGTGGTTATAGCAAAGCTCACTTTGCCAAGGACAAGTCGAGAGGGAGGAGCAAGAACAAATATTCTCAAGCCTTCACCAAGGACAAATCAAAGGACAAAGCAAAGGACAAAGACAAAGGAGGAGTAGAAGATGATTCAACTCATTCTTCCATCTTCAAGAGGAAGACTCACGAAGATCAAGCCAATTTTATCATAGAAGACTCACATGCAAGTTGTGGAGAGGCATCTCTTATGATGTCTAGTTTCTCCTCTTTACCCTTTAATGATGTATCTTGGTATATTGATAGTGGAGCCACAACTCACATGATTTCTATTGAACCTTTTCAAGAACTTAAAGATTCATTATACACAGTTGTTGGTGATGCATGCTCAATTGAAGGAGTTGGAATTTGTTCCTTGAATCTTGCATCTTCTATGAGTTTATCACTTTCCAATGTACTTTATGTTCCTAATCTCACAAAGAATGTGATTAGTGTTGGAAACTTATTTGATGTTGGTTTTGAAGTGGAATTCAATGTCAATAATTGTCTTATAAAGAAAGTGGTGAGATCCTAGCAAGTAGATCTAGATATGGAGGCATTTTCAAGTTAGATGTGCATGAAAATGCAAGTGAATGTGATGTTGCATGTGTCCAATTTCAAATCTATGTCTTCAATAGTCAAGGAGAAAGTATGACATAGGAGGTTGCATGTTTCCAATTTCAAATCTATGTCTTCAATAGTCAAGGAGATCAAGCCAAGAGTGGCTTATTCTATGGCAAAATCACATATGGATACATATTTGATGTCTTCTACCAAGACAAAACATCCTATTTGGATGTTCATCTTTATTTATCAGTAAGCAAGGAAGGTGTTTCTTGCTTTGCATGTACTATTGATGGTTCCACAAGTTACAACTATATGAAGTCTTGTTCAATTATAAGCCTAAGGTTGTGTACCTTAGTGTTCTTGAAGATTATTGCTTTGCATGTGGTTTCTTGCAAGGGAAGAACGATGTAGATCCAAGTCTATGGATCATGGTTGGATGCTTATCCACCAAGGAAGGCTACATAGCCTTTACACTCTCTATCTCGAAGGTGTTTGAGCATGGAGATGTTATTGCTTTTCAAGAAGATCTATTTTCTACCTTGGAAGGGGCCGAGAGCAAAGTGTCTCTTATTGCATCAAAAGTTCATTCTATGGAGAAAAGCCAACTTATGATGGGGTCGAGGTTTGAGGAGGAGTATTCTCAACATGCATATCCAAGGAGATATTCATTGTACAAGGCCGAGTCCTTATGGTTCTTATTTCATGGAAAAGAAAGGATAAGTGAAGGTGGTATTCATTCTATTCTACTCACCTATGGTTCTCTTTCTTTGATTGATGATATATCTTGCTTAGTTGAGATTTGCTCATCTTTAGTTTGAAATTAATTCTTGTCATTGGTGACCTGATTATGTTTCCAAAACACTAGAAAGCAAGATATTGTACCATCATTTGTATGCTCTGAAATTGAGTAAGAGCAAGTATGATTTTAGTACTCATAGTTTGAAAAAAGGAGTTTTTTCATGTTTTGAGGCATATTGTGAACTTCTTTTGAGAGTAAGTGAAACATCCAATGAGGACACTTACATCCTTAAGAAAGTATTTAGCCTCAATTTGATCAAGTTAGAGTATGGTTTCAAGATTAGATCCTTTGTGGATAGAGTTCATAGTGATTGGACTAATGAAGCTAGTGTGCTTAATCTTGAATATTGCTCAAGGTATAATCTTGATCTATATGATCTTTGTGGTCATTATGAGGCTTGGAGGCCTCGGATTTTTCAGATTTTGGTGTAGCCAACTTCATGCATGTGGACTTTGCAAAACCCAAGATCGATATCAAGCATGGAGGAGGCACATTGGCATAGTAGCAGATTGGTGGAATATTTTTCAAAGGCATTTGGAAAAGATTTCTGTCAAAGAGATCTTATCAAGATTATGGTAAGGGTGCTGCTATGATGGATTCTTTGATCATTTTAATTCAAATTCAAAGCAAACAATCCACACACACACACACACACACACACACACACACACACACACACACACACACACACACACACACACACACACACACACACACACACACACACACACACACACACACACACACAAAGTTTCTTCATCAACAATTGGACCAACCTTGGAGGATTTCAAGTTAAGTGATCAAGCCAAGTTGATAACTTTTTAGGTGGAGTGTGAAGAATTAAAAACTATCCAACTTGTCTATAGGGGTTGATGAGGAAAATCATCTTGCTTGTGCATTTACAAGTTGTAAAATCATTCTCTAGCATGTGCAAACTCGAGCTACATGACATGCACAATGTCTAGATGGTCATATTTCACTTTGTTCCATTGTATATATCAAAGGTATGTGAATTGAGCACATGACCTTATAGATTAGAGTGAGTTTGAATTAGGTACATCTAAATCTGATGACATGCATAAAAGTAGATGACATGCAAAGTCAGTTAGAGTGCATGCATGTAACATGCAATCAGTGCATGCAACATGCAAGTCAGTATACATGTTCTACACATGTCCAAATCATTTAGGGAAGTCACATGCAAGGCATGCAAATACAGTATTGGACACATGCATGTAGTTTTGTACATATCTAGTTGAGAAATTGACATTTGGACAAAGTAGGTAGAAGTTAGGTGCAATTTCAGCATGCAAGCTGTTAGGTGTCAATATGGTAATAGTCTACATTAGGTGTAGGAAATGCATTGAATGCAAAGAGTACCATGAATTTTGGCTCTCCTATATATGTACATATGGTTCTCATTCATTTCTAATGATGAATCAAGCTTTGGTAATGTCATAATGTCAAAATTGGATCTCATTCTATTTTGCTTGAGATTGTATTCTCTCTCTAACGCGAGATTGGTGTCTTCTTCATACATTATTTTGCTTATGTATTCTCTCTATTTGTGAGGAATTAGTATTGCTTTGATCTGTAGCATTCTAGATTGTGCTCTAGCCTCAGATCTATTGGTAGATTGCAGGATTGCTCTACAAGTGATTTGTGTGTCACCACAAAGAATGGTCAAGATCATTCACACATTTGTTGTGGTTCCCCACACGTGTGAAGTTGCTGGATTTTTCACAATAAATACTTCCAGAATACAGGCAGAAAAACAGGGTCCTTTAATTTGAATAATCCAAGTTCAGTCATCTGAGGTAGTGGCAACAAGAAGAGGAAATACTTTCTGAGCAAAGGCAACGAGGGGCAAAGCAGTGGTGGAAAAAGGGATCTTCCTATTAGAAAGTTGAATTACTGTGATTAATCCATGTGTAGGAAGAAATTGAAGAAATTGGAATATTGGAGGTCAATGTAGTTGGTAGGCGGTGACTTATGGTTAGAAGAGATAAAGGGAAGATGATTTTCCATTTACATTACTACTTTTACATTACTACAATAGATGCCTTGAGAGTATAAACCTTAAATAGCTTTATTTTGAGACTTTGCTTCACATTTTTGGTTACGTTGATGAGATCTTTGAGCAAATTGTGTTTGGTTGGACCTTTTTTTTGCATTGAAGCATGAATGGTATAAACTCTTTAAAGTATTTTGTGAATTCGATATTGATAATATTCCACCTTGTACGTGCTTGAATTCTAATCGTTTTAAAGAGTATATTGATGACAATTTTGGACATATTATTTCTAGGAATATTGGAATTATCGATAGTAAAATTTTAAGGAACGACCTGAACAAAGGGCTTAGTTATATTCCTTTACATCAATCTAATATTAATGAGGTCGCCTTGGAACTTTACCATGGTTGGTTTAAATTGGCTAATTTTCTACCCATTTATCAAAATATGGATCATGATAGTATTATGGAACAGGCCCTAATTTGCAAACTTGTTGTTACAAACTTTTTAAAGAAGACTAGATGGTTTCATGGTAAAAGAGCTACAAAAAAAGACTTAAAGAATGCTAGCGATGAACGTGACTGGATCACTACCTATCTTTATGTGAATGGTGTAGATAAGGCCCATCATAATCCTTGTTTCATGTGCATCTACTTTGTTAGAAACTTGGCATTGCAAAGATTATACCTCTCTGCAGACTATGATACCAGTGCCTAGCCGTTCCAGATAAAGTGGTGGCAAAAAACGTCATTTCATGATGTGGGTTTGTGATGGCACGTGGTCCAAAAAGCATCAATATGCTCTTCGGCATTTTCATACGGTGCTCCATGAAACTCAGGAGTGGATCCACTAAGCTTGGGTAGTTTTCCTGTCTCCGGGGGTACTACGATTGGTTCAGTCAAACGTCTTGCCATTCTGTTGGCAACGGGTTCTATAGCAACAGGTGTTACATTCACTAACAGTGGTTCTGTAGCGTCGGTTGGCTCAAGTTCTGGTAGTTCTTCTATAGGTTCCAACGTATCATCCAAGTCCATTATAGGTGGGTGAGACTCATCATCTAAGGCTAGTGGGACAAGAAACCCACGATGGTTTCTTCTAAGCCCTAGATGCTCTCTCTAGGGATTTGAAGTCTCTCCGTGCGGTGCTCCCTTAGACCTAGGTTTCCTTGGTATACCTATGATGTCTCGTCTAGGGTGACACTAATGATTGCTGCATAATAGATTTCTCACTTACGGATAGCAATCAATTGTCGTTGCACATGCATTTTGTGGTTTTCCCAAGTTACCCCATAGGTCATCCACCCTTCGTCCACTAATACTGCATATGACCTGACTAACTCTACTTGGTCATTCTTCTGCTCGATTCTAATCCAATCGTATCCATGTACAGTTTTTCTTGGTTCTTTGTACCATGTGCCGTCTCTGCGGGATGCTAGGGTTGATGGGTCATAGGGTACTGATTTTCGACTCAGGGCTCTGCTTTTCACCTTTACCCTAGGTTTCACGAGAAACCCCATTGTCTAATATGTTCTGTCACTCTATGAATAATCTCTAATAGTACTTGGCATCACTGTCTAAACTCCATGCTGGTGAAAACTATATGCACTTCCTAGATTCTTTTCAGGTATTTGAAGCAGGATGTCCTTGGAGAAGTTGGATCATGTGCAGCTAGGAGTGGATTGCGCAGTCATGTGTGGCAAGGCCCTAAAACGTATGTTCTAGGTGTGGAATCAGCACACATCACTGTGTGATGCTAACCACTTCAACCTGTGATACTTGATATCGATTTTTTGAAAACAACGTGTGCACTAGTAGCTTGCACAACCATGCTATCTTGCGGCTGACGGTCTAAATAGTAGAATTGTTCACAATATATGCGATTTGAGACGTATGAAATTTGTAGGCCATTGGTAGTATGACTACCCTTCAACCACTATTCTCTTATCAAGTAACTCCCGACAGACGCACCAATGTTAGGGCCATTTTTTACGGGGGGTTGGTCCTGCCAAAACGTCCTAAAAGGGTCAAGGGGTCCCACCTCTAATGGCGGTTCGGCCCTACATGAGCAACAGAGGATTTGCCACTTCCAACCCTGATGGCCCTCTCTATTGCCCCATGCTCCCCAACCGATGAGAGTTTTCCAAGCTCTCAGAGATACGGTTGCAAGGAGGGGGTGCTAGCACTTTTGGTGCAATGATTCACTAGCTTTCTAGGGTTATGGTCCCGTAAAAACTTCTGAACGCTAAGTCGCTAATGTCTCTTTCCCCATTGAATTCGGCTTACAGTTAGAGAAAATCTTACATGGGCTTGAAAACGATTTACTGCCTATGATGTGCTTGTGGGGTGCAAGTTATACGCACCGCTTTGTTTGCTAAGCGACGGTATTTTTGCCGACCATCGGGTCTAGGTATTTCGCTAGACAGTACCGACGGCGGGTGTGACTAGTGTGACACTTAACCAAGGCGGTGTATTTCAACCGCGGATGGTGGACGGCCCGCTCTGGTGTTTCACAGAGGTCGGGTCCACTTGATATGTTTCACAATTGACAAAAACAGAAAAAAAAAACACTTCACAACTTGACGGTTTTATTGTCGTTCAACTAACAGGTTTATCATAGAGCAAAAGCACATTTCTTTACTTTTTCATACATCACATCGCAATAATTAGTGCAATACGACACCAATAACCCTAGCTAATTATCCTTAGCTTCGTTTGCTAAGTCGAAAATGAGAAACCCTCATTGCTCTAATTAACCACACAACATTTTTCATGCACGACTATAATTCCAACCTGAGTTCTAAAAAAACACGATTCACTACAAAACTTTCCATTATTCACTCGGTTAAACGGACACAACCACAAAGTGCAAGTTTTGATTAATGCATATTGGAACTTAAATTAGTATTACCTCATTCTTCGAAACGATGTCCCTTAAAAAACTTGCATCCCTAGAATACTTGTAAAAATCCCGTAAATGGTAAAACTACTCCATGTATAACTTTGATGGTTTCATACATAGTACAGATGCAATTTCCTAATGGCGTATAAAGATGAATCATTTAGTACAACCAAAAAGCCACAATTGCGAAATGAAAATTTTGATTCACTACACATGGAACACAGTACGGTATGTAAAACGACATTCGCAAACTGTATCTTAGACAATGGCATTGAATGCAAATTACCTCAGATACGTGTGAGGTAACCGGTTTGTCAGAGAGTCCAACTAGTCATGAATGCCGCATTCTGTTTGCTGCTTGGCACTTGCTTTGTCACAGTTGATCGGTGAAGAACAAACCACGGTACATCTGATTTTTGGCAGTGGGTAGCGATCAGAGGCTGCAACAGGGTTCTAGTTCGCTGGCAGGCTATCAGAGGTTGATTTTTTACTGTAACCGGCCATTGGAAATTTGCAACCGGTTGGTACTGGCTGCAGGTGGCCGCGGACAGATTGTAGAAGTCTGATTTTTTCACAAGCAGACACGTGCAGGTCCACAACGAGCCACAGACAGGCAGAGCAGGTCAAAAAATCCGCAGGCAGGCTTGACAGAGAGTCGCAGACAGAGGTTCAGGGTCGTAGGTAGGGCAACTGGCCGCAAACAGGCCTGGAACCAGCCGCAGGCAGGTGGTACAGGGCCGCAGTAGGGCTTTCTGGCCGCAGGCAGGTGGTACAGGGCCAGCAGGTAGGTCGTAGGGCCAGCAGGTAGGGCTTGGAGGCCGGAGCAGCCTGTAACAGGGCATAGCAGAGATGGATAGGCCACAACTAGGTAGTGCAGGGCCGCAGACAGGCAATACAGGCCTCGAGCAAGTGTAGGCAGGCTATGAGCAGCGATCAGAGGTTATAAATCCCTAATTTTTTTCTGTGGACAGCGATCGGAATGTCGCAGTAGATCTAGGAATCGGATTTTTTCGTTGTAGAGAGTGATGGAAGTTTGCAATTTTGACAGATAGAAAACAGGTCCGTTGCTCTTCAAGTATCCCTCAGGATTTGAAGTGAACCAAGGGCGCCATCACACACATTCACATACAACCAGGTACTAACAAATTCAAACACTTGACATCAATCATCGAGGTATAACAACCTGCAAGCATGCACTCATCTGAACATTGCCCGCCAAATTGATACAAAATCCTAACATATACTTCCAAGTACAACGGCTTTTCCAGTTAGGTGACAAACATGGCATTCATGACTAGGGTTCCCACGACAACACGGTTTCCCTGAAAATGCACTAGGCAACCATATATTAGTAAAACCAATTCTATACATGGTAGGATTTTAGCACGGCTATGCCGGCTATTTTTACAACTGGCCAAAAAGCCGTAAAACTTTATCACAAGCCATTTCTAAGGCTGCAAACTTTTGTCTAGCCACTTTAGGGACGGGCTGGGACCCAGTTCTAAGGCAAATTTGTGCCGATTTTTCTCTAATAACAGGGTTTTACGTGCCGATTTTTTCAATTATTGCGAACTTAAACCTCAATATTAGCCCGATTTTTCGTGCAGAAATATCGGCTAACAACACCTCCTCGGGTATCCATGCAGATCTACTCCTCCTGTCCTTTACGGCCTCCTTGAAAAGAGATCGCCTATGGGACATGAGCATGCGCATCCTATCTATCATTATTTTATTGTTGAAGGTGTGCTCAGAGGAATTAGGGAATCGTCCCTTTAAATCATTTATGACCTGACGCTTCTCAGTGATAGGGACAACCCTCCAGTCTCTAAACATATTTCTATCAAACGCCCCATGACAGAGCTCTCTCATATAAGTTAAGACCTCCTTTCCCTTAACATCCTCAACTATAGCCCCTGACGTATCAATGTCATAGTATAATGTCGGACCGGCTCTAGCAGGTGGGGCGTTGTAACCTGGTGCGGTGTCATCAAGTGGTGGTGCGTCACGCACCGGTGAGTTATCTCTATATATAGGTTCCTCGAAATCATCGTCACCTCCAAAAGCAAAAAAACAACCATCTAAATGACTCTTATGTGGTGCTGACCTAGCAACGCGAGGTGTGGAGGTCTGAGGAATGGACCTATGTGGTGAGGGCCTTCGTGATGGTACGGGTGAATGTGCACTAGTGGGGGCCTCTAAGGACTACCCTGTTGTGAGGCCGCTGGAGAGTTTAACATGGACCTATACTGCTAGAGAACAACATTCATTTGTTCTCTCTGCCTAGCAGACACACTACTTTACCAGTTCATATACTCTTCATGAGGCAGAAAAAGACCAGACCCAAGAGATGGAGGGTCAGACATCTGCATATTAAAAATGAACTACGATTGAGATAACAATGATAAACACAAAACATAAAATCCTTTAATCTAAACTCTAAACACTAAAGCCCTTTTCAATTGTCTTACTTGTTTTCATGATTTTAAACCGTTTATCTTTATCAAGCTGTAGCATATGCTCTTCACATTATTTTAGAAAGTTTCAATTGAAGGAAAATACCCACAAACAAAGCAACAAGATTTAACAAAACAAAACCACAATATTTTATCAAAACAAAGAAACAAGATTCACAGTAAACAATGCTCACCTTGTCTCCAAAAGCTTTATCCCAAGAAACTTTACTTCAAACTGAGGATACTGTGATAAAAGTGAGGAAAAAGAGTCTCAATGAGAGAGAGAGAGAGAGAGAGAGAGAGAGAGAGAGAGAGAGAGAGAGAGAGAGAGAGAGAGAGAGAGAGAGAGAGAGAGAGAGAGAGAGAGAGAGAGAGAGAGAGAGAGAGAGAGAGAGAGAGAGAGCAATGTTTACTCCAAGCTTTACTCAAACTGCTTAAGGATAGAGAGTCATCAAGGTTTTCAAAAAACTTACTCCAAGCTTTACACCCTTTTAGATAGATTTACTCTCTTTGAGAAGCTTTCTTATGCACTCTTTGAAAAAAGTTTACAAGCTTTTAAATAGCTTTACCTCAAGCTTTAACTCTGATGAAATAAAAAAACAAAATAGTGTCAATAAGAGAGAAAAAAGAACATAAACAACAATAAACACAAATTTAACAAAGCAAAACAAGTAAACTTTTGAATGCTAACTACGGTGCTTACCTTTGTGTCCAATGCTCAACTTTTTGCTCAAGCCTTGGTTATGGTGAGAAGGTAAAGAGCTTTGGCTATGACAAAAGAACATAAACAACAATAAACACAAATGTATCAAAGAAAAACTTGTAAACTTTTGAGTGCTGGCTATGGTGCTCATCTTTTTGTCCAATGTTCAACTTTTTCTCCAAGCTCTGGCTATGATGAAAAGGTAGAGAGCTTTGGTTGTGCAAAAAAAGCAAAAGAAGAACCAAGCATCATTAGAAGAGACATAGAGAGCAGCTCCACCCACCGCTAGGCACAAAAATATTCTCCTCCTCGTGCTCAAAAACTGAAAATAGAAATGAGTAAAAATTGCGACCCGCCAGTCTGTTGAGTTCTGCAGATCGACTATATGTTCGACGCTAGCAGCATCGAACATATAGTCAATCTACAGAATAATAATGACCATATATTTGATGCTAGCAGCATCGAGCATATAGTCTATTTAATTTTGGAAATCGACCATATACTCGATGCTGCTAGCGTCGAACATATAGTCGTCTTGTATCTAGAAATCGACTATATACTCGACGCTGCTAGCGTCGATTATTTAGTCAATCCACAGAACTTAATGGACGCGGACTAGAAAAAAAAAACTGGGTCACGTAGTGTAGGTATTCTCGGAATTTTGTGGCGAATCGGCTTTTCTTGAATTGTTATTTCAAATCAACGAGGTGTTATCACAATTTCGACGGAAATTCTACATTTCAAAAGAATGCACCTACCAGTGGAATGGAAGAACGAAGAAAAGAAAAAGTTGAAGATGCATCATGTACTTATGTTGGTAGGCATGTTTTTTGTTTAGGTTTTTTACACATTTTATAAAAGTATTGATTTTTGTTTTATGGAGTAGATCATGGAGCAAATGCTGCGCATGATTGGTCATTTGAGGAAATTAGAGAGGATGTTGTCAGACGGGGTGTGACCATGGTTCCTTGCCCAAGTGCCAATTGTAGAGGCCTGGGATCTATGTCCCTTGATGTAATTGAAAAGCATTTGTTGAGAAGAGGCTGGTCAACATAAAAAAAAAAAAAAAACAGAGGATAATGCAAAGTTATTATACTAAACTATGCATTATTAATGTACTAGAAACATGGTATGTTATTGATTTTAGAAATTAAGCATTTGATTTTTTATGGCCTTTTGTGAAAAACCTTTTACTGACTTTTCTAAATCGTCTTGTACATGTCTATCATTTGTCTCCTGATAGTATATTTTAATGCTATACTCCATCACATTGAGTTGATATACCTCTATGATGTGATTTTAGATTATGTGCATGCATATTCTTAATAACTTGCAAACTTTTTATGTTTAGTGTATAAGCAATTATTGGTGAAGTGGGTGAATATGAAAGTCATGTACAAATTACTTGGATTTGTGTATATGTGAATTGGTAGGAATTTCATGACATGTGGTTCGCTTCTGTCTCTTAAATCTCATACCTTTTGCCAACAACGCAGGACTCCAACTATAAAGAATCGAAGGAGAAATATACTCCGAAGGGGAAATTTGATAATGACATGTCCGTAAATTCTCTTGATATGCAGTTACAAAGGATGAGACAGTTGAAAATGTTAATGGTTGGCCATTTCTGCCATGACGGTGGAAATTGTGGACAATTTTTTGCAATTTCTGCCATATCGGTATAAATTGCCGAATTTTTTCCGCAATTTTTTGGCTTTCTGCAATTTTGACCAAAAAAAATTGCAGAATTTTTTTTTTTTTTTCGCAATTTTTTTCGCAATATTTGCCACCTTTTCTTGTAGTGTAGATTCTTAGTGATGCTAGGAATGTACAAATCTCCATCAACATTGACCCTTTTTGAGGATCCTAAGCATAAGGGGATGGAGCCTACTCCTTCTATCTTACAAACATCATCATTTGTTGTAAAAATAGAATTGATAGGCCCTTCAGAAGACAAAAGAGTTGAAAAATACTCCCTCTTGCTTGTCATGTGGGAACTTGCCCCACTATGTATCCACCATGGATCTTCCCCCTTGAAACTTGATGAAGAGAGGCTTGACATCATTAGTGAGTCTCCTTATGGACTCTCCTACTCCTCTTGGCTAATATTTACTTGCCCTTGTGCTTGCTTCTTCTTGAAGCATTCCGAGGCATAGTGCCCCATCTTGATACAATAGTAGCACTTGATCTTGCTTGTAGTTGATCTTGAAGATCCATCTTGATCTTCATTCCTTGCTCGGTTCTTCTTGAATGTAGATCTCTTGCTCTTGGGTCTTGCCCTTGCTCTTGATGAAGAGTGCTTGATCATCTCCATCATGGATAGAAAGCCTATCCATCCTTGCATTGAAGTGCTGCCTCCTATTCTCCTCAGCCATGAGGACTCCTTGGAGGTCTTCAAGTGATGGCAACTTTCTCATTATAGAGTATCCTTTCACCAACCTCCTTGTTTAACTCCTTGACCCTTGGAACATATGAATAAGCACTCTCTCCCTTCTTTGAAAAATTTGATGTTTCAAAAGCAAGCAATCTTGTAGTGTTATTTGACTCATACACTTTTTGAAGGGATTCCCAAGCCTGTTGGGCCGAGGAACACTCTCCTACTTCCATTAGGATCTCATTGGCTACATTCATTTTAATACAATAGAGGGCTAGTTTGCACCTCTTCTTGTATCTAGTGGATTCTTGTGGGTGGATGGGCTCATCCTCCTCACCACTCACTATTTCCATCAAATATTGCATTACAAGGATTGATTCCATTCTTAATTTCCATATGGAATAGTTTGATTTGTTCATTCTATCACTAGAATCCAGAAGGTAAGCATTCATTGATGCCATCTTCCTCTAAACAAGAGATTGATTCTATAAGAATGGATACACAATAGATAGGATGCAAGAACTAGCTATCCCACTATTTAGGGACCTGAGAATTATCAACAAATGAATTTCCAACAAGATACTATTGGATTTTAAGATTAGCCAATTTTATTCAAAAATGAAAAATGAAGGCTAGCTTGTTTGATGTAAAAAAACGATCAAAAATTGACGACTCCTTGATCTAAACTTCACAAGGCTTATATAGATCCAATCAACCTGAGAAAAGAAGATATAATTGCACATAAATGCCACTCTAGATCACTCTTATAAGATCAGGTTAATAATTTATATAATAATAAAAACATTCTACCTTCCAAGCACAAGCTATCAAGATCACAATTTTAACAAAAAAATGATCTTAATGATGAGTAATTGCAAAATGATTTGAGCTAAACCTAAATCACTCTTAGGAGGCCTCTCACACACCTGAGAAGAATCTAAATCAACTCCAAAATCTTCAATCCTTCTATCTCTCCAATGCTACTTCTCGAGATTGAATCCAAAACTCGCCTTGAATTAAGTATGAGAAAGCAAGTGAAACTTGCTAATTTGATTTTGTAGAAAAGAAATGATTAGAACCTGGTTTTAGAAGCCTGATCACCTTCAAATCAGATCCTACAAGAACTCAATAAGAGATAGTAATCATAGATTATCATAAAGAATCAATCAATGCCTTGAATTGATCAAAATCTATGATGCTAGTGAATCAAATTGCAAGAATTTAGCTCATGTCATAACAAGGCTCTAATACCATGTTGAAAATGTAGCCAATCCATTCGATTGCGGAGAATAGGAAGTAGCAAACTGTTGTGCAATGTTTGTAGCTGAATAGTAGTCTTTGAATTCGTTTGAGATGTATTCACCACTGTTGTCGGTCCTGAGAGCTTTGATTCTTTTTCTTGTCTACAACTCAGCATGCTCTTTGTATTACTCGAATAACTAGAAAGCTTCAGATTTGTGCTTCATAAAATATACATCAGTCCTTTTTAAATAGTCATCAATAAATGTAATAAAGAATTTGGCACCAAACAGTGATGGTGTCTGCGTCAGGCCACATATATCAGTTTGTACAGTATCCAACAAGTCTTTAGATATATGTTCTTGATTCGACTAAAAGTATAGGTCTAAATGTAGATAGAAGCATGTTCTTCCTAAAACAATACTATGATATAAGAGAGAGAAAGAACAAATTATTGCGCTCTGACAAATTATTGATCAACTGAATTGAAGCTTTTCAATATCTGAGTGTCTTGAAAGCTACTTGGTAGTCATTATGACTCCTTCTAGGAGGACTCCTCCAGAATTGTTGGGTTTGATATTGAAGTCATATTGTTACCAAATTATTGCTAAAGGTTGTCTGTTGTGACTGTCATACTGCCACCAAGGGGTTTTCCAGATTTGTAGAGAAAGGATTATCTTAAAGGAAGCTGATTTTGCCCTTAAGTTTGATCACATATGCTGTACATATAATTATCATTTATGAATTATGGTGGGATGAGTTTCTTTACTTTCTCAATGGCTTACAGACGTTCCACATGCATTGAGGGCACAAAGAAAGATGACACGACTAGGGTCAACAAAATTATGGTGCTGCATTAAAACAAGGCATTTGAGTGCCGCTTTGCGAAATCGTTCACGACATAATCTTTTGTTAATATGTTCTATAAATGATAATTGTGCTTGGAGAAACACAACACTTTTATCATCCCTACTCCTCAGTGATGTGTTGTAATCACGCATTTATCCCTTATTGTGAGAAATTTATATGTGAGGATATACGAGTCGACCATCACGCAAGCTTCGCTTCAAGATTAATGCTAAGTGCCAAAAGTAGCTGATCTATCAAATATTTGATCAACAAGAGGAGGTGCCCAAAGTTACTTCTAAAGGTCCTCTTGCTTTGCTTTCATACTGCTACCAAAAAAAAATTGAATTTGTAGAACAAAGGATGAATTTAATGGGACATTTATTTTGTAGAACATTCAGTACCTATGTTGTTCATATGATCATTGTTGAATTTTGCCAAACGCATAGTGAGGTGCTTGGATTAGCAAGATTCATAAAACATATTTATTTGTAATTGCCACAATAGGTGCACTTCCACAGGTGACCAAAGAGTTGGTTCTGGTGTGCATATAACTACTTATACAATAATAGTGGACATATTCAAGCAGCCACACATTCTCAAAAAGCATCACACAACCACCAATCAAAGCGCTTATACATCGTAGGTCCAAATCAACGCTCATTGCCAAATGTTGGAGGCATTGAATAGCACATTCATTAGCGAGCAGAGAAGTAACTCAGTGCCAAATCTTGAACTCATTGAATGGCATCTCCAAGGTCGCGCTATCTCTATCTCTAGCAAGGTCATGTTTAGCGCCATCTCCAGCTTTGTTATTGTCATTTTGCTAAGTCTTGAATGCACCGAACAACACGTTAGTTGGTGGTGGTAAGATTGAACGCAAAGGTAATCGATTCCCACTCCTATTCAATATTTGTTGCAAGGGGCCTTGTGAGTAGGTTGCTCAAAGAGTCAAGACCGGGTACATGCACCATATGTTGAATCATTATGTGACACGTGGCTCACAGCAATGCGTGCGCGTCACGTTTTCGCACGCTGCCTTCTCTTGCACGCAACTGCTCTGCACTAACGGCCCATGCGCACGACTCAGCTGCCGTTGGATTGCCACGATCGCATCGTCAACCATTCAAATAGCTCCAGCTGGTTAGATCAAGTACACGTGTCCGACATCCAAGTGTGCGTGCTTGTATATATTGCAGCCCCGCTTGAGCAACATCGGATCTTGGAGGGCGGTAATTGTCTGTCGATCCGGCCCTCATATATCATCGGTCACTTATCTGTGAAAGCTCGCCACCGTTGGATTTCGCCATTGAGCGTTCAGATTTTGCCACGTTTATACTTATAGAATTCTGCTACGTGGCAAACAACCAAGTGATCGGGCGCAGAATATGTGGTGCCATTAAGCTCCATCGCCATCGCTACTCTGATCTGTTGCTGGGAAGAGCTTTTCTGTCCACGTTTGATCAGCTCCTTTGCATTGTTTTTGCTTTGTTTTTGATCGCATTTGCTTGTGGCTGGCGCATAGTGAAGATGGCAGGCAAAGATTTGGAGCCAAGCGCATCCCTCACTGTTGCTGGTGAGCAGAATTGCGACACAGACTTGGATGATTTGGAAAATGTTCTGCTAGGACCACCAGAGCTTGGCAAAATCACTGCCCAAATGGTAGATTCCACAAAATCAAATGACAAGGAATCACCAGAGCCTGGCAAAAACACAGCCCAATTTGGAGCTGCCACAGAATTGATTGATGAGGATTCCTTCAAGGATGGGCGCAAAATTGCTGCCCAATTCGTGGATGGCTCAATATCAAGCGATGAGGGTGAGGGAGAAGGAGATGACACTGAGATTATCATCAGGATGGGAAGAACAGAGAATGATTCTGCAACTTATTTGTCTTCAGGAAATGAATGCTTGAATTTCTTCTTCCATGTGGTGCCTGACACACCATCTTCAAGGGTAGTGGAGTTGCTTGAGAAGGCATGGCTGGAAGATGCTCTGATTGCTCTCAGGCTTGTGTTCCAGTTGAGAGGAGTTCGTGGGAAAGGTAAGACGGATAAAGCGAATTTCTACACTGCTGCTCTTTGGCTGCATGAGAATCATCCTGCTACTCTTGTGGCTAATATTGCGAAGGTTGCTGCCTTTGGATACTACAAGGATCTTCCTGAGATTGTTCTGAGAATTCTTGAGGGCCCAGAAGGCTTTGCTCTGAGGCAGCATAGGAAATCGCTGTTCGAGAAGGCTAAGAAATCGAAAAAGCGTACCTCTGGTCGGCTCGCCAGGACGCATGACAGCAGTCCTGACAGTGACGAGGAGGAAGACCATGCAAAGCCTGTGAGGGGTTCTCTGAAGAAGAAAATCTGTAAGGCAATTGATCTGTGCCGTCGCGAAGGCTGTTCTATGTGCCAGGAGCTTACGGATGATTTAAAAGAGGTAGCATTAGAAGGCGCTGACAAGCCAAGATCCGGGCCTGAAGCCGCATCAGCCTTGCGAGAGAGCAAAAGGATCGCAGAGGCAAGAAAGGCTGTGAAAATGTTCTATTTTGATTACTGCTACCGCAACTTATACAATGCAGTGGCTAAGACCTTTGCTGATCAGCTGAAGAAAGATATGGCCGCTGTGAAGGAAGGAAACACACGAGACATAAGCTTGGCGGCAAAGTGGTGTCCCTCCTTGGATGCTTCCTACGACAGAAAGACCCTTCTGTGCGAATCCATTGCCCGGAAATTCTTCACAAAGAGGGAGTATCCAGAGTATGTGAATATGGAGGATCGTGTCTACGCTTATAGAATCCGTGATAGGCTTAGAAAGGAAGTCCTGGTTATATTGCACAGGGCAATACAGATGCCGGAAATTCCCATGAGTGCCAAGGAATGGGGAGCGGTGAATTACAAAAGAGTGCCATCTGTGGCTATGAAAAATTACAAAAAACTCTTTCTCACGCATGATGAGCCGAGATTTAGAAACCATCTGGAAGACGTAACCCAGGGAAGGGCTAAAATTGCCGCTGGAGCAGTGCTGCCTCACGAGATTGTGAAGGAAGCATTAGTGGAAGACGGTGATGCAGCTGTGGTGGCAGAATTGCAGTGGAACCGCATGGTGGATGATCTAAAGAAGAAGGGAAAGCTATCAGATTCCATAGCAGTTTGTGATGTGTCGGGAAGCATGGACGGGACTCCAATGGAGGTGTGCATAGCACTTGGGCTGCTCGTCTCTGAAATCAGCGAGGAGCCTTGGAAAGGCCGTGTCATCACTTTCAGTTCAAAACCCCAGCTACATGTTGTCCAAGGATCTACTCTCGCAGAGAAATACCAATTCACGGCAACCATGGACTGGGGTGCAAACACAAACCTTCAGGCAGTTTTTGACAGGATCTTGGATCTAGCACAGGCTACAGCTCTTCCACCTGAGAGGATGATCAAGCGCCTGTTTATTTTCTCGGACATGGAGTTTGATCAAGCTTCAAAAAACCCGTGGGAAACAGATTACATTGTTATCTGCTCTAAATTCGAGGCTGCAGGGTATGGATCTCCACCTCAAGTCGTATTTTGGAACTTGAGAAATTCTATCAGCAATCCTGTGATCGCAGAGCAAGATGGAGTGGCTTTAGTTTCTGGATTTTCGAAGAACTTGCTTAAGTGCTTTCTGGAAAATGATGGGGTGATCAACCCTAAGGACATCATGATGGATGCCATCTCACACAAATTATATCAAGAGTTGGTAGTTGTGGATTAGTTGTGGATTAGTCTGCTTAATTTCGCCAATCACTCTTTTTGATATCAGGGTCGTATGGACCTAATTGATGCCGTGGAATTTGAACCTACAAGAGTTTAGGAGAATTCTTTCTTGAGATGTTCATGTTTGATGTCTGCTATTTACATCCTTTTGAGGTGTGTTGTGGCTAATGCTTAAACTCACAAACGACGAAAAAGGGTATGTGAACCTTAGTTCTGAAATTAAAGACAGTTTTGGTAGGTTGTCAAGCTGCAGTATTGTTAAGCCTGCAGAAACAGGGAAGATTTTTGTTTAGAATGTAGGTGGTGATGATGACCAATGCTTTATCCCACAAAAGATGAAGAAAATAATGAGGATCTCAGTTTTGAAAGTTAAGACAAAATTTTGATAGGTTGTGAAACTGCAGTACTCTTCAGCCTGCAGATACTGGAAAAATTTTGGTGGAGAGGTAGGTCCTGATGACAGGTGCTTGGCCTTGCACCTACAAAACATGAAGATTAAAGCTAAGAAATTTTTTGGGGAGGATGCAGTTGCTCTGTAGCCTGCAGATGCTGGAAAAACCGTGTGGAGGTGTTGATGATCAATAATAGGATTTCACTGGGATCTTATATCATTGGAGATCTTATATCAATGATGTTTGTGCAAAGATTATTTTTGTTGATGTTGATTTTATCTTTTTGTGTTGGAAGCTTACACCTCTTTATGCGCATGTACAATTGTGCAGCGCTACTTTTTGGTACTCGTAAGCAACACAGAACAACATTGCTCTTCACCGAAAATGAACACGATCTGAAAAATGTCCACCATCTACAAATGTAGAGGCAAAAAATGAAGATTGCATGTTTCTCTCTCTTTTTGGCCATAGATAAACATTTGTAAGGTCCTCATGACAGGTTTTATTTTGAAAAAAAAATTAAGATGGGAAATTCTGCCATATAAGAGTGCTTGAGAATACAAAGGAAAAAAAACTGCAGGGCTTTACGTTCTCTGGAGAGCTTGTTGCAGGCCATACATGTAGAACACAGGGAGTCTTTGCTGCAAGAAATTTTGTTGTGAGAGAAGAATGTAGGCTGTTATGGAGAAAACTAGTTTCAAAGCTTTTCGTTGGTCCACGTGTGATTAGGGTTGTGACCAACGAGGTGTGTTCGATGGACACGTGTCTTTCAATTTATCCCATAAAACTAATGTCATTTTGATTGAAACGCTATATATACCATGAGTGTTCTAGAATTTTGCAAAGTGTGCCTTTCAAGATGAAAAGCGTGGCAAGTTAAGGTTTCTCTAAGATTAGAATTCCTCTAAGATTAGAATTCAGAGACAAAAAATAGCAATAGTAGATAGTGTGTGGAGAAAAAGAGAATCGCCACATGCAAGATGGATGAGAAAGAGTGTAGCGCAGGCATCCCAAAGGGAGCCGGGAACCACGACTTAGCTTACCAGCCTTCAACTCTTACCATCCAAACCCACTTGACATACAAGCAGCCAACTCGCCAACAACGATCAGACTTAAGCAACTTGAAGTTCCGAAAACCAACATAGTAACATCCATTCCAAGCAAGTGGTCTGACTTACATCAGACTTAATCAACTGAAAGCTTCGTCACGAGCGCTAGAAGCCAACGTGGCGCCACGCCAGACTGGACAGCCATAAACAGGTAACTTCCACCAAAGCAAGCCATCCAACTCAACCGACAGGTTAGAGCCCGTTCCCCAAGAGCTTAACCCATTCACGTTCATGCAAGGAACACTCAGAACCACAAGCCGCGACATATATTGTTGTAAAGCTGACTCAGGTGCACCCAGCGTGCCCTGTAAGACTCTAAGGGGTGACGCTCCCTAAGGTCCTAGAGCAAGTTAGAACGTCAAGGACTGAGCCTCTGACCTATGGTGAGCCAGTCAAGTAGTCACAAGTCATGAGCTAGCTCTGGAGCTCGAGTCATGGCCTAGTCAGGAACCAAGTTGATTCTGCCACCAGAACGGCTCCCGGGACCCATGTCTGGGAGCCAGAATGATTCTGCCAGGCTTGCCAGGCTTAATCAGCAAAATAAAGACTAAGTCCCAAAAAGCGTGTTTTACCAGAAAGCACTATGTTTCAGAACAGAGGGGGTGCGCTGAATCACAGCAGAACTATAGGGGGAGTCCGGCAGACAGAAACTTGGGCAGCTCAACCAGCGCCAGGAATCCAGTCGCCAGGTCTCAGCTCCCTCTACCAGCACGAGCCAGACATAATGCCCAACACGTGTTGGTGGCCCCGAGACCGGTCAGTCTATGTATGAATGTAACCTCTTCCAAATCTATTAAAGTTGATCCTTGGGGATGATTACCATTTCGGTTTCGCCTCTGGGACTGGTCCAAGTGGAAGGACCCTTATTACAACCTTTTTGCGTCGTTGGCGCCTAAGGGTCCCTGTCATCGACATGGGGCTTGCCGCTATGCCAATTGGTCAGTTTGGCGACCACTATGCCTTGGGTTTCATGTGTGGCTTGTCTTTGTCTTTGGTTACCTTTTGGGGACGGATTTTGAATTGGCTTTTACGTAAGTGCATGATGGATGAATGTTAGACTTAAGCGCGTGTTGGGGAAACCGCTCAAGTCCCAGCGCCCTTTGAGGCGCCGGCGCAACATGTGGTATTAGAGCCGACTAGCCGGTCAGCTACGCAAGTCTCACAGGGATGGCCACGTTTTGGGATTTGTCAAGACAACCGTTGCGCAAGGTGCTGCCCACAGTGTAAGCACGGGTGCGTCCACGGTCGGGGTGGTCGACAGAACGGGGGACTTGATGAGTCAAAGTGCTGCCCTCGAGGTGTAAGCACGGTTAGTTTCCGCGGTTCGGGCCTGGCGCCGTCTGCACGTAGGACAGATGAGGCAGTGTGCTGCCATTAGGTTGGTGAAAGCACGGTCTGTGCCTTGTGGGGTGCGGGGTGACATATTCGAACTGTACGGGTTAACCATTGATACAGAGATGCTGCTCGAATTCAGGTGTAAAGCACGGGTGGTTAGCTGCCGGTGCGGGATAGCTGCCGATCGTTTAGCTATAAGGGCTATCGACCAAAAAGTGGTGGGGCGTGACTGAGGCAATGTGTAGCGCAGGCATCCCAAAGGGAGCCGGGAACCACGACTTAGCTCCCCAGCCTTCAACTCTTGCCATCCGAACCCACTTGACATACAAGCAGCCAACTCGCCAACAACGATCAGACTTAACCAACTTGAAGTTCCAAAAACCAACATTGAGATCCAACCTGGCGCCATGCCAGATCGGGGGTCCCGACGTGGGTGACTTCCCTCCAAGCAAGCCGCCCGACATACATCAAACTTAACCAACTCGAAGCTTCGTTACAAACGAGTAACATCCATTCCAAGCAAGCGGTCTGACTTACATCAGACTTAACCAACTGAAAGCTTCGTCACGAGCGCTGGAAGCCAACCCGGCGCCACGCCAGACTAGACAGCCATAAACAGGTAACATCCACCCAAGCAAGCCATCCAACTCAGCCGACAGGTTAGAGCCCGTTCCCCAAGAGCTTAACCCATTCACGTTCATGCAAGGAACACTCAGAACCACAAGCCGCGACAGATATGGAAACAACCAGTTCCTGGACCAAATGGTCCTGACAGCATACCGCTGGCGCCACGGACCGAATGGTCCCGACGGCATACCGCTGGCGTCCCGGGATACGACCCTCAGCTATGTGCCAAGTTAAAAATTTTGAAAGCGGCCTTACAACTGGCGCTTTTACCGAACACTGAAACCCAGGAGGTAATCAGAGTCAGTTTGAGGAAAATCCCACTTTATTGATACATCTGAGAAGGTTACATTTCAAGTGTGTGACCGACCCTAGTCTCCGGGGCGCTAGCATGCCAAGGCGAGAGCCATGACAACATTCCAGCAAGGGAGGCTGAGACTTGGTTGGAGCTCGCCCTGAGTCGCAACCCGCACTCCCCTATAGTATTGGTGTGATTCGGCACCCCCCCTCATACCAAGCACTCTACCCAAGCTGGTAAAGCACGTTTTTCTCTCTCTAGGATTTTCTCTTTCTAGAAAGTCATTTTCTCTCTCTAGATTTTATTGATCCCCAGGCTTCCTTTAATCATGCCTAGATCGTGTGAGGTGATTGCACATCGATCTGAGCTCTCTGGACTTCGCTAGAACCGATCAAAGATTTTCAGCCATAGGAACTTGGCGCCGGCTGGATTCTGGTCACAGTGGCGCCGGGAGCGGCGCCGGCGCCGTTGGCGCCGGGAGCAGCAGGGGCGCTGCTGGCGCCGGGGACATAGCTGGCGCCGATGGCGCCGCAAGTAAAGCTTGTAAAGGTAGCTTTACAACATCCACCCCACCTTTATAAAATCTGATGTCCTCATCAGATGTCAGATTAAAGTAAAGGTGTCTCCCAATTAAAATGACTATACATTTAAGCTACTAGGCACAGTACTCAATTTACTGGCCACTTTTTATTAACATTGAAGCTGGCACACCACAAGTCGGAGGCTCAGCTCTTTGTACTGAAAAATTACATAACTTGAAAATATATCTTTGTCTGGGAAAAGCGTAGATTTGATATCGCTTTCGTAAAACCCGAGAACCTTATTAATTGGTGACAGAGGCCTTTCTTTGAAATGTTCGCCCCTGTCGCTTCTGACTTTCGACTTTGGAACTCCTTTGAGCTCCTGATTTGTCCTTGATGCACTTTGTGTTGAGCTCCCTGAGCTCCAGGTTTGTTCAGTTCCGCACAGGTATCAAGGCTCCCTGAGCCGAAGGATTTATCGTTTGATTGCCCACTTTATGGTCCACTCCGTGCCTTGTTGCTTCTGCACCTTGATTTCTCTCCTTGTCCAAGCCTGATCTTGATACTTTTCCATCTTGGCTCTTTAAGGTAGGCAAAGATTGAGTACTCCGCAATGCACCTCTCACTTAGCTTGAAGTAGCTCTTTGAATCAGCCCAAATGTAACCATTGACCTCGTGGAAAGCCAAAGTGTCGCACCAGTTTGATCCGCATCCGAACTATCTCTTCGCGTTTGTTTGAAGCACCATGTCCGTCGCGCAAAACTTGACTTTCACAATTCCATCACTGGTCAGTTGCCTCACAGTCAAAACAAGAAGTGTACATCGAGCTTGGCTTCAAGTAGCTCTCTTTGAATCAGACACATGCACCCAGAGTTTGCACTAGTCCGATCTCAACGCGAACTGTCCCTTAGCGTTCGTTCGAAATACCAAGTCTCTCATGCAAGACTCAACTTTCTCAGTTCCTTCATTGATCAGCTGCCTTACACGTAACACAAGCCAGCGTACTCATATGTTTCCTCATCATTGCTGGTCTAGAGAAAGCCTATAACAAACTTTCCTTTCCACAACAAAAACTTGTCAACTTATTAGGTCCAAAGTTCGCCAGTCTCCTCGTGTGAGTATGGCTAGGTCACCTTGAATTTGCCCCCATTTTGATCAACTTTAATTCAAAATTTGCCCCAAGAGAGAGGTGTGTGTGATAGTTCCCCTCCACTTAATAAATCAGCTGATCGGACTTTAGAGTAGAGTTCTTCGGACAAAAAGCCTTTCCAACACTTTGCTTCCCATCGGCTAGGATTATGGCTCGATCCAACTTGTTGCCAATCTCTGAAGAGGATCCTAGTCTTTTCCCCTTTGAGGAAAAACCCAACTGATACTGGATATCACCCATGCTCAGTGAGTTTCAGTTCCGAAGGTGGCCGTCCCAAAATGAAGACCAACTGCTATAGAAGATCTCCCCTGAAATTGCCCTTTCCAACTTTTGACTTCCTGCTTGCGTCTGGTGGGCGTTGTCGCAAATGAAACTAACCCAAGAAACAGGCTAGCCATCCATCCTTTGCAAACATTGAGTCATTTCGTTGTCGTTCACGTGCGAGTACTTGAACTGCAAATCCGCCGCACAGATTCTGGATATCGCTCATGCTCAGTGAGTTTCAGTTCCAAAGGTGGCCGTCCCAAAATGAAGACCAACTGCTCCATAGAAGATCTCCTCTGAAATGGCCCTTTCCAACTTTTGACTTCCTGCTTGCGTCTGGTGGGCGTTGTCGCAAATGAAACTAACCTAAGAAACAGGCTAGCCATCCATCCTTTGCAAACATTGAGTCGTTTCGTTGTCGTTCACGTGTGAGTACTTGAACTGCAAATCCGCCCCACAGATTCTGTAGTCCTCTTTGTTTGATGGTATCAGCCTTCAAAAGAAAAGGTTCCTTCTCGAGCCATCAGCTCCTTGTATCACAAGCAATCATGCAAACCAGGCAAAGCACGAGTACTAAGACTCACCACGAATACGTACAAGTAAGACACTCAGGCAGGTTTACTAACAAGTAACAAAGACAAGGTCCCCCTTTGAGATGGTCCTGCCAACGGACCTTTGCCTGGCCGCGCCCATACAAATCGATCACAGAATCAGCCCACATAGGACACCCCTCCAACTATCCGTGCTTTCACCATTAAGCAGCACATTGCCTCAGTCACGCCCCACCACTTTTTGGTCGATAGCCCTTATAGCTAAACGATCGGCAGCTATCCCGCACCGGCAGCTAACCACCCGTGCTTTACACCCGAATTCGAGCAGCATCTCTGTATCAATGGTTAACCCGTACAGTTCGAATATGTCGCCCCGCACCCCACAAGGTACAGACCGTGCTTTCACCTCCCTAGGCAGCACTTTGCCTCATCCGTCCTACGTGCAGACAGCGCCAGGCCCGAACCGCGAGAACTGACCGTGCTTACACCTCAAGGGCAGCACTTTGACTCATCAAGTCCCCCGTTCTGCCGACCACCCCGACCGTGGACGCACCCGTGCTTACACTGTGGGCAGCACCTTGCACAACAGTTGTCTTGATGAACCCCAAATCGTGGCCATTTCCGTGAGATCCGCATAGCTGACCGGCCAGTCGGCTCTGATACCACATGTAGCGCAGGCATCCCAAAGGGAGCCGGGAACCACGACTTAGCTCCCCAGCCTTCAACTCTTGCCATCCGAACCCACTTGACATACAAGCAGCCAACTCGCCAACAACGATCAGACTTAACCAACTTGAAGTTCCAAAAACCAACATTGAGATCCAACCTGGCGCCATGCCAGATCGGGGGTCCCGACGTGGGTGACTTCCCTCCAAGCAAGCCGCCCGACATACATCAAACTTAACCAACTCGAAGCTTCGTTACAAACGAGTAACATCCATTCCAAGCAAGCGGTCTGACTTACATCAGACTTAACCAACTGAAAGCTTCGTCACGAGCGCTGGAAGCCAACCCGGCGCCACGCCAGACTAGACAGCCATAAACAGGTAACATCCACCCAAGCAAGCCATCCAACTCAGCCGACAGGTTAGAGCCCGTTCCCCAAGAGCTTAACCCATTCACGTTCATGCAAGGAACACTCAGAACCACAAGCCGCGACAGATATGGAAACAACCAGTTCCTGGACCAAATGGTCCTGACAGCATACCGCTGGCGCCACGGACCGAATGGTCCCGACGGCATACCGCTGGCGTCCCGGGATACGACCCTCAGCTATGTGCCAAGTTAAAAATTTTGAAAGCGGCCTTACAACTGGCGCTTTTACCGAACACTGAAACCCAGGAGGTAATCAGAGTCAGTTTGAGGAAAATCCCACTTTATTGATACATCTGAGAAGGTTACATTTCAAGTGTGTGACCGACCCTAGTCTCCGGGGCGCTAGCATGCCAAGGCGAGAGCCATGACAACATTCCAGCAAGGGAGGCTGAGACTTGGTTGGAGCTCGCCCTGAGTCGCAACCCGCACTCCCCTATAGTATTGGTGTGATTCGGCACCCCCCCTCATACCAAGCACTCTACCCAAGCTGGTAAAGCACGTTTTTCTCTCTCTAGGATTTTCTCTTTCTAGAAAGTCATTTTCTCTCTCTAGATTTTATTGATCCCCAGGCTTCCTTTAATCATGCCTAGATCGTGTGAGGTGATTGCACATCGATCTGAGCTCTCTGGACTTCGCTAGAACCGATCAAAGATTTTCAGCCATAGGAACTTGGCGCCGGCTGGATTCTGGTCACAGTGGCGCCGGGAGCGGCGCCGGCGCCGTTGGCGCCGGGAGCAGCAGGGGCGCTGCTGGCGCCGGGGACATAGCTGGCGCCGATGGCGCCGCAAGTAAAGCTTGTAAAGGTAGCTTTACAACACAATGTGCTGCTTAATGGTGAAAGCACGGATGGTTGGATGGGTGTTTCCCCGTGGGCTAATTATGTGATAGATTTGTGTGGGCGCGGTTAGGCAAAGGTCCTACGTCCGGTCTCAAGGGGAATGTGGCTTGAGAGGGATGTTTGCTTTGGTTGGTATGTTCGTTTGTGGTGTGCTTGTTTGGACCTGAATAACCCCTGGTTGCTTAACTTCTTCCAGGTGATCTGATCTAGTTGGGAGTTGAAGGAGGAATTTACATTTGGGTGTAGACGACATACAAGTATGGAAAGGAGCTTCCATGGGGCAACCCCCAAGATTGGTTCAAGATTATTATTCCTATCCGGAAAGATCGCAGGGAGGAAGTCAGATTTCATGATCGACTTCGGAGCTTCACATAACTATATTTCAAGGAGCGTAGTAGAACAGTTCAGCTTGCCCACTAGAAATGTAACATCAACGCTCAAGGTAGAAACAACAAAGGGAGCACTGGACGCAGACAAAGCGACATTGAACATCCCGGTGCAAATTGGGAGATGGAAGGCTAAACTTAGCTTTCTGATGTTAGAGATGGATGCCTTCGATGTAATTTTGGGCCTTCCCTGGCTAAATGAACATTGTATTGCAGTTTTGGGTAGGAGCTCAAACTTGGTTCTCTTGGATTACAAGGGACAGATCTGTATGACAAAAGCTCTGCCTGGAGGGAACGCGAAGGGCACCGATATTGAACAAAATCTGGTTGTTGCATCTGTGATTAAAAGCATGGCGAAAGGGAAAAGGTCAAAGTGCTTTCTTTGTATCTGCAGAGAGGTTCCAGAAGGGAAAAACGCACAACAGAAAAACTTGCCAAAGGAGGTGGCAGATTTGCTAGAGGAATTTAGCGATGTGTTTCCAGAAGAACTCCCAACTAAGCTACCTCCTCGAAGACCAGTGGACCATAAGATTGAGTTGGTGCCAGGAACAGAACCAACTTCATGAGCACCTTATAGGATGTCCCAAGAAGAGTTGGTGGAACTGAAATGACAACTTGGTGAATTGATAGACAAAGGATTCATTAGACCCAGTGCTTCACCTTTTGGAGCCCCTGTACTATTCGTAGAAAAGGCGGACAAGACACTACGGATGTGTGTGGATTACCGCATGCTCAACAAGGGTACCATCAAGAACAAGTATCTCATGCCTAGAATTGATGACCTGTTCGACCAGCTCAAACATGCCAGATATTTTAGCCAAATAGATCTTAGATCTGGATATCACCAAATTCGAATAGCTAAAGGCGATGAGCACAAAACGGCTTTTCGAACACGGTATGGGAGTCACGAATTTAGGGTGATGTCGTTCGGTCTAACAAACGCACCAGCCACTTTTTGCACGTTGATGAACAACATTTTTCAAGACTGTTTAGATGAATTTGTCATTGTATACATCGATGACATCTTGGTGTTTAGTCGTAGCCTCAAAGATCACATTAAACATTTAAGGACTGTCCTTCAACGACTAAGGAAGAACAGCTTGTTCGGGAAAAGAGAAAAATTTGAATTTGTGGTAGAGGAAGTTGATTTCCTTGGACACGTTATAGGCTACAGACAAATTCGGATGGATCCTAAGAAGATCAAGACTATCTTGGATTGGCTGGCCCCTAAGACTGTTCATGGCATCAAATCCTTTGTGGGCTTATGTAACTTTTACAGGAGATTCGTTGAGGCATTTAGCAAAATTGTGGCACCACTGTTGGAGCAGACCAAGACTCATCTGAAGATGACATGGACACCGGAATGTGAAGCAGCGTTCCAAGAACTAAAACGACGGATCACTCAAGAACCCGTTCTTGCCTTACCGGACTTTAGCAAACCTTTTGAAATACATACAGACGCGTCGAACTTTGCTATTGGGGCCGTGCTGATGCAAGACGGAAAACCTGTTGCATATTTTCCAAAGAAATTGAGTGATGTAGAGCGACGATGGCCAACTCATGAAAAAGAAATGGTCGCAGTAGTTCAAGCAGTGGAGCATTGGAGACATTATGTGGCAGGAAAACCCTTTAAGGCGTTCACTGATAATGTATCACTCAAGTACTTCTCATCCCAAGGTATGCTCACGCCAAAGCAAATGCGATGGCAAAACTTTCTCTCGAAATTCAATATAGACATCGTACACACGGCGGGAAAGAACAATGTGGTGGCGGATGCACTAAGTAGACAGGAACACTTGATGGCAACAGTGACAACTCAGGTGATTGACCTACTCCAAGAAATCAGGGAGAATTATGGTGCAGATGCATTGGCGAAGGACTTAATGATCGAATTCCAGCTGGGAAAGCCTCATAAACATTTCACTTGGAAAGATCAAATGGTTGTTTATAAACAACGCAGAGTATATGTCCCAGACAACATCAACCTGAGAAAGAAAGTCTTGCGAGAACATCATGACGTACTAGTTGCCGGACATCCAGGGGTGAATCGCATGTATGAACTTCTCAAAAGAGGCTTCTATTGGCCAGGTATGTGGGCAGACGTTGAATCCTATGTGCAAACATGCCCGACATGTCAACAAGTGAAGGTGGAACCGCTAGTTCCAGCATGACTACTCCAACCATTACCGGTACCAGCATACCCATGGGATTCGGTGAGCATGGATTTTATTGTTCAACTACCACGGTGCCAAGGCTTCGACTCAATTCATGTGGTGGTTGACCGCTTTTCAAAGCAAGTTCATCTAGTACCAACTAAAAGTTCAGTGACAGCTGAAGAAGTGGCAAGGTTATTTTTCAAATGTGTCTTCAAATACCACGGCCTGCCTAGAACGATTATTTCTGACCGAGACACCAAGTTCGTCGGAAAGTTCTGGACTTGTCTATTTCGCCTCGTGGGAACTGGACTGAATTTCAGCACTGCATATCATCCTCAGACAGATGGGCAAACGGAACGAGTCAATCGACAGATTGAACAATATTTACGAAATTATGTCGCTTGGGACCAATCCGATTGGGTCAACTACTTGGATATTCTCGAGTTTGCACATAACAACCAAGTGAACAGATCTACTGGAAGGGCACCCTTCGAGATAAGCAATGGTCGGCTACCGATTGTTCCAAGTTCTTTTCTTACAGGCATGCAGGAAACACCAGTACCTACTGTAGAGGAATTCATCAATGAGTGGCACACAAAGCTGACAGAGGTGAAGTCATTTTTAGAGCAGTCACAAAGGAGTATGGCAGCTGACGTAAACCCACATCGACGAGAACTGGAATTTGAGGAAGGTGATCAAGTATGGCTGAACACAAAGAATATTGCGTTACCAAAAGGTTTTTCTCATAAGTTCGTTCGACCTTATGCGGGACCATATTATGTCACCAAGAAGATCAACCCAGTGGCTTACCGATTGGCGCTACCGTCCAGCTTGGATATACACAATGTGTTTCATATCTCATTACTCAAACGGTACAAACCAGATGAGCGATTTGATCGGCAACACGAACTCCGTCACCCACCAATGACACTTGATGATACAAAGAGGCAGCTTGTACCAGAACAAATATTGACACATAGAAAGCGAACTGGTGTTCAACGTGAATATCTAGTGAAGTGGCTACGGGCTCCACTTATTGAGGCTTCTTGGGAGTACGAAGACAAATTTAAGGAGGGAGCTCCTGAAGTAATAGCAGATTATCTGCAGAAGAACCAACGCAATAGTCGTTTTCCCAGATCGGCACACACAGCACTACCTGGTGGCATGCCTCCTACATAAACATTCATGGCCATTCTGAAGTTCAAGGAACTTCCAGGTATCTTTCTTAAGTTTGTCAATAAATCACTTGCAGCTTTACACAGGTTTTACGTAAGTGAACTTTATCTACACTTTTCATGTGCTACTGCCAATGTATTTTTAATTCAAAATTGTTAAGGCCGATGAATTAAGCCCGTGCCATACGTCCTAGGTCTAGTTTGGCCCTGATGAGGACATCAGCATTTTCAAACGAGGGGAGGATGTTGTAAAGCTGACTCAGGTGCACCCAGCGTGCCCTGTAAGACTCTAAGGGGTGACGCTCCCTAAGGTCCCAGAGCAAGTTAGAACATCAAGGACTGAGCCTCCGACCTGTGGTGAGCCAGTCAAGTAGTCACAAGTCATGAGCTAGCTCTGGAGCTCGAGTCATGGCCTAGTCAGGAACCAAGTTGATTCTGCCACCAGAACGGCTCCCGGGACCCATGTCTGGGAGCCAGACTGATTCTGCCAGGCTTGCCAGGCTTAAACAGCAAAATAAAAACTAAGTCCCAAAAAGCGTGTTTTACCAGAAAGCACTATGTTTCAGAACAGAGGGGGTGCGCCGAATCACAACAGAACTATAGGGGGAGTCCGGCAGACAGAAACTTGGGCAGCTCAACCAGCGCCAGGAATCCAGTCGCCAGGTCTCAGCTCCCTCTACCAGCACGAGCCAAGCATAATGCCCAGCACGTGTTGGTGGCCCCGAGACCGGTCAGTCTATGTATGAATGTAACCTCTTCCAAATCTAATAAAGTTGATCCTTGGGGATGATTACCATTTCGGTTTCGCCTCCGGGACTGGTCCAAGTGGAAGGACCCTTATTACAACCTTTTTGCGTCGTTGGCGCCTAAGGGTCCCTGTCATCGACATGGGGCTTGCCGCTATGCCAATTGGTCAGTTTGGCGACCACTATGCCTTAGGTTTCATGTGTGGCTTGTCTTTGTCTTTGGTTACCTTTTGGGGACGAATTCTGAGTTGGCTTTTACGTAAGTGCATGATGGATGAATGTTAGACTTAAGCGCGTGTTGGGGAAACCGCTCAAGTCCCAGCGCCCTTTGAGACGCCGGCGCAACGGATATGGAGACAACCAGTTCCTGGACCAAATGGTCCCGACAGGATACCGCTGGCGCCACAGACCGAATGGTCCCGACGGCATACCGCTGGCGTCCCAGGATACGACCCTCAGCTATGTGCCAACTTAAAAATTTTGAAGCGGCCTTACAACTGGCGCTTTTACCGAACACTGAAACCCAGAAGGTAATCAGAGTCATTTTGAGGAAAATCCCACTTTATTGATAAATCTGAGAAGGTTACATTTCAAGTGTGTGACCGACCCTAGTCTCCGGGGAGCTGGCATGTCAAGGCGAATGCCAAGACAACATTCCAGCAAAGGAGGCTGAGACTTGGTTGGAGCTCGCCATGAGTCGCAACCCACACTCCCCTATAGTATTGGTGGGATTCGGCACACACACACCCCCCCCCCCCTCCCCTCATAACAAGCACTCTACCCAGGCTCGTAAAGCACGTGTTTCTCTCTCTAGGATTTTCTCTCTCTAGAAAGTCATTTTCTCTCTCTAGAAAGTCATCCTCAGGCTTCCTTTAATCATGCCTAGATCGTGTGAGGTGATTGCACATCGATCTGAGCTCTCTAGACTTCGCTAGAACTGATCAAAGATTTTCAGCAGTAGGAACTTGGCGCCGGCTGGTTTCTGGTCACAGTGTCGCAAGCGCCGGGAGCAGCAGGGGCGCTTCTGTTGCCGGGGACATAGCTGGTGCCAGTGGCGCCGGAAGTAAAGCTTTACAACATTCATCCCACCTTTATAAAATCTGATGTCCTCATCAGATGTCAGATTAAAGTAAAGGTGTCTCCCAATTAAAATAACTATACATTTAAGCTACTTGGCACAGTACTCAATTTACTGGCCACTTTTTATTAACATTGAAGCTGGCACACCACAAGTCGGAGGCTCAGCTCTTTGTACTGAAAAATTACATAACTTGAAAATATATCTTTGTCTGGGAAAAGCGTAGATTTGATATCGCTTTCATAAAACCCGAGAACCTTATTAACTGGTGACAGAGGCCTTTCTTTGAAATGTTCGCCCTTGTCGCTTCTGACTTTCGACTTTGGAACTCCTTTGAGCTCCTGATTTGTCCTTGATGCACTTTGTGTTGAGCTCCCTGAGCGCCAGATTTGTTCAGTTCCGCACAGGTATCAAGGCTCCCTGAGCCGAAGGATTTATCGTTTGATTGCCCACTTTATGGTCCACTCCGTGCCTTGTTGCTTCTGCACCTTGATTTCTCTCCTTGTCCAAGCCTGATCTTGATACTTTTCCATCTTGGCTCTTTAAGGTAGGCAAAGATTGAGTACTCCGCAATGCACCTCTCACTTAGCTTGAAGTAGTTGTCTTTTGAATTCAATCCAAATGTAACCATTGACCTCATGGAGAGCCAAGGGGTCACACCAGTTTGATTCGTTTGAAGCGCCATGTCCGTCGCGCAAAACTTGACTGTCACAATTCCATCACTGGTCAGTTGCCTCACAGTCAAAACAAGAAGTATACATCTAGCTTAGTTTCAAGTAGCTCTCTTTGAATCAGACACATGCACCCAGAGTTTGCACTAGCCCGACCTCAACTCGAACTGTCCCTTAGCGTCCGTTCCAAGTACCAAGTCTCTCGTGCAAGACTCAACTTTCACAGTTCCTTCATTGATCAGTTGTCTTACATGTAACACAAGTCAACGTACTCATATATTTCCTCATCATTGCTGGTCCAGAGGAAGCCTATAACAAGCTTTCCTTTCCACAACAAAAACTTGTCAACTTATTAGGTCCAAAGTTCGCCAGTCTCCTCGTGTGAGTATGGCTAGGTCACCTTGAATTTGCCCCCGTTTTGATCAACTTTCATTCAAAATTTTCCCCAAGAGAGAGGTGTGTGTGATAGTTCCCCCTCCACTTATAAAATCAGTTGATCGGACTTAGAGTAGAGTTCTTTGGCCAAAAAGCCTTTCCAACACTTTGCTTCCCATCTGCTAGGATTATGGCTCGATCCAACTTGTTGCCAATCTCTGAAGAGGATCCTAGTCTTTCCCCTTTGGAGGAAAAATCCAACTGATACTGGATATCACCCATGCTCAGTGAGTTTCAGTTCCGAAGGTGGCCGTCCCAAATGAAGACCAACTACTCCATAGAAGATCTCCCCTGAAATTGCCCTTTCCAACTTTTCACTTTCTGCTTGCGCCTGGTGGGCGTTGTCGCAAATGAAACTAACCCAAGAAACAGGCTAGCCATCCATCCTTTGCAAACATTGAGTCGTTTCGTTGCTGTTCACGTGCGAGTACTTGAACTACAAATCCGCCCCACAAATTCTGTAGTCCTCTTTGTTTGATGGTATCAGCCTTCAAAAGAAAGGTTCCTTCTCGAGCCATCAGCTCCTTGTATCACAAGCAATCATGCAACCCAAGCAAAGCACGAGTACTAAGACTCACCACGAATACATGCAAGCAAGATACTCAGGCAGGTTTACTAACGGGTAACAAAGACAAGGTCCTCCTTTGAGATGGTCCTGCCAACGGACCTTTGCCTGGCCGCGCCCATACAAATCGATCATAGAATCAGCCCACATAGGACACCCCTCCAACTATCTGTGCTTTCACCATTAAGCAGCACATTGCCTCAGTCACGCCCCACCACTTTTTGGTCGATAGCCCTTATAGCTAAACGATCGGCAGCTATCCCGCACCGGCAGCTAACCACCCGTGCTTTACACCCGAATTCGCGCAGCATCTCTGTATCAATGGTTAACCCGTACAGTTCGAATATGTCGCCCCGCACCCCACAAGGCACATACCGTGCTTACACCAACCTAATGGCAGCACACTGCCTCATCTGTCCTACGTGCAGACAGCGCCAGGCCCGAACCGCGAGAACTGACCGTGCTTACACCTCAAGGGCAGCACCTTGACTCATCAAGTCCCCCGTTCTGTCGACCACCATGATCGTGGATGCACCCGTGCTTACACTATAGGCAGCACCTTGCATAACAGTTGTCCTGATGAACCCCAAACAGTGGCCATTTCCGCAAGATCCGCAGAGCTGACCGGCCAGTCGGCTCTGATACCACATGTAGCGCAGGCATCCCAAAGGGAGCCGGGAACCACGACTTAGCTTTCCAGCCTTCAACTCTTGCCATCCAAACCCACTTGACATACAAGCAGCCAACTCGCCAACAACGATCAGACTTAACCAACTTGAAGTTCCGAAAACCAACATTGAGATCCAACCTGGCGCCATGCCAGATCGGGGGTCCCGATGTGGGTGACTTCCCTCCAAGCAAGCCGCCCGACATACATCAAACTTAACCAACTCGAAGCTTCGTTACAAACGAGTAACATCCATTCCAAGCAAGCGGACTGACTTACATCAGACTTAACCAACTGAAAGCTTTGTCACGAGCGCTGGAAGCCAACGTGGCGCCATGCCAGACTGGACAGCCATAAACAAGTAACTTCCACCAAAGCAAGCCATCCAACTCAGCTGACAGGTTAGAGCTCGTTCCCCAAGAGCACCCATTCACGTTCATGCAAGGAACACTCAAAACCACAAGCCGCGACAGATATGGAGACAACCAGTTCCTGGACCAAATGGTCCCGACAGCATACCGCTGGCGCCGCGGACCGAATGGTCCCGACGGTATACCGTTGGCGTCCCGGGATACGACCCTCAGCTATGTGCCAATTTAATAATTTTGAAGCAGCCTTACAATTGGCGCTTTTACCGAACACTAAAACTTAGAAGGTAATCAGAGTCAGTTTGAGAAAAATCCCACTTTATTGATAAATCTGAGAAGGTTACATTTCAAGTGTGTGACGACCCTAGTCTCCGGGGAGCTGGCATGCAAAGGCGAATGCCAGGACAACATTTCAGCAAGGGAGGCTGAGACTTGGTTGGAGCTCGCCCTGAGTCGCAACCCGCACTCCCCTATAGTATTGGTGGGATTCGGCACCCCCTCCCCTCATACCAAGCACTCTACCCAGGCTGGTAAAGCACATTTTTTTCTCTTTCGAAAGTCATTTTCTCTCTCTAGATTTTATTGATCCTTAGGCTTCCTTTAATCATGCCTAGATCGTGTGAGGTGATTGCACATCGATCTGAGCTCTCTAGACTTCGCTAGAACTGATCAAAGATTTTCAGCCATAGGAACTTGGTGCCGGCTGGATTCTGGTCACAGTGGCGTTGGCGTCGGTGGCGCCGGGAGCAGCAGGGGCGCTGCTGGCATCTGGGACAATGCTGGCACCGGTGGCGCTGGAAGTAAAGCTTGTAAAGGTAGCTTTACAACACACACACACACACACACACACACAGAGAGAGAATGGACACATGTAGGAGGCTCCCATGGGAGACAACCTTTGGAAATTTTGGGGGTGAGCCACATGTCGGATGTAGGTGCAAAGGCTGTGCCTACCTCCAATGTAGCTGTCATTTTTTTATAGGCAGGCAAACATGAGGAGGAAGGATCAGGCAATGGGGAGCAGGCACGGCTACCTCCAAAGGTAGCCTGCCTTCGGAGATTGACTTTTGGGAGAGAATTTTCCACGACCACTGTCATGTGGCCCCCTCTAAGAGAGTCCTTGGACGGCGAACATTCCTTTGTGCCCCCAACAACCCATTCAAATCCTTTGTATCTCCCCCCTAGTCTTTTTCTCTCTTGCTACGCTTGTTAACGCAAATGGGTAGTAAATCGAAAGGCCAAAATTGCCTCCAAGATGTGTGTGTGAGAGAGAGAGAGAGAAAGAGAGAGATGCACCAGAATTTTTATACATAGGCACTTTCATGAAGCCACCCACCTTTGGATGTGGAGAGCTCTCTTCAAAAGCTCTTCTTTGGGATGTGCAAATTACCCTATGATTGATTTGAACTCTTTGTTGGACTTAATCTAGGTTTTTAAGTTCATGTTTGTTAACACTAGTATCCATACGTGGATGGGCATGGATGTGGGGCCTAATGCATGCATGGGGAGTAGATATTGCACCATGTCCCTTACATAACCTATTTTGTTTACAATTAGAGTTTAGTGACAATCAGGAGTTTCAAACCCCCATAGGCGACTTAAACATGAACTTTCTATTGTTTTATAATGCACACATCACCTTTCAATGAGATTTCACAAGAAAACGAGGTGGAGATGGTGTGCTTGTGTCTAGTGTCTTTTTGATTTTTTCTCTTCTTGTTTCATGTATTGAAGATGTATTTCCTCACGTTCCTCATGAATGGGATGTGGCATTGTTGTTGCTCACCAATTGATTGGCCATTTTCAATTACTTCACTATCTTGTTTGTAAAACTGTAGATGGCCACTTACATATTTGCTTTATTGAATTTCCTTGTTATGTGTTTGTAGATCATAATTGATTGTGGTTAGGCTAGGGAACAAATTCATAATATGAGAGAGAGAGAGAGAGAGAGAGAGAGAGAGAGAGAGAGAGAGAGAGAGAGAGAGAGAGAGAGAGAGAGAGAGAGAGAGAGAGAGAGAGAGAGAGAGAGAGAGAGAGAGAGAGAGAGAGAACAAAAGCATAGTTAAGTATCAATTGTCCACTTACATAGATGCTTTGTATGAAAAATCATAAATTAGATTCTTCGTCTTAATTTATTAAAAGTATCATGTACTTAAATTGACATGCTAAAAAATGTTAATTGTGTAAATAAAAGAGAAAGTGAGATTAGCATACAAAAAATACACCACATTTGGCCTAGACTGACTTACCAATCGCCTTGCTAAAAGGGTGATATTTTGCAAAAATGTATGCTGATTATGATGGTGTTTACACTAATTCATGAATATTCGTATTTCGTTATTTGGCCTCATGTCTCACTTTGCATGAATTATTACTTGCATATATAACCAAGACTTATTCATCTTCTACAATAGTCAACCTTTAAAATGTAAAGCACCTCCACAGGTATGAATTTGTGGTCTTATGGGAAATGTGTACATGTCAAACTACATATGAAAAATTAGCACATAATGGGCTAAAAGAGATAAGAAAGACATGGTTCCATAGCCCATACATTGGGCTAAAAGAATCGTTGGTTAGTCTAAAAGAGTTTAGCATGAGAAGCTTGTGCAAGCTTCATTGTAGTAGAGAAGCTTCCAAACTCAAATGTGAAAGAAAAATTCAATGCAACTTAGAACTCTTAGAAAACGGGGAGAGGGAGTTGAAGGAGGGCCCTAGGGCCCTATTTGCTAGGTGGCATAGAGGAGAGTGTGTTTTTGACACAATGTGGGAAGTACATCCATGGTTATACATGCAAGATAATATCCAATGTAAGCTTTGCAGGCCCAAAAAGAGCTATTAGCCTTAAGAACAAGGCGGTTCCTTCTTTAGGCCCTCCAAAGTAATTAATAAGGTTAATAGGCCAATAAGGACCCAATGTAGTTTAAATAATACTTAACAAGGGCTAACTATCCCTCAAGATAGTTATGTTTAGTTAAGTAATGTCGAAAATCAGTGGGAATGAGCGGAAGCTAGGAGTGAGCTTGGTGCGTGGATCGGAAATGCCACAGTTAACAGCAGAACATTCAAATTGAAAGATTCACATATGCACCAAGAACGATACAATAGTAGGACTAAAAAATTGCACTCTAATTAATATCAAAACAGTGAGTACAATGGCTTGAAGTAATAACTTCAGCTATAGTTGTTGAGCGTGATAACGTTGGCTATTGAGAAACTCAAATAAATCAGAAGAAGTTTTTTGATGAAGATTCTAGAATAATATCTTACAAAATATATACAACTACCTTCTGTTGCAGTTATTACAACTGCCTCATTACAGTTAATGCATGTACAAAGTTGGCAGACTATCAACGTGAAATTGTTGGTTCGGATTTAGACCGCGGACTTAGATCGACAGTATCGATATTTACAAGTATCAAAAAAATATACATTGACTCAAAAAATATAGAATTTTTCGAGTCGATCCACTATCAAAAAATTCTGAAAACTTTGATCCTGAATTTTTCGATCCTTTGAACAAAAATTTGAGTGTTCTGTTCTGGTTTTTCAAGATGCCCATTATTGAATGGATTTGAGGTTGAGCATCGAATTCCAACACTCCCCCTTAATGTGGATCTGGAAAACTTTTGATTTTTAGATTCAACATGTCGTTGAATCTGAGATGGTGATCCTTTGACAGAGCCTTCATGAAGTAATTTGCTGCCATTGATTCTGTCCTGCAGTAGACTAAGGATACCTCCTTGCTTTGCACTTTCTCTCTCAAATAGTGATATCTAATTTCGATATGCTTCCTTCGAGAATGAAATCTTGGATTGAGAGAGAGAGAGAGAGAGAGAGAGAGAGAGAGAGAGAGAGAGAGAGAGAGAGAGAGAGAGAGAGAGAGAGAGAGAGAGAGAGAGAGAGAGAGAGAGAGAGAGAGAGAGAGAGAGAGAGCTATGGTGCTTTGGTTGTCACAAAATATGGTCGTTGGATGTGACTATGCAAGGTCTATTTCTACTAGCAGGTGCCTCAGCCAAATTGCCTCCTTTGTAGCATTTGTGGCAGCAATGTACTCTGATTCAGTTGATGATAATGTTACTGAGGTCTGCTTTCGGATGTTCCACGAGATTGGGCCTTGATTGTATAAAGAAGTAGACCTTCTAGTATCGATATCTCCTGCCCAATCCACATGTGTGTATCCTTCAAGTATGTTGGAAGGTTGGTTGCCTCCATAATAGATGCTAAGATGTTTGGTTGCCTGGATGTACTTCATGACTTTTGTGAGCGCTTTCCAATGGGTTAGACCTGGATTCGATAGCAATTAGCTAAGTAAACTGATTGAATATGTAATATCGGGTCGAGTGCAAATCATTGCATACATTCATGAGCCGATGATGGAGTGAAACAGATATTGCTTCATCTCCTCATTTTTTGCCTTAGTTTGAGGAGATTATTCCTTTGACAGCTTTAGTCCAGGGTCGAGTGGAAAGTGACTCGGTTTGCAGTTGGCCATTCCATACTTTCCAGCACGTTTGTGAGATATCTCTGCTGGTTGATGAAAATCGGACGCCTGGATCGAATTTGAAAAATTTCGATTTCGAAACAATAGTGGGCTGGACCCATGTTAGTCATTTTGTACTCCTTGGCCAGCATGCATTTCGTTTCCTTCATCAAATTTAGACCATTATTGAATAATAGTGTATCATCTACATAGAGAGTGATGATGATGAAGAAATTCAATACAGACTTGAAGTAGACATTCGAGTATGTTGAGTTTGGAATGAAGCCATTCTCAATAAGAAATACGTTGATTTTCTGGAACCAAGTCCTGGGTGACTGTTTCAGCCCATAGAGTGCCTTGTGGATTTTGCACACAAGGTGTTGCTTACCCCTTAGCTCATATCCTTCCGGCTGTGACATAAGGATTTCCTCTTCAATGGTTCTGTTGAGAAAAGCGGTCTGGACATACATCTGATGGACCTTGAGATCTGTTGCGACTGCAAAGGAGAGTAACAGATGGATAGAAACATGCTTGACGACTAAGCTGAATGTCTCAGAATAATCCAGATCTGGAATCTGGGAATAGCCTTTGGCGACCAACCTAGCTTTATATCGATTCAGCCTTCCTTCAACATCGTACTTCGCCTTGAATATCCATTTGCATGGAATCGAATGTCCACGTTTGATTCTCTATTAGAGAATCGAATTTAGTGTCCATCACTACTTTCCATTGATCAGCATCAGGTGTAGACATTGCCTCCGATATTGTGTTTGGTTCATGCACGAAGTAGCAGGCTGCATCGTCCATAAATATGGATGGTATTCTTTATTGAGTCTCGACCCCCTAATGTGATTCGTCTTGTTGAGGTTCTATCTCATTTTTTGAGTTTGTATCGATTTCCTGATTTTTTATCATGTTGGCTTTTTCGATACTTGTATCGAAAAAAAATTCGATACCTAGATCGAAAATCTCTTGAGCTTTTCCCTTGTGGTTGATAAATCGATTTTCCACAACGAAAACATCTCTGCTCATGAATGATTTTTCTGTTTCTAGATTGTAGAGCTTGTATGCCTTGTGATTTGGGGAGTAGCCAACAAAAATCGATTTTATGCTTTTGTCATCCAGCTTCTTCTTGAGACCTTCAGGGATCTGAGCATAAGTGATGCAACCAAACACTCTAATGTTCTTGAGTGATAGTTTTGATCATGTCCACACCTCATAAGGTGTCTTGCCATTCAAGGCTTTGGTGATGGATCGATTTTGTAGGTAGGCGGTTGTAGTAATAGCTTCTGCCCAAAATTTCTTCAGAAGAGAGGCATGGGCTAGCATGCTCTTGGCACTTTCGATAAGTGTCCGATTCTTCCGTTCAGCTACACCATTGGACTGACATGAGTGGCTTGTTGTGAATTGTTGATGTATTCCGTTGTTCGGTGGAGATAAATTCTCACCCTCCATCTGTGCATAGAGTTTTAATCTTCCTCTGGGTCTGATTTTCAACAAACGCCTTGAACTACATGAAGAACTTGAATGCCTCTGATTTGTTCTTCAAAAAGTAGGTTGCAGTCCTTTGAGAGAAGTCATCGATGAAGGTTAGGAGGTATAGAGCTCCCCCTTTGGAAGCAGTCTGCATCGGGCCACATATGTCGCTATGTAAAAGATCGAGCGGGCCTTTGGAAGTATGAACTGAGTCTGAAATGAACGGACTTCTTGCATGCTTGCTGATTATATAGCTTTCACATGGAGAAGTTTGCTTGCTAACAAAAGACAGATCTTGTACTAGTTTTTAAGTCGACATTTGTTGAATATTGTTGAAATTAAATGGCCTAATCTGAAATGCCAAAGCTTATCAGATGATTCAGAAGTTGAAGTGTGAAGAGCTTGATTGTTGGAAGAATAATAGTGGTCGAGTTTGTAGAGGTTGACTTTTTCTCCCGAAAGCTAGAACTTTTCGAGTTTTGTCAAGGATGGTACAGCCATTTGCATCGAATTTGACCCTCCGACCTGAATTAGTGATTTTGGTAACTGAGAGCATATTCTTGGTCAGATTTGGGACATGGAGAACGTTGGACAGCAACTTGACTTCACCCTTTTGAAATTCGATTCTGACTATTCTTTCACCTTGAATCGGATGTGATGAGTTGTTTCCAAGTTGCATAACTCAAGAGTGGGTGAAATATTTATAATCTTTGAGCCTGTCTTGATGGTGAGTCATGTGTTGAGTTGCTCAAGAATCGAGATACCAGGAATCGACATCATATTGTTCTCTGTCCTTAGTCATGAAAGTTGCCTCATTTTCCTCTTGCTGCTGTATCAAAAAACTGGATTGATTTTGAAAAAAATCCAGTATGTGTGCAAAGGTAGAACTATCCAGTTGGAATAGAGGACTCTCTAAGTGATTATTTTGAATAATCTAGACCTGAAGGAGTTTCAGGGATATTAAGCTGTGAGATATTCATTAATATGGAAGTATTGATAAAAATGAAATTAAGATTCACTGATTGTTACCAAGTACCATTTTGTTATGGATTGGATCAGTGGAACAAAGCTTTAATCTTAACTCTATGTCCAAAGATGTTTGTATAAGTTAGCCTAATCTTGGTTTGTACACTAAGATCTGTTGTAGGCTGATTGTTAGAAGAAATTTTGTTAATAAGAGTTAGATGGTTGAATTGTGATGTGGAGCTATTCACTTCAAAGATTTCCCAGATATGTTATTTACTCATGAGAAATAGAGTTCTTTTGTAGCTGAGTTGCAAGATTCTCAGTGAGTTATGTGAGTAACATCTGCAAATTATGGATATCTGTCAGGTTATAGCCTATGTTTATGTATAGGAACATAGTTAGATATGTTGCTTATATGTACGGTAGACTAATAGACTAGCCTACAGCTAATTACAGCTGGTAAGAGCTGTCAAGATTAATGTACATCGTAAACAGTAACAATGAAGTTTATCATTGATTTCTAACACTCTCCCTCAATGATAAAATTATAGTCTTCTAATCCTAATAGAGTACGAAACCTCTCAAATTTGCATCTACCTAATGACTTAGTAAAAATATCTGCCATTTGATCTTCATATTTACAAAACACAAGATCAATAGCTCCATTTAGAATTTTCTCTTGGAGAAAATGATAGTGTATTTTGATGTGCTTGGTTCGAGCATGTAAAACTGGATTTTTGGCAAGGTGAATGTAAATTTGATTGTCGCAAGATATAGCAGTCGCATCCACCTGTGGTTGACCTAAATCCACAAGCAATCTTTGTAACCATACCACTTCTTGTGTAGCATTGTTGAGTGCCCGATATTCAGCTTTCATCGATGATAAGACTCTTGTATGATGTTTTTTGTTACTCCATGAAATTGCAACTGTACCATAACTGAATGTATGACCACTGGTAGATCTTCTATCATCAATATTACATGCCCGATCGGCATCTGTATAACCTACCAACATTGGTGCTTCAGGCTGATCATACTTCAAACCAAAATTCAATGTCCCTCGAATGTATCTGAGAATATGTTTAGCAGACTTCCAGTGTGCTTGACTAGGATCTTGCATAAATTGACTAACAACACCAAAAGCATAAGAAATATCAAGTGTGTGTGTGTTTCAAATAAATCAAACTACCCACCAGTTGTCTATACAAATAAGCATACACTTTCTCAAATCCATCATATGCAGTAAGTTTCATGTTGACATCCATAGATGTACTCAAAGGCCTACAATCCTGCATATTGAACTAATAAAGCAAATCTTGTGCATATTTGCTTTGTGTAAGAAAGGCCATGTCTTCCTTTTGCCATACTTCAATGCCAAGACAGTAGTGCATCAATCCTAGATCACTCATGTCAAAGGTATTGGAAAGATCTGATTTGATTTCATCAATTAACCTCTCATTACTTCATGTAATAATCAGATTATCCACGTACAAGACAATGAACACTATATCTGAATCCTGTCTTAGAATGTAAAGATTAGGATCAGCATCACTCTTTATCATTCCCCTTCGCTTGAAGTGTTCATCAATGCAAGAGTACCATGCTCGTGGTGCTTGCTTCAATCCATAAATGGCTTTGTTGAGCTTACAAACAAGATGCTCTCTCCCTGGCTCAACAAATTCTTGAGGTCAAACTAAGTACACCTCTTCATCCAGCACTCCATTAAGAAAAGCAGCTTTAATGTTCATTTGCTAGATCTTCCAACCATAGAAAGCAGAAATAGCAATGATAGAACGTATAGTCACCATCTTAGCTACGGGTGCAAAGGTTTCCTTAAAATCAATACCTTCTTGTTGCTCAAATCCTCTCACAACCAACCGTGCTTTGTACTTGTTGAGTTGCCCATCCGCTCCATATTTGATCTTAGAATCCATTTTCAAGTGATAGGCTTCTTACCATCATGTAGCTCAACCAAATTCCGCGTCCTATTTTTCGATATGGCTTCCATTTATGTTTCCATAGCTGCACACCACTCCCTGTGCTCCTTTGCTTCATAAAAAGTTTTTGGTTCTTGAGCTTTGAGCACAGAGCCCATCAGGGCTAGATTCATCTCTAATCTTGCAAGAGGTTTCCGATTTCTACTTGATCTTCTAAGCTCTCCCTGCTCTCGGGAGTATCTCCCTTATTAGCATCACTTGTTACTGACAAGTACCACTTAGCAACTCTCCTAGGAGTCTCATTATTAACCCTGTCTTTTTCCATTGGCTCTTCCATATTGACACCAACTTCTTTCTTCACCTATACTTTAGCTTTATCATCAAAGGAATCAATTGTCAATTTTATTTGGTCATTTTGACCCATCTCATCAAAAGTAGCATGTCTGGAAATCACGATCTTTTGTGCATCTGTGTCATACATCATGTATGCCTTGGCTCTTTCATCACATCCAAGGAAAGTGGTCCAATAGAATTTGAGGTTTGCTTGAAAATGGTCCAATAGAATGTAGAGGTGAATGGATCAATGGTCCAATAGGATTAAGAGGTGGCAAAAGTGTGGTCCAATCATATTTAAGCATGGTGGTAGCCCATGGATCTATTAGTATTATTGTACTTCTCATTTGGATCTAATTGATTTTGAGATTGAGTGGATTTTGTGAGTAATTAGTTTTCTAGATTTCTCTCTCTACCCGAGAGCTCATGATGATTTTCTCTCTCTACCTGAGGAGAGCAGCTTTTTCTTACTTAGATTATTTTTGGAAGTGATTGGATGCATGTAGTAGTGTGGTTTTGCCATAGAATCAAAGATGGATCTTAAATCTCAATCTAGTCTTGATCTTGGTGCATCTACACACCTTAGAAGATCACAAGTACATGTTGTGGACAGTCCACACGTGTGAAATCAACATGGTATTAGAGCCTACCTAAGGTTACCATGCATTTTGATCCATTTGAATGAAAACTATTCATCAATCTTGAGCTAGAAATTGTCAAGATCCATTTTCCTAGCTATCTTGTCCAATTTTGGATCAAAAGAGATCAATAGGGCATTGATTGGGTCTGACCTGGTACTGTACGGAATCAGGTGCTCAGACATGTGTGAGGAACATCCAATTTCAGTTTGGGAGTTCCCTTTCATGTTTGATCCAAAAATCTTGCTAGATAGCTTGTTTTGAATTCATTCAATTTGGTTGTGCCAATCAGAAGTTATAAGCTTTTGAAGAGGGTTAGGTAGGGCACCTAGACCTGGGTGGACACATTTGGTTTGGTCAAGAGATTGCTTGTTTGATCCAAAATCACAGTTGAATGCTTACCAATCTCATCTATAAGTGATCTAGGCACTGTTTTGAGATCTTAGCCATTTTGTTTCATGCAATATCGAGTCAAATTTGGTTTCTTAGTGTATTTCACACGTGCTAAGAGTGTTTGATCCTAATTTTGCCCATACTCCATCATTTGATGTGAAGTAGATCTAGTTTTGGAGAGATTGAGATAGCTAGTGAGAATCATCTCACAGTTTGTTGCAAGATCTTGCATAGGAGATGGTAGCACACCATTATTGGATCCTATAGTGAGAGAAAAGCAACATTTTTTGTTCATCACTTTTATTTATCTCCACTTTACATGACTTCAATGAGTTCATACTTGCTGCAACCAAGTGAGAGATTGTCTACTTCCAATTATTCAATATGGAAGTTGAGGATGGAGTCCATCTTGATACTCCAAGATGTGATGGACATTGTACTTGGGATTGAGGAGGAGCCTCAAGTCCTTCAAGAAGTACAAAAATACAAGAAGAGAGCTAGGATGGCTCTCCACTACATTAAGATGAATGTCTCTAATGAGATATTGAGGGAGATTGGTGATTGTTCTACATCCAAGGAAGCTTGGGATTGTCTCAAGTCCATCTATGAGGCTAAGAACACCTCTAGGCTCCTCACTCTTAGAAATCAAATCTTCCAAAGTAGTCAAAAGAGTGATGAGAGTGCATCTAATTATGTTTTGAGAGTCAAGGACATTCATAGGGAGCTTGCATGTATTGGTGACTCAATCAATCAAAGTGAGCTAGTCCAAGTCATTCTTAATGGCTTGAGAGATGAATATGACAACCTTGTCCAATCCTATGCCATTAAGGAGGAGCTTCCAAGTTTGGAGGCCCTTCAAAGTGTGCTTATTGCTGAAGAATCAAGAAAAGTACAAACTCTTGAGGATGGACAAGCTATCACTCAATCATGATGATGGCAAAGTTCTATTTGCCAAGCACAAAGAGAGTAGTAAGAAGCCACACCATCACTTCGCTAATGACAAAGCTAAAGACCAAGATGAAGAAGAGGAGGATACCTCTCATGCTTCTTATTCAAATCTCAAGAAGAAGATCAAGTGCTTTTATTGTGGCAAGCAAGGCCATTATGCCACCAATTGCTTCAAGAAGAAGAATCAACTCAATCAAGCCACCATCACCAATGAGAAAGAAGACTATACTGCAAGTGATGGAGAAGGCTCTCTTATGGCATCAAGCTTCTCCTCTTCCACCTTCAACAAGGATGACTCATGGTATATTGATAGTGGAGCATCTTCACATATGTGTGGCTCCAAGCACTCTTTTTCATCTATTATGCCTTCTGATGGAGTCAAGAAGACCATACACATTGCAAGTAAGCATGAGTGCAATATTGAAGGAGTAAGGATTATTCCCTTGAAGCTTGCATCTTCTAAAGATCTCTTTCTCAACAATGTCCTTTTTTCCCAAAGCTTACAAAGAACATCTTAAGTGTTGGCCAACTTCTTGATAGTGGCTTTGCTGTCAATTTCGATATTGACAATTGTGTGATCAAGAAGGATGGTGAGATCCTTGCATATGGATCAAGATTTGAAGGCATCTACAAATTGGATTCAAGAGAGAGTGCAAACTCTCTTGATGTTTCTTATATGTCCAATATTTCAAAGGAGGATGATCACACAAGATGCACATATCTTTTCTCTTCAAGTATTATGGTGTATGATTATTCCCTATTATTCAAAGCATATGTTGAGAAGCAATTCTCATTGAAAATCAAAGCTTTGAGGAGTATTGGAGCTCTTGAAGGAATAGCACCATATGAAGGTTTATTCAAGATGAAGCCTAAGGTTGATCACCCTAGTGAACTTGGTAGTGCTTGCTTTGCACATATTCCCTTGGAAACAAGGAGGAAGGATGATCCAAGCTCATGGATCATGATTGGATACTCATGGTACTACATGTGTCTACACATACTCTCAGTTGTTATCCATATCGCAACAAATAATCATTGCCAAGTTAGGTGACTCTAATTTTGTCCATATCATGAGTAAAAAGTCGAACATTGTTTTAGCTTTACTCAAAGTTACAAAATTATAAGGTTAACAGTGTATAATCAGTGCTTGAAAGTCAACAATTACAAAAGTATGACTAAAGTAGAAAATCACATCCAGACTTGTTTTATAGTAGAGTTCAAAACTATCTGCCATTACCCTTTTCAAAATGCTTATCGGAACACCATCCATTTTTCTAAGTAACAACTTAGAAAAATGTTTATTGCACTTTCAATTTCAAATTGTCAGGGCATTACCGTCCACAAATAAGTATATATAGACTTTAACAGACATGTCTAATCCAAGTCATATAACTAAACTCATCATACCATTTATATCAGAAATAGTCGAAGTGTAACCAAAGGTTTAAACAAAAAGCAGTACACTTCAAAAGAAACCTCGTTAAGGAAAGTTATGCATCAACGAGTAGTAAATTCATGATCATTTCATGGCACTTCAACTCTTCATACCCGTTAGTAGTAACAAACATATTGAGGAGATTAGAAGACTGTTCACACGAATTTTTTCATTGTTAACATTTAGAGTGTTGTATGAAGTCTGATCAAAAGAACTCAAGACAGTTCGTTCATTGTGATCATAGTGACCGAAACAAATATATATATATATATAGCTACTTGATTTTTGGAGAAGAATAGTTTAAAGTTTGATAAATATGAGCAAGATGAATCTAGTGGTGTTACTAGAATAAATCTAGAATCTAGACATGTGCTTTGAAAATGATGCCATATTTTCTGGGTAACTATGTTCATGGTTCTTGCATATCTAATCTCTTGGACATTAACATCAAATAATTTAATATCTTTATGGCAATGAAATGTAATTTGTTCACGAAGTCAAAGACTCAATTTCTCAAGAGTGCACTGCCAATTTCCAAGGCCCAGAATAGTGGACTACTCCAAGTATACACTACAAGACGTTGGAATAAGAAACCTAGCAAGAGTCTTATTTCTAGTCCATCAAGCAAAACATGTTGCAAATAGGTCGAGATATCATGAAATGTAGAAATTTTTCAAGCATGCAAATATTAGGGATTGTGTTGTCAACAAAACTACTTGAAAGTTTTAAACTTGAGACAAGCTTTATCAATTCCATTAGCGTATAGAGAGTTTGTAAGCCATAGTAGTTTGTCCTTTGCAATCTTATTTTTGGAAAGAGATTCAATATTTCCATGAAGCCATTTTCCCTTTCTAATATGACTTACAGCGATACTTTTACAAAACATAGCATGTTCCAATTTTGTTTTATTGTCTAAAGAATCATAAGAAGGTAGGAAATCCATAAGTTTAAACCATTCATAATAAAGCTTCAAAGCGACTTCGTTCACATTGGCTTGTCTAAGGGTAATATGATTTAGGCCTTTTTCTAGCGATTTTTGTAATAGAAAACTATTAATAATCTTACAATCTGTGCAAAATGACATGGCCAACTTTTTCAGAGATAAAGTTCTTGAAGCGGTTAAAAACGTAACATTGACAAGGATGAATGTTATCTATATCAGAACGGCAAAACACATCATCAGGAAAATACCATTCACATTTAACATTTGGTAGATAAGTCCAGCCGAACGTAATATCATAAAAGAGTTCGTCAACAGTACCAAAAATCCTGCATAAAACGTGAGCATAAAAATGCTTCGCATGGATAAACTCAAATACTCTATTTCGGTAACATAAATGTAAAAAAAGTCTCCCTGAGTGGCTACTAGTGGAAAACTGGAGACGTCCGGCTGTTGAAACGCTGATTTGTCTACTAACATTGTCTTCTTCATCCTACACATCGATTAGGATCTGTAAAAATTCAGCTTTCTAATTGGTAAGTCCTCTTTGTTTCCACTGCTCTGTCCTTCCTTTGTTTTGTAATCTAAGACACGCTTTTTCCTCCTTGCTCCTGAACCGAAAATGACTGAGTTTGGATTATTCAAATTAAAAGAGCTCGTACGACCTTTTGTTTGAGTTCTGGAAGTATTTGTCTTGGAGGGTAGAAAAACTGGGACGTTTTAAAAGGCGTTCTATTTCTCGGATATTCTCGACATCTTCTAAAGGTGCAAGTAATTTGGCAGAGAAGTCCTTAGCCAGTTCAATAGAGGCATCAATCATGTATTGGCGGATAAAGAGAAAAGTGATATGAGATTTTACCACATCCCTAGCAGGTTTATTTAGCCATATGAAGAAGGCATTTATCTTATTCTGAAGGGAAGCACCAAGAAAAAACTTGGCCAGGTTATTCATAATGAACCAGATAGCATGATCAAACCAAATGATGGAAGAACTGTTTTTACATTTTTCACCACATCTACATTTGAAAAAGGGTCTTTTCCAGTTCCAGATTCTGGCTTGGTGAAGGTTCATTCTATTGAAGCCAGTCGCAAAGTGTCCTCTAGTCCTAGCCCAGAGTTGCTCAAAGGGGCAACGAGAGGGTTCAAATCTGTTCATGCGGATAATGGTATCAAAAGAAACAGGGGTCTCGAGTGAAGGATTTTTCTGCAAAGCGGCCAATTTGCATACTTGTATTTCTTTTTTTTGTCAAATGAGTCATCAGAATCCAGAGGTCAATAGGTATCGGTGCAAGGAAATTAACAGAAAGGAGACTCCAGAGCTTGTAAGAAGTGAGAGTAGATTTAAACTCAATGTTTCTAGCAGGAACAAAAGGGACTTGGCAGTTTTTGAATTGACAAAAATCAAAGAAAGAAAGGTCACCAATATTGCAAATGTCTTGAGAAAAGATCTCGAGCTGAGATGCACTATCTTCATCAAGGTCTTCAGTATAAACAAGCGGGTGAGGAGAGGTGGGAGCGTCAGAAGCAATAGGGGTAGTGACAATAGGGAAATTATCATTTTCATTTTCCAAACACAAAAACACTTTTCTGATGTGTGAATTCCAGAACTTTTCTTCCTCTTCAAACTTTTCAGCAAAATCACTAAGACGACTATAAAGATTTTTCACAAGGCCCAACGATTGTTTTTTCTTAACAAACTCTAGATAAATCTTTACCCAATCAATGGTCTCTAGCAAATCAATCAAACAAAGAATCTTATCCTCAGGTCCAGCAGAAGCACAAGTGGCCCTATCAGTGTTGATAGTAAAATTATGTAAATCAATGGCCTTCTTCATACAACAAATAATAGTCTGAACAAAAAGGTTTAGAGGAGGTAGGAGCTCTCCATAACCTAAAGCAGCACCTTCTTGAAACCATCATGTGGACTAAAACATACAAAAGGACCTTTGTTAGCTTATGAATCGGATAAAAGGTAAGAGCTTCAGTACTATTCCACCCAAGGAAAAGTCGGATTTACACCACCAGGATGCAAGAGAGAGTTACAAGACAACACTTAGTTCCTCTTAACAAAGCAAGACTAAAGCTCTTTAAAGCCTTTATTCATAATCCAATAAGGTAACGTACAGCTGAAAACTAAAATACAGTACTAGAAAGCACCATAAAGCATAACCACTTTCAAGACGTCCAATTGATACCTGCCACCATCCCACAAAACAAAACCGCTGAAGTTAGTTTAGTGAGGAAGAAAAGTGTCATAGCTGAACGACAATTGTTATTCATGTCCAAAAGAAGTTATACTACTTAACAGCTTTAAATAGCATTTTAAAACATAGTCCAGTCTTCCCAAACACACACTGTTTTAGCGATAGGCCAAGCCGTTATATCACCGTATCAGGGCGAGTGTCATACTAATCAGCTTACGGTCAATTGGTCCATATTAGTTCGTTTTTATCAAAGAAGAGTATGAGAAGTTTAAATCATTAAGAGTTTTATTTAGCCAAAAGACTTGGTGTAAACATGTGTGTTGGTATCAGAGCAAATCCATGTTGTACTGACCCAAGTGACCCTTACGACGTAAGGTATGTCACGCACTGCTGTTCATACTCCTGAGCATATCCATGATTTTCAGTTGTATCTCACCAAGAGTCTAAAGTAACCCTAATAGAGGAAAGGTGAACGTTATATCAGAATGATATAATATCTACGGTATAAGGACACTGTATAGAAAAGATGTGATTAAAATAGAGTAAAAGACTTACAATGTTTATACTGGGTAGTAGGGCATATCCGTGTCATTCTACTCCCTTAGTATAAACTATGATTCTTACGCATATCCATGTTGTCTAAGATCATAATACTGGAAGTCCTTACTATTACTTTTAACAAAG